>RJVU01073043.1:3823655-3891407 GCA_003731715.1 Anabarilius grahami | reverse complement strand
AAAATAATACTGATAAAATAGTAAAAGATGTAGTACTATAATATAATGAAATACACAGATATTTTTTTTTTATAGGATTGGAGAAGGATGATTTTTGTAGTCAGTTGGTGTAGTTACAGTGTTGACTAGCAGGGGCTATGATAGCTAGCCAAACTTAGGTTTGTCTAAAAACAACTAATTTCAAGCATTTAGGCAAAATCATTTAGATCAATAGATCTGCAGGAAGAGAAATATACATTCAGTCAGGTGTATCCAAACATTTAAATGGCACTGACTATATAAGAATGTTCAATGAATTGATTTAGTGCGAGATACTGGTTGTTATACTTTTGCCCCATCTTTATAATTAATTTGTAATTGTTCAATTTATACACTGGCCTGTACACTGCAACACAAAACACATGATCTGTTTCATGTACTTAATTTCCCCTACATGCTGTATAGAGAAGAGACAGAGTGATACGACAAGCAACAGAAGGATTTAATTATTTAAATGTATGCAAATTAATCCAATTAATTTGTAAGCAAAACTGACAAAGGTCGAGCTGACATTTCTAATGAGTAACAGACAGTGTGAGCGGCCATGTTGGATTTGAAATGTGTTAGGGACATGCAAAACCAAACTGCAGTTATATATTTTGTCAAAACACGGGTTTATTAAAGTGCCCCTACTATGCCTTTTTTAAGGTTCTTAATATTGTTTTGGGAGTCTCCTACAAAAGGTTTACATGCATGCATGGTCAAAAAACACTTTAGTTTGCACATAATATACATTTAATTTCACCTCAGTTCACCAAAGATTGGTAGACGATTCGTTTGAAGCAGTTCAATGAATCAGTCTCTCTAAACCCCTCCTTTCCATGAGCCTACACTGCTCTGATTGGTCAAATGGCCCAATCCTTTGTGATTGGTCTACTGCGCGCACCGTGCAAGATTGTATACAATGTATGGACAGAAAAGATAGCATCGATTTCACCGTATCAATTCGAGCCCGAGTCCGACGATGAAACATCTGAAGAAGTCGATCAACCAGAAACTGATTTGCAATCACAACTGGAGTACGACGTTCCTAATGGTAAGTGTCACCTTAGTTATTTATAAGATCTGATAGCAGCGTCACTAGGTGCACCTGTGGGAACTGTATCAGAATGCCAAGCGAAGCTGAAAACCTCTAACATAAGATAAATATTTAGGCCAGATGTGTACACAGACTTTTTCATCATAACTATTAACAAAGAAAAATGGCTATATCATTGTTTGACATTACAATGGGTGTTTTACTGTTTACAGAGAGAATACTTCAACTAGTTAGCGCAGACTAGCATCTTAACATCCTATTACAATACAGATAGAGCTCCACTCTACTGTAATAATAAAAACGCAGCGGAAAAAAACTACGAATTTTGAACGATCGCTAGAAAATATAAACATTGGTTATCAATCATACTTACAGGTTGAGATTCAGAGGAGCAAGCTGGTCCAAATAAACTGGGCATTAATCCATATTTTAAGAACAAGCATTTTGTGAATCCTACGCTAAACTCCTTGAGGTTTGAGAAGCAGTCGTCAGTAAAATGACGGGAACACAACAAAAGATTGTACTGCTGTGGTATTGTTGAAAACATGATTTTTCCCTGGCGTCTGCGCACGCAATGAGTGGGTGGGCAATATGCTAATGTTTCGTTGTGACATCACAACAAAACGGCTTGGGATTCGTTTTATAAAAGACTTGTTTAATTGACTCACAGTTGACTCTCATTTGAGAGACAATAACTTTATATATGGTGCACTTTCAGATTTAAAACTTTGCAGGATGTTTTAATTCACTTAGAGCTATGTTATACACTACGTACATGAAAGGTGATTTTAAAAAATCCATAATAGGGGCACTTTAAGACTACAATCTGACCAGTGACTCATGTCCAATTCAGAGAAAACAGAGTGTGAAAATGATCAATGATCAAACTGAAAAAAATATGCCATTTTAGTTTGAATGTTGATGTAGTTGCGCTTTTCTTTTTGTATGGTGCTGTATTGTATGCAACTAATTTTGAGTTACACGTGAACAAGTATTAAATCCTTCGTTTAAGTTACACCATTCAAAATTTTGGAGTCAGTAAGATCTTTTTTTTGTTGCTGACACTTTATAATGTTACAAAGTATTTCTAATTTAAATAAATGCTGTTCTTTTGAACATTCTATTAATCAAAGAATCACAGTTTACACAAAAATATTAAGCAGCACAACTGCTGATGATACCAAATTCACACCAAATCAGCATATTTAAATGATTTCTAAAGGACCATGTAACACTAGCCAGGTTTCTATCCAAGGATTTTTATTTATTTATTTATTTTGCGAAAAAAGGTTTAGCGCTTTAAAATAGTTACGGATATAGCTGATGGAAATGGCATTTTCTCAAAGAAATTCTCAAGTGTCGACACAATCTTTTCCCATTTAACTTTAGCGCATAAATTCTATATCGATACTTTAAATGTAGCAAAAATTTATTTGGAAACACTTTTTGTTGAGAAAATAGGCTTTAATGCAAATAAACGTGGTGTCACATGACAGCAATAGTATGTATAGCAACAGTATTATTTTCAGCTGCTGCACAACTGTGCTCCAAACTCCAAATCTATAGCGGCTGGAAAAAGCTGTGCAACTGTGCAGCTTTATTTGGCATTGACTGTACAGTCTGTAAATTATCATGGAAAAGATGTTTGGGTGGGGGAGGACTTGGGTTGGGGGGTTATTTCATGATTGTTATATGTGTAGCAACAGCATGTCTTACACGCTCACAGCAGCATGTCTATGAATGTATTTGCAGTAGTAAGTCTCGGTACTTGCTCTGCAGCAACAGCAGCGTAGCAGACCGATTCCGCCAAGGCCAAATTCATTAACATTGCCATATACATTACCATGCCAAACTCTCTGAGACCTGTCATGACAGAATTTATGTTATGTGGTTGTTATAACTGTTCCCTGAGTTTTCCTATGCCATTTGGAGTTATTTATTAAAGGACTGTTTTCTCTGACGATCTCGGTCTTCAAGCACTTTAATACAATAGCCACACATTACAGAATTTGTTTTAGATGCTTCAGAACGGAGGATCCTTCATCACAACCTGTAACCCAGAGTCCAGCCAGCCATCACCGCTGGCCTCTGTGTTACATTTGTTTGAAGAAGATGTTACCCTGTATCTCCTGTCCTTGCTGGTCCCGTCCAGTTTCAGTTCTCCTGCATCTACGCTGGTTCCGCCCAGCTCCAAGTCTCCTGCGTCTCCTATGATTCCTCCCAGCCTCCTTCTTCTACCTCCTCTTCCATCTTCAGTCAGTTCCTCTGCCCAGTCTCCGCTGTCTCCTTTCAGCCCCTCGGCTCCTCCTCCTCTGCCTCCCCTCTGTGACATGGATCCACCTCGGACCTTCCAGCATCAAGCTCCTCCTGGATGAAGGCATCCCCTGGCTCCACCTCCAACCACTGATCCCGTCACTCCACCTTGGCTCGACGCCCTGACTCTTCCACCTTGGCGCTTCCCTCCCTCAGCTCTTCCCTCCCTCGGCGCTTCCCTCCCTCGGCGCTTCCCTCCCTCGGCTCTTCCCTCCCTCAGCTCCACCCAGGACCATCGAACTCCACCTCAGTTGGACATCGCCTTGCCTGCGTCATGGACTTGCAAGCCATCCACTGCACTCAGTTTCTCCACCCCTACAGCTCCGTCTGGCTCCGCCCTCCCTCTTGCTCCAACTTGTCCCTCAGATGTTCGGGTCCACCTCAGCCCTCCGGTACCATGGTTCTACCTCAGGGGTTGTTGCTACAGCTCCATCGCAGTCTCCAAAGCCTGAGGTGTTGTTTTGGTCCATCTGCTCTCCATCTATGCTCTGGGCTCCCTTCCCATCAACTGGGAATATATGGAATGATGATACAAAATGAGCTGCCCTGTGTCCAAATAAAGGCAGTTACATACAGTCCAATCAAACATGTTGCTCCACTTTGCCATCATCTTCTGATATTTCCTATTATTTCGTAATTTAATAATATTATTTGTAAAAACAGTAAACAGTAAACTGGTGAATTTCTATTGTCTTATTACTATCTACATTTTACAAATATTTGGGATGCAAAAGATACGTTATAATTTGCGGAATTATGTATGGAAATGGTTCAAGGGCAGATTTTGTAGCGATAAAACAAATGTATGCGACAATGCATTTTTTTTAGGCATGACATCATTAGACACACCATTTTATCGGTAAAAGGCCAATTGGATAGAAACAGGCTGGAGATAGCAAATTTCACAAACCTTTTTTACGCATATCCACTTATTTTTCAATAACAAAACAGCGCAAAGACTAGATGGAAACTTAGCTAATGAATACTTGAGTGGTCTAATTGCTGCTTAAAATTCAGCTTTGCCTTCACATGAATAATTACATTTTAAAATATTTTCAAATAGTAAACAATAATATTTTACAATATAAATAGTTTGATCAAATAAATGCAGCCTTGGTGAGGATTACAGAATTCTTTCAAACACATTAAAAAAATCTTACAAACCCCAACCTTTTGAACGTTAGTGTATGTTGAACCGAATGTAGCAATAAATGGGATGGCATTCACTCTTACGAGTACCAACTTAGCATTAATCACTAAGAAGCAACGCTGAATCTCTGTAGTGTGAAGGTCATGTAGAGTTAGTGGTGCACTCATTCAGAAAACAGGCTGGCTCGCAAAATCAGTCTTTCAAACTCTGACACCCACAAAGTCTCACCCGTGTCCAAAACACACACGCACGCAAACTTTTTTTGGCCACAGAAACAGTTCCCCCAATCTGAGCGTCACATAGCTCTCCCTGCTGCGGTCAGAAAAGTGTTTCCCGCTGCTGACAGGCGGGATAGATGACCTCCATTATACACAACTACAAATACATTCCAACAGCTGAAGGAGCAGTAAATTATCCCTCAGCAGAGATGGGAGGAGAGAAGAGAAGACAAAAAGAACAGGGAAAAAAACAGGAGCGAAGGTCTAATATTTCAAGCTGGATTCCCTCCAAGAGAAGAATGGAGTCTTAAGTTTGTCTACTCTAAAGGTTGTCTAACAATAAGAGTTACTGGGTTCTGATGACTTAAAAGAAAATCAATCAGGCAACCACAGAGTCATTTGTAAATGTGTTAGCTATTTTTTTTTAGGCTGAGAGTTCAATTTGATCCTCACTGGTTGACATTAGCATTAGCTGTTCTGCCCATAAGGCCCATATTCTACATTTTTGAGGCATTTTTATTTTTACCTGAAGACTTCTATTTTCCTGTGGCGGCAAAAATTATTCTAGTTTACTCTTGCATTGTGGTGCTGCTAAAACTGTTTGCTTCTGTATGATAAACTGCTTGTATTTTTCCTCATTTGTACGTTGTTTTGTATAAAAGTGTATGCTAAATGAATAAAAATGAAAAGTGTCATATTTTAGATTTATACAACCAATTTCCATCTTCTCTGACTCTTATAGTTACACAGGTTGTTTTTACTACTGTACCTTTAAGACGTATGTGTATAAATGACCTTTGTTTTGATTGGCTAACCTCCATGTAACGGTGTGTTTTACACTAGTTGAATAAGCGTTAATATGCTATATATGATATATACACACAACCCAAATCTGTGTGTGGGCAGGTTTAGTTATGGTTGTAGGGACAGTATTTCTAAAAACTTTTCGCAGAAATATGAAACCTGACCAAACCGCTTTGTGGAAAAGTATGTGTGTTTGCACATGTGCTCGATTGTGTATGAAATATGTAAAGGCTTGACCTCAGAAAGCTGGTTTCTCTGTGAAGAGTTCTCTGTCACACACACCCTCTCTCACTGTTACACTATAAATTAGCTACAATCCCTGCAGCATCAATCTAATATAATTGCTCTGACGCCAGTCGAGACAACAGTTCTGTTTACGAGACAGTTTTCTCTTATCTGTTCTTATTATCCTATTATTAATGGTCTGCTTCATAAAAACACTTACATTCATTCTGAACTCTCAAACAGTCTCCTAGAGAAATAGACAGTAAACATACACACTCAAGTGTCACAGAATAACTAAAGTGTCTGGCTTTGTCAAACTAATGTGCAGAGTGTCACACTGCGATGTCAAACACGATCATATCAAACACACACTCTTTACCCATGGGGCATTTCATCGTAGCAGCTTGACAACACAACCACAGAAACTCAAAACACTTGCTTATCAAAAATATCACTGAAAGTTTATGGGAAAAGTGATGGAAGCAAAAGACAAGAATTCCTTTGATATGATGGCCACAATAACCAGATTTTGGCACTTATAATATTTTCCATCAGAAGTTATGAATGCAGATCAAAGCCACTGAGAGAGTTTGTTTCCTTTCAATTTTAGAATTAAAAAGTTTTTACCTTTTAATTAACATCTTACTTCACACATAGAAGAGACTGATGCACATTGTCACATTGTAGGGCTATATCAAAGTTAATTAAAAGAAAGTTAAGTTATTATTCCCATGTCCTATATATATATATATATATATATTACAGTCAAACCAAACATTATTCAGACATTATTAGTGGGTGCAGGATACTATAGTTCATTTATGTAAGTGAGGATAGCAAAATAAAGTAAACTGTGACATATTATACTCAGGACACTTTGACCTGACCATGTTTTGCTTAAGTGTTATCTGACATAATTAAGATTTTTTTTTTTTCTGACACAGTTTAACTCTGAGATCTTGTCATGTTTTATTACCATTTTTTTAAACTATAGTGGATAAACTGTATTAATGAATGAAATGTTCAAGGTGTGTGAATAAATTTTGGTTTGACTGTATNTATATATATATATATATATATATATATATGTGTGTGTGTGTGTGTGTGTGTGTGTGTTCTTGTTTATATTACATCGTGGGGAGCTGAGATCACCTACATCGTGGGTACCAGCCAGCGGTCCCCACGAGGGAAATGGATTAATAAACATACTAAATGATGTTTTTTTGAAAATGTAAAAATGCAGAATGTTTCCTGTGATGGTTAGGTTTAGGGATAGGGGTAGTGTAGGGGGATAGAATATACAGTTTGTACAGTATAAAAACCATTACGCCTATGGAGAGTCCCCACTAAGATAGCAAAACAAACCTGAGTGTGTGTGTGAGTGTGTGTGTGTATTTAATAGAAGTAAATCATAGAAAAAGTATAGAATAAAAACTTTGAATATAATATAATATAATATGACCAAACAGTTTCGGTTCCCACTGAAGTCCATTGTATGGACAGAATTTTCTTGGGTGGACTATCCCTTTAAATCTGCAGACATTTAGCGCTGATGTTGTGTGTGAATAATGAAAAAGCATTTAAAGCAACTTAACATATAAACAGAAAGAACAATTAAAAACTTTCTTTCTCTTTCGTTTTTACTCTCTCTCTCTTCCTCTGGATCTCAGCCCTCAGTTTCCTGGAGAAGAGGGTTGAAGACAGATTTTAATGAAACTGTCAGAGAGTGTGTGATTTTGTGTGTGTGTGTGTGTGTGTGTGTTTGCCTCACTGCTGAGAGTGTAATTATGCCTCTTCCCTTAACAGACAGTCTGACAGACATATTCTCTCCTCCCTTCTTCTGTCTTTCCTCACTCTGTCCATCTCACGGGCCCCTTAAGACACAAATTAACATTGCATTTGGTTTGTCATCCACCGTTGAAAGACAACAGAGTTTAAAAAAAAAAAAAAATCACTAAAACAAACCAATGTTTTATTCCTACAGTAATGCCACTATAATGTCAGACTGTTGTTCCCAATCCGCCGTTAGATCTATAATGAGCAATATAGTCACTGAAAGCTATTCGTACATGAATGAGTCATGTCAACATGCAAAAGATGGCACTGTAAATCAAAGCAAGCGGATTTGCAAGAGAAGGCAGGAAAAGAGAGGAGAGAAAAAGAGCCAAAAGAAGAGAGAAAGCAGAACCAATAATTAAGAAATACAGATGGGGCTTTACTTGAGATGGAGGGACCATAAATCCCATCATGTCTCGCTCTCTCTCACTCACTCTATCATCAGCGCTGTAAGTTTTTAATCACACTGAAATGATTTATTTTAACGTCAGCCGTGTGTCACCGCACTTCCTTTCATTTTTCAAATTGTTTGTGTTTTTTCTCGATGATAAATTTATCTTCAGACAACCCCAATATGACTAATTAACTCTGAAATATAGGAACCAGATGTTCGGGTGAAGGAAGTTTCTACGCAGCAGCCAAGAGAACATGCCAATCTCTCTCTCTCTCTCTCTCTCACTCGTTCTCTCCCCCTTACTCATTTAATGTTAAGTCAGACTCTTTCGGCTCTAATGTGTGACCTGTCATATTGAGGTCCAGAGTAAATTTCCTGGCTACACTGCACATCCTGCAGTTCACAGGCACTTTCCTCTCGTTTCCATCACCTCTCTTCCTCCATCGCTCATCACCCCGTACCTAATAATCCTCCTCCGTCTCTTGCAGACCACAAATTTCACAAGAGCATTTATAATTATGTCTAATTTACCATTAGGATCAAAAAATTTACACTGAGCAAACAAAGAATGGAAGCAATCAGAAATCACTGCTTTTAACCACCAAACTTTGTAAGAAAAAAATAAATATATAGCAGGTTTCAATTAAGTAAACTGCATATTTAGACGTGAACATGAAGTGCTAAGTTGAAAAGAGTCTTTTAGGGCCGTGCTTTGGCCTGTCGAGTGTGTGCGTGTCACTGCTAAAGCAGAGCGTGATGGCGCCGGGCCCCAGAGGGACGCGTTGCTCTGACACTCTGACAGTTTGCTATGAGTGACGTGTGATCCGTACAAATTTCAGGACTAATAAATCTACCTGTCAGTGCGGGGGACTTGAAAGGGCTGAGGCCCTCGGGCTGAGCTTTAACACAACTCGTGTTGATGAAATTCTGTAGGCTGGAGAATTATAGCTGTCAGAAAAACGCCCACGTCAAATCTTGAGCTTTTGGCTCACTTACTCTTTTTTTTTTCTCCCTCTCTCTTTCCTCTCTTTTCCCTTGCTCTCTCAACACTCATATATCGCTCACATACACCCCCCCACCCTATCGCCACAGCGAACTCACCATCTCTCTCTTCCTCCAGCCCGATGTAGAAAATGAGACGCAGACTTCTTTCATCGCTTGGTAACTATTATTACATCACTTTGACACCCTACAACCTCAGGCCTGCCAAGCTGCACCACATAACACCGTTCCTCCTCAGCCTCCATTACTGCACTTAAAGCACACACACACACACACATACTCACACACACTTGGGGTGACGTCGGTGTTATCTGTGTCTGGCATGGTGGCGTGAGAGCGAGTCCTGATCTCTTTTGTTTGTAGGTATGCAGGACATGGAGAATCGCTGTCAGCAGTTGGGGTTAAACGGGGGAAACACGCTTTTTTCTCTCACTGTAAATTCTACATCAATACGCCAATAAATCACTCGTTCCTTCTCCTTCCTTGAAGGTTCACAGTGTTAGATTTATTCCTGTTTGTCTTTTATTTTTGGCCATGTTTGCTTAGCGTCTCCTCTCCGAGTGCTCTGAGTGTCCGCAGGGTGATAACTCATGTTGTTTGGACACTTCTCTACTGGTGCTGTCTTTCCCGTAAACTCTATAGAGGGGGATATGAGGGCGCTTGTATTTACACTATGGAGTGAAGAGTTCAGTACTGTGTGTGTGTGTGTGTGCTGATTGCTGCCTGGCTTGTCTACTTAAATGTCAACAGCACCTTCCCTCCTGCAGTCACACTCATATATAGGAATGATCTTGACTCAGATCAATGAGATGATGCACACTTTCTCTCTCAGACACTTGTTCAAAATACTTTGGCATGTAAATTGCAGACCTTTTGCTAAGGACTTAAATTATGGGCCGTTTCTGCATTGCCACTGAAAATCTTACATTCAATTATCTTGTACATAATTCTTTATGCTTTTCAAACTTAATTTGTCACCAAGATCATGTTATCTGGCTAACATGGATGAAACGGTCAAATTCAAAATAAAAGTGCCAAAAAAAAGTGACTTGATAGTCTGAGAGTTTGATAGTCTTAAAAAACATCAGTAAAAATGTGGTGAAAACTACATCAGTAATGTTTTGTGTCATATGCCTTTGTTTTCCAGCAAAAATGTTGAAGAATTTATGGAGTTACATTATAGCGGTATAATTTTTTGTTTGATGGTGTTTTTTTGTTGTTTTGTTGTAAATAATAATTTACATAATTTACTCACCCTCATGCCGTTCCAAACCTGTATGACTTTCTTTCTTCGGTTGAACACAAATGAATATATATTAAGAAATGTCTCTGTGTTGTTGTTGTTGTTTTGGTACTTATGCACATTAATGGGAAGCAGTGTTGTTTGGTTACCAACATTTTTTATATCTTTTATGTTCAACAGAAGAAAAAAATATTACAGGTTTGGAACATGACAGCATTTTCATTTTTGAGTGAACAATCGCTTTAATGAAAAATGAAAGCTAGCTTTCCTGTAGCTCAGTGGTTAGAGCATGGCACTAGCAATGCCAAAGGTCATGGGTTCGATCCCAGGGATTGCACATACTCAGATACAAATGTATAGTATAATGCAATGTAAGTCGCTTTGGATAAAAGCGTCTGCCAAATGCATAAATGTAAATGTAAATATAAACATTTCAAGCAAATATAAAAAATATTGCTAAACATTAAAAATAATAAGATCATTCTTTATAGTGGGGCCAATGAAAATGTTGGCAGGGCAAGTAAAAATTTTACTTTTTTGTACAATTTTTACAAACTTCTGTGTTGAGCCCTGGCAACCAACCATCCTGAACACCTTAACAACCACATAATAATTTTTAAAAACAAACAAAAAACACTCAAAACATCATAATCTCAGGATGCACTAGAAAATGCTTTAGAAAAATGTATATTTTAACTGAGTGAAAGGTGGTGAAAATCCTGAACCTGTCGCTATTTTTCAAACCTTCAAAGCAAATCTGAATTCATCTGTTTGAAAGTCACATCTCATGCCAACTTTCTGCCAAGCAGCATATTTATGAAGTTTTCACAAAGCTGTTTCCGTAAAGTTTGACATTGACAGTAAGTCTAGTTAACATGTCAGTTGTAAGTCTAGTTAACATGCCATAAAAATGTGTTCTAAAGCATTATTAAAAAGGGAGTTTCATAATATCAAGTGTTATGAAAAGAATTTACCAAAATGATCTTCCACACCCCTTTCAATGATAATGTCATCAGATAAAGGAAATGAGTAACTACTAGATTAAAGGCTGATCCCAGTCATTCATTCATTGACCTCACCCCATCATCAACAGGTAGTATTTAAAAAAAGTCTCTTCATGTCTCAATCTGTCAAAGTGTCATGCAGGGTGTGTCTGACAGTGTGAGTGTTTGACAGAGTGTGTGATCTCAGAGCTTTAACAGAGCTTGGGGTGAGGACCAAACGCGCCGCGCTGCAAATCCCAGCGATAAAGTGATCTCAGCGTAGGTCTTGGTAAGTACGCGAGATCTTTGAAGACAAATTAACAACCGACGTGCACACACACATGCGCATGACTCTGAAATGGGGCCCTGGCTAACTACAACCAGACCTGTTGCAAATGTGATTTCCGAGCCTAATAGACTGAAACTTCACTGATGGCTTTAAGCAGCTGAAACCACATTCTCCTGTTCCTCAGCCTCTTGACTCCTACATGAACTGGGGAGTTTGGCCCAGGGGCATGCAAGCATTTGTGTGTGTGTGTGTGTGACAGCAGGGTCTAAACTAACAAACAGGAACCAGGAACCAGGATCCAGGGCTTTCACCCTAGTCTCTCTTTCTCTCTCTCTCTCTCTCTCTCTGTAGCCCTGGTGTTGACCTCTAAAGTCCTGCAGCAGTGGTCACGACCAGAGCCTGACCCAGACATCCACACCTGCCCATCATTCTCACCTTTCACTTTTAATTCCTCTGAAAAGACACTTTTTGCTTCACTGAGTCAGACAGGCAGTATGTGTGTGAAAGCTTCATTAGAAAAATATTAGAAATAGAAGCAGGATTGAGCAAAATTCAGAATTTAAGAATTGGTTGCCTTTTAATTCATGAATGTGAATTTGAATTGAACTGTGAAAAAGTCATACAGGTTTAGAATGGCATGAGGGTGAGTAAACAATAACAGCATTTTCATTTCTGGTTGAAATTTCCCTTAAATGAAAAATATAAATATTTCTAGTAAATACAAAAATACATTGCTTTAAAAAAAAAGTTGAAATTGATCATTCTTTTATAGTGAAGATCATTCTTTTTCAGTGAAGATGTTGGCAGGGCAAGTAATAATTCTAAGCACTGGCCCAACTCGTTGAGCCCTGGCAAACACTCTTCACTTCAGAACGTGCTAGAAAACTCTTTTAAGAAATGTACATTTTGATTGGACGAAAGGTGAAGGAAAATCCTGAACTGCTGTTATTTTTCAAACCTTCAACGAAAAATCATGCAGGTTTTCCAAAGATATAAGGGAATTAAACTGGTGACACCGCTCAGGAATGTGAATTTGGAATTTGAATTGTGGAGTGACGAAAATTAATTTAAAACAAAATTGTTACAAATGATTAATTTAACGAAATTGCAATTTGAAATTTTACACAAATAATGCATTTGGGGAATTGAAATATAATGTATATAATATGATGAAATATATACTAAATACAAATTTCTATAGGTAGCATTTCAAACTACAATCTAAGTCTAGATAATCTTGAATCTTCTGGGCTTTTTAAACTATTAAAAAAAAAAAAAGATTTGTCAAGGTAGCATTCAAAGTCTTGACCAATTTTTATATTCTAGTTATAAAAAGTTTTTTTTTTAACGTTATATATATATATATATACAGTGCCCTCCACAATTATTGGCACCCTTAGTAAATATAAGCAAAGGCGGCTGTGAAAATAAATCTGCATTGTTTATCCTTTTGATCTTTCATTCAAAAAATTCACAAAATTCTAACCTTTCATCGAAACAAATAAACAATTGAAAGTGGGGGGAAACTCACATTACGAAATAAATGTTTTTCTCCAATACATGTTGGCCAAATTATTGGCACCCCTAGAAATTCTTATGAGTAAAATATCTCTGAAGTATATTCCCATTCATATTTACATTTTTTAGCACACCAGGGTGACTAGGAGAATGAAATTGTCCAGTCACGACTTCCTGTTCCACAAGAGTACAAATATGTGTAAACACAAAGGCCAAATTCCCTTAATCATTCATCACAATGAGAAAAACCAAAGAATATAGTTCTGATGTGCAGCAAAAGATTGTTGAGCTTCACAAAATAGAAAATGGCTATAAGAAAAAAGCTAATGCATTGAAAATCCCCATTTCCACCATCAGGGCAATAATTAAGAACTTCCAATCAACTAAAGATGTTACAAATCTGCCTGGAAGAGGACGTGTGTCTAAATCGTCCTAATGCGCGGAGAGGAAGAAAGTTTGAGTGGCCAAAGATTCTCCAAGGATCACAGCTGGAGAATTGCAGAGATTAGTTGAGTCTTGAGTTTCAGAAAGCCTAAAAACAATTATCAAACAGAACCTACATACCCACAAGTTGTTCCGGAGGGTTTCAAGAAAAATACTCTGCTCTCATCCAGAAACAATCTCCAGCATACTCAGTTGTCAGACAAGACTGGAACTCCAAACGGGACTGGCTTCTATGGTCAGATGAAACTTTAAAAAAAAAAGTTTTTTGGCAGCAAACCCACCAGATGGGTTTGGTGCACACATGGATAAAAAGTATCCAATGCCCACAGTTAAATATACTGCTGGATCTTTAATGTTGTGGGCCTATATTTCTGCTGGAGGTCCTGGACATCTTGTTCAGATACATGGTATTTTGGATTCTAGCAAATACCAACAGATAAAAAATCAAAACCTGACCTTCTGCTAGAAATCCAATAATGGGCCGTGGTTGGATCTTCCATCAGGACAATGATCCAAAACAAACATCAAATCCACCACAAAAATGTGTCAGTGAGCACAAAATGAAGCTTCTGCCATGGTCGTCCCAGTTCCCTGACCTGAACCCTAAAGAAAATTAGTGGAGTAAACTAAAGAGAAGAAGCACCAGCATGGAGCTGGGAATCTGAAGGATCTGGAGAGATTCTGCATGAAGGAATGGTCTCTGATCTCTCGTCAGGTGTTCTCCAAACTCATCAGGCATTATAGGTGAAGACTCAGAGCTGTTACCTTGGCTAAAGGAGGTTGCAAAAAGTTTTGAATAAAAGGGTGCCAATAATTGTGGCCAACGTGTTTTGGAGAAAAACATTTATTTCATAATGTGATTTTCCCCCCACTTTCAATTCTTTTCCTTCAATGAAAGGTTATAATTTTGTGAATTTTTTGAAAGAAAGATCAAAAGGATAAACAATTCAGATTTATTTTCACAGCCGCCTTTGCTCATAATTACTAAGGGTGCCAATAATTGTGGAGGGCACTGTATATAAAGTTATATATCTAGTTATATGAATTTCTTGGAATTTTAATTGATTTTATTTTTAATTATCTTAATTCAATTCTGAATGGCATACAACTCTGATTTATGATAGACAACATAAAATGAACAATGTACATTTCAATAAATATATCACAGGTATCCCCAACCTCTTTTACCTAGAATATTTACTTGAAGTATCCCCTTGAGATTATAAGTTAATATTTCAATAATTTTACAACACATTCGGATGCTCATAGCTCTCTGACATCAGTTAATGGTCACATGACATGCAGGTAAACAAACTTTTTTTTTTTTAAGGGTTTTATTTTTATTATTTTTATTTTTAAATCATTCATTTACTTATATTTTCAATTTTTAAGATTGAATAAATTATTAACTTTTCATCAACTCACAAACCCCCTGAGTTGGCAAACCCCACTTTGGGAAACCCCTGCTGCATCCCAATTTAGCCTAGTTATAATACACCCTAATAGTATGTACTCTTTTTGTGAAGAAAAAGTACATACTTTTGAGCGTGTAGCAGATTAGTAGGCAAGCTTTGAGACAAACTATTATTACATCATAAAATTATGCCTTTAACAGGCGCTCTGTCATAGAGTTATGTGCATCCCATCACCCTAAACTGGCCTGTCAATCATCTTGTCACAGTTAACATCCTCCACATTTCATTTCATTTAATTTCTTATCGTATTGGAGAAGTAGCATGTTGATCTGCCTGTCGTGGGTCTTTCATGTGGAGAACTCTCCTCATATTTTTTGCATAATGATGCATTTAAAAGTTAATGGCCAAAAGGATCTTATATGAAAGTTAACATTGTTGTTGCAGGTGAAATATAGCATTAAATAAATGAAAACATGCCCTTTATCTAAACCTATCTACTTAAATGTCGCTCGAACACATCGCCATGCTTGTAGTTTTTTAATTTTTTTTATTTTGTGTTTTCTGAACCAAATCCTCCTTCAAAGTGTAAGGGGTTATTAGCCATTAAAGTGTGCACGGATCCACACTTTGAACATTTTGGCATACTCTTTTCAACATACTATGCTTTGGGACACACTTATTATAATTTCACATACTATTTAGGAGGGACAGAATACAGATTGGGACACAGAGCCTGTATACCCTTACAAAAAATAAGTACACTTCAAGTTCATTTTATTAAGTATGTAAGTGTACTATTTAAATACTACTTGGGACTAAATTGACCCACCATTTAGTGTATAAAGTATACTTTTAAGTATACTTTAACCCCCAGTTTCACAGACAAGGCTTAAACTTAGTCCCAGATTAAAATGCATGTTTGAGCTGTTTTAACGGAAAGCAACTTACACATATCTTAAAATATATATATCAATGCCATTGTTTTGGCTCAAGATGCACACCAGTAATGATATTTTCTAGGGCACATTTATAAAAGCTATACTTAAATGTCCTTATTGAACTAAGGCCTAATCCTGGTTTAGTCTAAGCCCTGTCTGTGAAACTGGGCCATAGTTTACTTTTTAAATATTATTTTTGCACTTTAAATATAGTACTATGTTCCTATTTAGGTATACATTTTTATACTAGAAATATATCTTTAACTGTACTTTAACTCATTCCCCACCAGCATTTTTTATTGCCAGCCAGCATTATCATTTTCACAAAATATTCATGGCCCCCAGAATATTTTGTTGTTGTATCTGAACGTGCAATACATCAAAAGAAACAACAGAGCCTCTGCTTTTAAACCACAACAATTTTACTCTAGCTTTATGCATTCTTTTCTTTTCTTTTTTTTTACCAACAATTGAATGTGGGTAAGTTTCATTAAAAAAAGCAACATTTTGAACAAAAAGCTGAGAAAATTGTGTTTTTGTCAAAGACTACATACGGATCAGATTCAGAACGATAATCAAAACACAGATGGAGTACATTACTTCTGTCAGAACATCCAAAGCTTCACAGTCCTATACCTATTCCTGGGTCAACATATCATTTGGTAACGTTAGGAAGTTTTGATTTATAAACTGTTTAATGTTTGATGATCGCGCTATTTTACATTTGTGTAAGCAATGCTTCAATCACTTGTTTCTGCTTCTTCTTTGCCTGTGTTTTGATCCAGAGATTCTGTACTTTTTCAAAAGAGGAGTAACAGTGCCACCTACCATATAACAGTGAAAACACGGATTACCAGAAAATTAAGTAGATTTGAAGTTAATTCCTATATACACTACCAGTGGACTACACAAATGTTCACATACTCAGAATTAGGAACATCTGTTTTGTAAAAAAAAAAAAAATCAAACAATATAAGTTTTATATACTTAGACTTTTCTGTCAGTATAAGTTAAGTATACTTAAGTGTGATTTAAGGTATATTTCTGAGAAGTACATAAAGTATATTTCTGAGAAGTAGGCTGAAAGTATACTTTTTAGTTTTAGTTTTTATTATTAATAGCACACTTGAATAAACTTCGTTTTTGTAAAGGTATACATGATATATACTCAATATACAAAATGTAAAGTAAACACAGGAAACTTTTTTTAAGTATGTGTGTAAATACCGATCTTGTAGAATAGTACATTCAATAATAACAAAATCCAAACTAATGTTTGAAAGTGCCGCAGATATTATGAACATAAGCTGTGTGTGGGTGTGTGTGTACAGAGTGACAACCGAACCGTGGAGACGACCTCTGAATGACCCTTCTATCATGCCTACTCAATCATACCTGTCTCCTCACACACCTCCAACACTGCTTGGTAATGCAACAGGATGACACACACACACAAACACACACACTGGAAAAGCATGAGAGGGCCCAATCATACTAAGAAGGGAGAAAGTGAACCCCCCTCCCACTGAGAAGTTCACACACACTCAAAGCGCTCTCAGAGGGTTGTGTGTCTGACCCGGCCTGTCAGTTGTTATTCATTATTCATCAGGCAGATCAAAGGACGCCCAGCAGGAACTCTGAGGACCCTGACAAGAGGCAGTCTGTCCTCACTATTGACAGGTCATCTCTCATTCCTTACTGACAAGGAATAGGAGTCACGGGAGCAAAGACACACGCACACACACACTCTTTCAAACTGCCAAACCCAAAGCGTGTGCTGATTCAAAGTACACAGAGTTTAGCTAACATACCGCATGGGTGTGTATCCTGGACTAGTGTCTGTATAAGTTTAGTATGTATGAGAATCTGTGTGTATGTATTTTCATACGGTTGTGCGCCTGACTGCGTGTTTTGCCTGTCTAAACAGTGACCCTTTCAGTGTGTGTCTGAGCGGCCCCCCTGCTGCATAGGAGGCATCAATTACAGCCTGCCGTCCCACTGTCACAGCCTTTAATTAATGAGCCCACAGCACACTCCACCACGGGGCTGGCCTCGCCGTGAACTCTGCAGGAATTCAGGAACACACACAGGCCCAAATACACACACAGATGCAGATGCACACACAGCCACAGACTCTCCTGAGCACAGAGAGAGAGGGAGAGAGAGAGCGCCTTCCTCCCCTGCTGACAAGCGCTCCATTCGTCCGTCAGACTGATACACAGAAGCTTGTGGTCTGTGAGGGTCACTGGGTCATGGGACAGTTGTGGGTGAAATACAACTTCTGCATCCCTTAGATCTCCCCATGCACTCCTCCGCCTCCTCTTCTTCTTCTTCCTCCTCCCCGTCGGTCTTCTGCTCTCATGATGATCTCATCCCGGCCTTAAACTCGAGCTAAGTGCCGCTGCGTGTTCTGACTTCTGTGCTCGTCTCGAACAAATTCTGCTGTGACAAAGTCTGTGACTGTATTTTAACAACCCCTGGCTTTGACCCTCCTCTCCCTCCCTTTTCTTCACTCTTCTTCTGTTACTCCAAAGGTTGGCACTGAGCATGACCCCTCTTTTATTATTCTAGAAGGACAGGAACTCTTGGGAGAGCAAGGACCGTGTGTGTGCGTCTGCTCACTGGCAGGCATGAAAGATAAACCAAGAGTTAACGTGAAGTCACTTAAAAGAGCTAAAGAGATAGTTTACCCAAAAATAAATATGTTACCATAATCTTTTCACCCTCATGTCATTTCAAACATTCTTTCTTCTTTTTGTGAAACACAAAAGCTATTTAAAAAAAAAAAAAAAAAAACATTTTGTCCATACCAGTGTAACTTTAGTATTGTTTATATACCATAATAGTATTTATTTATATTTTAAATTAGCTTTTATTTTTATATTTTCAGTTTTATTTTAATTTAAGTTTTAGGAATTTTGTGTGCTTTTGTTATTTTTTATTAGTTCATTTATTTTTATTTCAGTTTTAGTTTTACCAATTTTAGTGCTGCAACTAACCTTATTTCTGTTAGTAATTCTAATTTCTAGTTTTCATTTAAAGGGTTAGTTCAAAAAGTAGTTTTGGAGTGTGTATTAAACTGCCAAAGTCACGTGATTTCAGTAAACAAGGCTTTGTTTCGAAATTTCAATGGTTCACCACTGGGGGCATGACTTTGTCAGTTTGATACATGCTCCGAACCACTGATTCGAAACAAAAGATTCGTAAAGCTTCAAAGCTTCATGAAGCAGTGTTTTGAAATCACCCATAACAAGATATTGTTGAATAAAGTCATTTATTTTGTTTTTTTGGCACATAAAAAGTGTTCTCGTTGCTTATTAACATCAAGGTTGAACCACTGTAGTCACATGAACTGTTTTAAAAGATGTCTTTAGTAGCTTTCTGGGTATCTGAAAAAGTTAATTATCTTGCTGGCAATGGAGGCCTCACTGAGCCATCGGATTTTATCAAAAAATAGGAAGGTCTTACGGGTGTGGAACGACATGAGGGTAATTAATGACAGAATTTTCATTTTTGGGTGAACTAACCCTTTAAGTATAATATTTATTTATTTTAGTTTAGTTTTATTTTGATTAACAAAAACATTTTTTTTAGTTGACAATAACAACACTGGTTCATATACAATTTCATATAATTGTTATTTCAAAAACAGCAAAAACACTCTATAAAACATCTTATTTTGTCTTCCACAGAAAAATAAAGGTCATACAGGTTTGGAATGACATGAGGGTGAGTAAATGATGACAGAATTTTCATTTTTGGGTGAACTATCCCTTTAAGAGAGTACTTACAGAGGAGAAACAGCACCTAGAGCCATAAAGCACACTGACAACTAAAACGTCCAAATTACTCTAGGTGACATTTGGACAACCTTACATGTGCAAACAGCGAGAAAAAAAGTCTTAAAACCAGGTAGAAAACCCTAGCAAATAAAAAGGACGCCTGTTAAGTTACGGTCAAAGAGAGCGAGCGTTGTTAGAGGTGACATTTCGACCATTATACTCGGCCTGCAAAATATTATCTTTATTAATGTGAGCAGGAATCAAGCTCTCCACGGCACTCTGGAGTATTTGAACAAATAGCTGTGTGAGAGCTCCAGGCAGTGAAATAAATAAAACAGTAACACGCTGCCTCCATATTTCATTTTACAGTCACCTCAGAGAGCTGAGGGGAGGCAGAGCTAAACGGCCAAGCCAAACACTTGGAAGTTTGCACACTCATAAATTAACAGCCTGACAGTTGAAAGCGCACTAACTAATTCATCACAAAAATCAATCCCTCTGCCACATGCAAACTTTTTTCCCCTCCTTTCATCATTTACATTTATTACAGAAGGTTGTCTTTCTTCTTCCAGGAGGGATTCTGAGACGAGGTGGTCATTATTTTTCCAAGCAAAGGGGGATGTTCTTGAAAATTTATCATGGTCTGGTCTATACGGTGGGGATTTTTCATGCATAATGCCATAATTTACCATAAGTGACTTAGAAGTGACGGGAGGGATAGAGCTATAGATTAACCTCCAATGAGGATTTAAAGTCAAGACCGATTGCTGTAGGAGAAAAAATATTCCGTACATTAACCCAATGATTTATTTTTGCTGTGTAAATCAAAATGTACAGTAACTGCAGCATAGTGGAGCTGATCCCAGCTGTGCTCTAAAGAATACACTGGAATGAAAGCTTATCAATACGAAAGCACGGCAGCAACTTGTGTGGCAGAGCGACTTCACAACCCCCTCCACCCTAGCCCCCCGCGGTGGTTTGGCATGGTCATGGCACATTAGCGTCCAATTCATTTTGACAGCGGGGTGAAGGTAGGTTCGGAGAATGCGGAGGTGTCTCTGGGGTGATTCCTCACGTCACTACAATGATTCAGAGATTGACAGTAATACCGCCTGGCGTCCGTGTACGTGTGGGGAAGACAGTTTGAACGCCTGGCCGAGAGGTCCGGTGTGAAACAGAGAAGGGTACTGTTCTCCCACATAGTGCAAAACAAACTGCTGTTGACATCCCTGTCACCAGCTCTCATTTCAACAGCGCAATAAAGCTGAAAGAAGCCTATTAAAGGAGAGAGATTGAAAAATTAAAGTGAAAGATGCATTTATTCCAGGCCTACCACGCATTAATGCATCAACCTGATCAAAGATGCTACCTGGGACGATCTGAGGTAAGTTTCCATGAATAAGTCATTCAAAGTGCGAAACACTCAAGATCAAAACATGTTACATTGAGGAACTCTCACTTTTGCTTTGAACAGCGCAAACACACCAACACACGCATCCTTCCTTTCACATAAAGAGGAGTTTTAAAGTATATAAGAGACGACAGACAGCATATTTTCATAAATCTTCCTTGTTGGCTTGTAGTTTGCGGGCCTGTCAGCAAACTGTCTCTTTAGTTTAACAGTCAAGCTCGGGGTGGATGCGTTTGTAGCAAGCTCTCAAAGCGGGAATGAGAAAAAGGGAGTGAAAAGCAGAAAGAGGGTGAGCGAAAGTGGGAGAAGAAGAGGAAAAAGATAGAGCGAGGGAGAGATGAAGTGCAACTAAGATATTATTATCGATGCCAAACAGCAAGTATGAGGTCTTTCTTCTCTATTACTGGAACTGTAACTTAAGCCAAGGTGCTCGGAGCTACACGCGTCACTAAGAGTTTGAGTAAGTGACTTTGATGAGGTGGCCTGCAGCCAAGGCAGTAAGCCCACACACACTCACATACACACGTACGCCATAAACAGTATGCTTCACTTCACCTTTAGTTTGCTGCTATAAAACCTTCCTGTCCCCAAAACACACCTCTATTGTTCTTCAAAAGATCTCAGACAATCAAGTAGAACTCAACTGAAAGACTCAGGTTAACACACAAGAACACTCCACACTGTTTGACTTTATGAATAAAACATGTAGCAGGCAGTGACACACACAAAGACATAATGTCATGAATGACATGTTGTGTTGTTCGTAAGCGTGTGGCAATATGACACTGTGACATGCTGAGCACGGCAAAGAAAAATGAATGGCATTAGAAAAGCTCTCTGTATTTCATGACTAAGATGGCTAAAGGCGGAACTGCCCATACCATTCAGTCTTCATCATCCCCGGCCTGGAGGCTAACAGAGGGACTTTGCTATAAACAGGGGCAAGGGCAACCTACCTCATGTCTGAGCACACTACCAACAGGCTGGTATTAACAGTTTCTAATGGGTATTTTCCTTCAACACATTCCAGTATTTAAGGATCGTCCCAGCAGAGGCTGTTAATGTGTCTGTTTTAGTATTTTGCTTAACTCTAGGTTAAAGCTACTTTTAACCCTGGGTAAAGAAATGTTTTACGGTTGAAATTTTGCAAGCCGGTTAATCTACCGTTATGTAACCCTCTTCCAGAGAATTACTGCACCAAAAAAAAAAAAAAAAACTACCGTTCAAAAGTTACGCTGCATTCACACGGGGCGCAGGCGTTAACGCTTCTCATTTACTTTGAATGGATGACGTCATGCATTGCCAAACTGAATTGTGGGTTCCGTCGCGTCGCTTCACTCGCGTTGCAAGCGGCAGAAGTTGAAGATTTCTCAACTTTTCAAGCGCCAATGCTGGCGTCATCCAATCAGATCGCCCTATGCAAATACCCTAGAGCAGTCGCTAGCCAACTGCGTTCGTGCAACACCGGAAAGTAATGTGATTGGCTGTAATCACTATTACAGTCGCGTCAACACAAGCTTCAGACATGCCCTCCGTCAAGCGTTGACGCTGACGCCCCGTGTGAATGCAACGTTAGGGTGGGTGAGTAAGATTTGGTTTTTTATTATAAATAATAAAATAATACATTTTATTTTTATTATTTATTTAGTAACATGAATAATTTTATTCAACAAGGACACATTAAAGGCCCACTGAAGTGCCTTGAAAAGTGCAGCTTTTTTCAATGTGTTGACGTAATTTCCACTGAAACAGGAAGACAGGGCAGGACATATAGGACAGCTCCTCCCCTTTTTTTAAAATAGCCAATAGCGTTTATATCACAGCTCGGCCAGAGCCATTGAGCTCAGTAAAGCCACAGTTCCTTCTTATCTCTAACCGTTTCTCCTCCAAATTTCCTCCATATCGCTTTAAAATATAACATTCTGTGCAGAATTCAAATGGGTCCGATACGTTTTGTGGTATGCACCGACTCGCGCATATGATCCACTCTGTGCTATCTTGTCTCTGGACTGGAGCCGACTGTGTGCGCTATGGCGGTTCACGTGACACTAACGTGAAACCAGACTTCATTCGCCTCAATGGAAAGCATATTTTCACTGTCTGAATCGTACCTGATCCCCCATATAGTGCACTATGTGCCATTCACCATGTAGAAAATAGTAAATGTGTGAAGAGTGATTTTAGCCATAGCTTCAGCGTCTATTTAGAATGTAGGGGGCGGGACGCTTTAGATCTAATGAGAAGCTGAAGTGCAGTGATGTCATCAACATCATTGATCCATATTGGTGGAAGTGAGAGACTGTAAGTTTTAACTGCTTATATCTTCTAAATGGGAATTATGTCATTGTTTTGGAGCATACTAGCTTATAGATAACAGTAAGGCTAACATATTCATACTAAAAGCCAAAAAACTTCAATTTTGATTTCATGGGGACTTTAAGGGTGCAATGTGTAAATTTTAGCGGCATCTAACAGTGAGGTTGCGAACTGCAACTAACAGCACACACCCCTCGCACCCCTCCCTTTCGGAGAAACTACAGTGGCCGTCTACAGTGTTCATTTAGGGCTGCTGTAGAAACATGCCGGCGCATAATGGCGACTTAACACGGAGAGGGGACCAGCGGTGTATGAGACAGAAATGGCTCATTCTAATAAAAACATAACGGTTCATTATGTAAGGCCTTTATGCACCACTGAAAACATAGTTATGTATATTATATTGCATTTCTGTCAATAGATCCTCCCAAATTTTACACTTTGCATATCTTAATTAATAAAAAAATGACAGTATAGACATTTACAATGCTACAACTTATTTCTATTTCGAAAAAATAATGTTCGTTTAAACCTTCTATTTATCAAAGAATCCTGGAAAAAAAATCATCAATGTTTAATAAATGCAGCCCAATTGGTGAGGCTTCTCTCTAAAACATTAAAAAAATATTTTGATAGTGTATACAGTCTGAAACTGTGCTGTAATGTTTCAGTGAGTTGTTTAGCTACAGATAGCCAGTCATAAATATTACCTCATTAAATATTTGTGTGCTTAGTACAGTTATGAAAACATTCAGTTTAAGCTTCTGAGGGAAACGATGAAAAAAGTTGAATAGTGATGCAAGCATAATACTTAAACCAGAGCACGTTTATGTGGTGACATTTCCACAGAAAGACAAACAATAAATGTTATTAACCTCATTTATATGCAAATAACATTAAACCAGGGTTTTTGTGAAATGCAGAAATCAGTTTACCCAGGGTAAAGTATGAGAAGTGTGAATGAAAAAATAGGACAAATTGCTGCTGATGCTCCTCATTTGTAATCTGCTTTGGATAAAAGCTCCTCCTACAGTAAATTAATAAATGTGAATGTAATGTAAATGTGAATCATTGCACAAAATAACATTAAGAATCATACTAGGTTAACAATTTCATATGTAAAAAGCCCATTACTATACCCAAATAACGCCCTGTTCACACATTTAATGATTTTATTGCTTGAGTTCACCAGGTCACTGTATTGTTGGTCGCTAGAAAGCTTCTTTTTTTCACCTTTTTTTTGTACTGATGGTTGCCCTAATGTTGTTCACGGGCTATTGCAACTCACCATAGCTTTTAAAAATCTGATCACAAATGAGATGCCAGAAAAAATAAGATGTCATTCCACTAAAATCTAATATATTACACAGATAGTAGCAGTATATCATGAACAAGATGTATGAATCAAACTCACTTAGAATGCTGACATTTCTGATATGGTTAATTTCCACACATCATTTTTTCACAGATAATTCAAAACCATGATATCGCTCACAGTAACATAAATTTATTTATGTTGCAGATGCTCAACTTCAGTATTGAACATTATGCCAGTATCTCTCAGCTTTGTGGCATCACTAGATGCGCCCAAATCGCATCACCTGAAAAATGACTGACTTTTCATTGCTTCGCTGTTACAGATCACTGCCTGTGTGAATGCCCCTCAAGAATTCACAACATTTCTTAAGTCATAATGCCACCATTTCAGCCTGTCACTCACCTCTGCCACAAACAACATCTGGTCCAGAGTGTGTGTGTGAGCACATGTTTAACAAGGTTGGATGTGAAAAAGGAAAATGATGGATAGCATTCATTTTCCTTTATTAGGGACTTTGGGTTTGTGAGCTTTGGCTGTTCAGAGAGGGAGAGAGAGAAGCAGGTCATGCTGGTAGAGCAACATGTTATTGGGTAAAAAATGGAGAAAGTTAGACCGCTGGCAAATACAGCCCATCTCCATAGCTGTTGACACATTTTGAAACAGTGCTGAAGAATAATTGTAATTTCTGAAGACTAAGAGATTTGCTCTGTTTGGCAGAACAAAACCTTCCTTTTGGGCTATAAAGTTCAAAGACTGCCATGCAAACATTACTCACTTCTTTCTTCTTAAAATCAATGCTATCACTGTTCATTCAGCCTGTGACTCTAAAACACACACAAAAACTTTGGGTATGAGGAGAGTAGATAACCATTGCTGGACAGTGTTGGCGAGAAATCTTTCAGATACATGACAATAGCTCAGCTGTTTTGAAAAAAAAGTGTAGCTTTTTCATGAAAAGGAATAGAAAAGTAACAGTGACAAAAAATGTTTACATTGCAGGATGTGTGAGCAGAGGCACAGTTGGTGTACCATCAATATTAATGGGTTAGTTCACTCAAAAATGACATTTCTGTCATTAAGTACTCACCCTCATGTCGTCCCAAACTTTCTTTGGAACACAAATTAAGATATTTTTGATGAAATCTGAGGGTATCTGATCCACACATAGGCAGCAATGACATTGCACCTTTTGAGGTCCAGAAAGGTAGTAAAGACATTGTTAAAACTGGCGACGTGACTACATTGGTTTAACCTTAATATTATGAAGCGACGAGAATACTTTTTGTGTGCAAAAACAAAACAAAAAATAACTACTTTATTCAACAAATTCATCTGTCCCCTGTCAACGGTTTTAACGGTCTTTAGTACCTTTCTGGACCTCAAAAGTTGCAATGTCGTTGCTGCCTATGTGTGGATCAGATACCCTTGGATTTAATCAAAAATATCTTAATTTGTGTTCCGAAGACAAACGAAGGATTGTGGGTTTGGGACAACATAAAGGTGAGTACTTAATGACATAAATTTCATTTTTGGGTAAACTAACCCTTTAAAATCATGGCCAATAATTACTTTTAAGTTATAGCCAATAACTAATAAATGGTGATAATCAAATTTTATACTATGCTGTCAATAAGTTTATTTTTTTATTTTTTTTTGAAAGATTAATTTTGAGTGAGTGCTAAAAGACAGCAAAGGCAATCAAAATGTAAAAATAGGGGAAATAAACATGCACAAATACAGAATTGGTCGATGCATAAAAAAAAAATCAAAGATAACTGGAAAAAAAAAACTTTTAACTGCTAACTAACAGTTATGGTACTGATATATCATCCATCCCTAGTTAAATACATGAATATCATTCAGTACCATGTTAATATACATTTATCTGATACCATCCCTGTACTATAATACCACCTTAGTACTTCACTTTCTTTCCCTCCCCCAGCTCATTTCAAAATGCAGTCCTGTCCTGTCAAATACAATAACACCTCTCTTTATTTACCCTGCCCCACTTTATACTTTTGCTATTTTTCAATGTCAGCTGTGGACTTTTGAAGAATTTTTATTGGATGTCCTGCTGGACTTAACAGCAAGAGCCATTTTTCCTGTCTTGCTCCCTCCTCTCTCTCTCCATTTCTTTTTCACAGGTGTGACAGCCATAGTTCATTGCCTTTTATTGTCGTTTTTTCCCCCTTTTTTTCGTTTTGCCCTTCATTTTCTGATGGCTCTCCAACCTCACTAATACAGGGCAAACCATGCAATATGAAATAATCTTAAGCAACAAACCAATGAAAGATTTATAATATACATACTCTCTCGTATCCCAGCATCCTCTCCCGATCTCTCCACATGTGTTAGTGATCACACAGTTAAAGTTTTGATTCAACATTAGCATCATCCCCAGGCTTCCTTAAGCATGAAACATCCAAATGTAAACTCTAGTGGCTAAAAAGCCTTCTTACCTCTTTCTTGTGGTAATACGTTTGCCGTTGCCAGTCCAGACTTTCCCTTAGAGAGCTGTGAGTGTAGGCAGCGAGGGCCATACGGCCGTAATCACATTACGGATGCCATATTGTGTGTCGAGCTGTCAGAGTTCATTTGAACCTCTCCCTCATGGGGTTCAGGCATTTCTTTTATTTATGTTTCTGTTTTGATGTAGGGCAGATAACAGCAGTAAAGCACATGTGTGACATTGATTATGGCAGAAGACTGTAAGTTTGTGATTAGTGTTGGTGGTTAGGGGCCAGTTTGTGTAACCTCTCTCTACTCGAGGGCATGTCTGAAGTCATTGAGTTTTCCAGGCTGAAACTCTGTCAGGAGGTTGAACCCTGTCGATCTGTCAGAATGCATCCACTTCGTTCACTTCAGGGGGAGAGGATTGAGGAGAGCAGAGAAAATTACATAGACAAAGACTAAGAGAGAGCAGACTAACTGTATTCTTATCAAACTAGAGCTTGCAAATTTACCTGACGTACCTGCCTTTTCTTGTTTTACCTCTTCGGTTGATTAGAAATTTATGGGTATAAAACGCATTGAATATGTTCCGCATTATCAAACATTATTAGGTTTCTCCATGTAAAAACTACAGTGTGCATTTATAGTGGAGTGAGTCCAAAAGTCTAAGGTCAAATTGAAAATCTAGGAAAATGTCATTTAAACCTGGGAATAAGAAGAAACTTCATGACTTAAAATCAATAAAAAAATATTTAAGATTCTGCTCTATTTCCAGGTCACTAATCAAATAAGTACAAATGTGACACTTCATGTCAACTTTGTAGAGACAGCAAGATATCCTTCCGTTAAAGCGCAAGATGCTCTTTGGATCATACTTAAATCATGCTGCACAACATGATCACCTGGTTTTAATCAAAGACATATACTGTATGTCCGGTTACACAGACAAGGCTTAAACCTAGGTTCCAGACTAAAATGCATGTTTGAGCTGTTTTAACTAAAAGCAATTTGTACTGACATATCTTAAAATATATAAGTGCCATTGTTTTGTCTCAAGATGCACACGAGTGATTTTTTTTTCTATAGCACATTTATAAAAGATACTTAAATGTCCTAATTGAAGTATCAAAAAGTTGTATTAGAAATTCAACTTTTTACTTAAAGGCACAATTTGTAATTTTCACCGCTAGATGTCGCTTATTCAGAACAAAGACATGTGGGGTAATGCATGCTTTTTTACTTGGTCAAAACAATCATACTAAAAATACATTTGAGTGTGTTTAAAGTTATGTTAAAGTTACTCTGTGCGTTAGCTCGGTGGCTGGTATGAGACACTTGCATACGCTAGTTCGATATTAGAATAGCTATCACATTAAAAGCTGGATGACTTGTTGCTAAATGGCATGCAATTCATATTAAAATATATTATATGACAGAGAATATACTGTATTACTGTTACTGTGGCTATGTTAGGCACTTGACAAAATAGCATTGTCTCAGAGGAATGGTACAAACATGTTATACTCACGGTAAATCAAGACGAGATTCAAACAATAAGACTAACCGTGTTGAGCTATATAATCATGATTAGTTTTCTGTCGTTAAATGTATCCTAACAGTTGCTCACCTGTCTAATAAAACGGATAATATATTAAAGCGTATATGTTTCATGATTAAAGTTTTGGTGTAAATTCTCATTTGTGGTCTCAAAAATTCAAGTAAGATATCTTTTATGTCAATTGTGTGCACAAAACTGAAATGATCTGATAATTAATATGGTGATTAGTGAGGTTAATTAATAAGTAGGAAACAACAAGGGTGAATTAGTCAAGGTTTTTTACCTTTAATTAATTGGGCTGCTTGATGTAACTGAAGCTTCTGTAAAGACACTGCATCTGAAATTATCCGAACAGACTGTGCAGAAATATATATTAATCATAAGTGAGGTGTAAAAAAAAATCCACAACAATTTTACAACAGGTAGAAAAAAATGTTTGCTCAAAGCTTTATGGAGCAACTCAGCAGTTCTGGGCATGAGAGAAGATTAAATTTTTCACAAGCCACTTGAATTTATGGAGGCTTATAAATATGCGCACATGTGCAATGTGTAGTGACTTATTGGCATTGGCAGGTCACATTAATATGTCACATTAAAGCAGCAAGGCTGTTGACAGGTGCTGTTTGACCTCCATCAGAGCCGACACGCATACACACACACAAAACTCAATTCAACTCTTTTTCCATTTCCTCTACCCTCCCTTGTACTCCGAACCACATTCTCACACATATGTACATTTCTGACACCCAATCTCTAACATAAACATACACCTACATTTTAGACACAAACACAAATTGTTTAAACCATCCGTGAAAAGATTAAAACCACAGGGGTTCACCAAAATAGAAAAGGGCATTAAAAAAGAGGGCAAACTCATAAGCAATTCAGTCTGAATTAACACAACAGAGAGGCAGGTCACACTTCAGCAGATACTTGTCAATACAGAAGTACACTCAAGTGGAACATTGGCCACTTGAATGCTCTTGTGTTAAGCTAGAGGGGGTTAAAGAAAAAGAAAGAATGAGAGACACAGAGAGGGGGGGGGGAAAAGAGAGAGACATCAAAGGCCATGTTCCAGTCAGAGACCCCACGCAGACAGCGGCAGGTCCTCATCAGACAGGCCCCCTCATGAGTTCCCCCACCAGCAGCGAGCTGCTCTGCTTATCAAAGTGCCACAGAGCTATAGAAGAGCACTGAAGCAACACTCAACACACACACACACCTCAAATCCTTAAATAAGGCTGATTATCTCTGACCTCACCCATCAGCGGTTTTTCTGTACCATCTTTTACCCCCAGCTCCCTTAGACACACCCACACAAATGTCTCTCTATCCATTTGAGTTTTCTGTTCTCACTTTATCATTGTAGTTTTGGCCTTTTGCCACTTAAATAGACGGGGATATTCAATAGATTACAGGATATAATGGGGAATTGCACCAGAAACAATGCAAGTCAGATTCAAGCCAGGGTTGGGAAAAATGCAGAATTTAAGTACCAACTACCTTTACATTCATGACTTGGAATTTTGAATTGAATCGGTCACATTCCACAGGAAGATAAATTGGAATTTGAATAACAAGGACAGGAAGTGGATTTTACCAAATTGATTTCAAAACAATTCAACAGGTAAATGGCATTCTAGGAAAGGGGAAATGAGAAGTGTTCTTCCATACAAAGCCATTCTAATTCTTGCTGCTACCTCAATTCAAATTTTCAATTCAGTTCTGAATGGCATACACCCCTGATTCAAACTGACATTGCCCACAAGAGCACCATGGCTCAATGTGTTCCTGTTGTACCTTAATATCTCACATTTTTTGGTCACATATACACAACTGTTCAAAAGTTTGGTGTCAATAAGTTTTTGAAAAGTCTTTTATGCTTACTAAGACTGCATTTATTAGATCAAAAATACAGTAAAAAAAGTAATATTGTGAATTATTATTACAAGTTAAAATAACTGTTTTCTATTGAAAAACTTAATTTATTCCTGTTATGCAAAGCTGAATTTTTAGCAGCCATGTTTTCAGTCTTTAGTGTCGCATGATCTTTCACAAATCATTCCAATATGCAGATTTGCTACCCAAGAAACATTTCTTATAATTATCAATGTTGAAACAGTTGTGCTGCTTAACATTTTTTTGGAAACCATGATACATTTTAAAAAAAAAAAAAAAAAAAACAGCATTTGAAATAGAAGTCTTTTGTAATATTGCAAATGTCTTTACTGCTGAAAAAAAAGTATTTCTTTACAACAACAAAAAAGTACCGTCCTCAAACTTGAACGGTAGTGTAAACAGATTAAATCTTGTCTGGTTCCATGTACGCAACTTTTATGAGGCTGTCTACAATAAAGAGCTAGTACAAAGAGTTATCAGAAACCCAAACAAGAGATCCTCCTGTCACTGACCCTTCCAGCATCCATTTTGTAGTGTCATTAGCGCTAGTGTTGTTTCCCCTCCTGTAATTGCAGGTCTAGTTATTTTCCTGCAGTCTCTCAGCCATCTGAAGAGTGCCGTTTTACAAGCTCTCCCCCCTTCTCGTGTCCTCTAGTGATCAAAGCCTCCCTTTCACAGATACATTTCCCCATCAGACAATACCTTCTCACAAGCTGCTGTCAGCTCATCTTCTTTTCTTTAATTTCATCTTTTAAAGTTTTTTTTATCTCTCTTTCTTTTTAATCCTCATTCCCCTGCCTCTCTCTCTCTTCTCCTCCTTTGTGTGTGCTGTCAAGCATGACAGGTTGTAGCTGGGAGGGACGAGTGCGGAGAGAAAGGTAGAAGCAAATTTACAACAGGACGCCACCTGGCCTTGCCTCAGTAGGACTGTCAATCACAAACAGCACGCACACATATAGTTTCACACACATATGCTGAGCAAATCTGGTGTACTGCTACGGCAGCTTTGGCGATCAACAAATAGACCTAAGCTGCGTATCCGATCTCTCTTTGCTGTTGCATAACGTGCATTGTGTTTTTCAAGATCACCATGGTGATAGTCAGGGACGAAACCTGAGTGTCAGTGTTTGTGCTCTGAGCAGCGACAGTAACCGCGGTAACTCAAAGTGACGAATGGCTGCCACGGCACATTGATGGGCTCGGGATGATAGACAGTCACTGACACAAGTGCTCAAGACATGGCTGCTGACATCATGCTGTCGCCCGAGGGGGACCGGCGGGCCCCCATGAAACTTGAGGTCCTCTGTCGACCGCAAAGGCAAAGACACATACACACAGACTTAATCCAGCAGCTCAAACAGACGAATTTTAGACTGGACAGAAATGAGAGGAAAGAAAAAGGAGAGCATATCATTTCAGACAGAGGAGAAGAGAGAACGATAAATAAAAGACAGAGAATAGAGGAGACTTGTGCCCTAAGGGTAAGGATTGGACAGGGGGAACATTAACTTTCTTTACTTCATCCTCCATCTCTTTTGTTCTCTCTTTCTCACATCTGATGTTTGACACCTCGGAAATAAAAAGAGAACGAGAGAAAAAGAGAGCGAGAGAGAATTGAATCTCTTTGCTCATATATAGTATGTTAAGTGGGACAAATATGATATTTATTATTTCACTCTTGTAGCATCACATTCTGCCCTGTAAGGCAAAGTAAAGAATGATTTACCAACAAAACCTTATTTTCAAAGGTCAACAACAAGTCTGGTCTAGTGGTTAGCTGCACATGTGGTGCTCATGTGAGACATGCAGGTTTAATTTCCATTTTTCACTTGTCTGTAAAAAGCAAAACCTAAAATAAAAATTATTTATATTTCCAATGTGTTTTCTTAGAGCTCTGCAAACTACACTGGCTTAGTTGCTGAGTGTACTGCGAAAAATAGTTTTTGCCTTTTTCCAGTAAAAATATCAAAAACATTCTTAAAGGGGCAGCGTTTCCCATACATTAACTAGACTGTGGCGGCCCGCCACATTCTAATTTGTTCCGCCACAGTCTCAAAATAGGCCTGTCGCTATAAAAATAACTGATTGATAATCGCGCTCTTTTACGGCAAAAATGGGAGTCATAGAGCAAAAGAAATAGACTAGCACCAATTAAGTTTTCGTGCACTATATTCAAAGTCATCTGAAGCCATTCCATAGCTTCATGTGAGGGACAGAAGAATATGTACATCGTTAAATTTAAGTTCAAGGAAACTTGTCTTCCCTCCTCTGCAGCTGTCAATCATTCTCTGTTCAGCACTCAAACAGCGCGTCGCGTTCGGTAACGACAGTCAGCACGGTAAAACTCTCCAATATGATATATTCCCATTATAATACTTGATATATAGATAAAGCACTGTGGATTTGCATAAAATGACTATCTTGCTGGAGTTTATTGCTGTTTCTGAACAATGTCATCATACTGGCTACAGGGTGTCTGTTAGATCGACAACAACACAAGGACTATGAAATGGCGTCACACGCACAATAACTGGAATTTAAAAGTAAGAAGAAACAAATGATCAATAAACTGTTAGATGTAGATACACAGGGATTGTCTTTGTGCCGTGAACTTTTCAACGCGCAGTGCAGCGTAACTGCGCGCTGTGACTCCATATTGCTTTAAGCACATCATTCTGCCCCCGGGATACGCATAAGCGGTTTGTGCTGCTGTTTTGAAGCATTTCAAGCATTATCATGGTTTTGCACACTGAAAGATTATTAATAGCCTATTTTGTTCTGTCGCATCATATCTTGTTGCCCTATTAAAAAGCTGCACAATACATTTTAAATAAACGTCTTTTAATCTTACATTATTATAAATACATATCATTCTTTACATTCACATATAATTATAAATCTAATATAAATAGTTTCATAAGAATACAAATAGTCATTTTAAACTTTTCATTAACATATTTAGATTTTATAAAATTACTGTGCAGAGTTTTTTTTCAAGAATTAGGCTAGTATACTTTTTGCTGCTGAATTATATAGTCATCTAGTTTATTTATTTATTTATTTATTGGTAAGCTTATGATTATATATTTTTATTCATTTGTTGTTTTTCTCTATAATGAAGTAGTGTGTTTAGTGCATTCTGGATTGTGTTTAACAAATCAAAGAGTGACCATTAGTTCCACAAATACAGATGTATAGATACAGGCCCCCACTAATTATTCTAGAAATAAATTAATTCAACAAAGGTAACCTCTTTTGCTTCATATTTTTAATGGTTTAAATGTATACTCTACATGTTTGGCCACTTATGAACTATCATTTAGCCTACTATATGTTGTGTGCGTGACTAATGTGCCCTACCATCACCAATAAATAAATTACTATTAGAGCACAAAATTGTTTACAAGAGAACAAATTTCTTCATTGATCTAATCACTTAAATTTTGCTCTCAAAATGCACCAGATTTATGCATTTCAATTTAAAAAGTACAAAATTTTCCTCCAGAGGGCATGCCCCCGGAGCCCCCTAGAGGGACCGATGTCCACCCTCCACAGTCTCACAAAATCCTGTGGGAAACACTGAAGGAGTCATGAATTGAGCAATCAATTTTTCTCTCAAGCTTTTGATAAATGAGGGTCATTGTACTATAAGAATACACTGTAAGTTTCAGAATTGAAAACTTCCTTGTTAGTCCAAAAAAAGCTTTTATTGCCACCAGGCCCATCGAACAACTGATCCTGGAATGTGCCTATCTAGATAGGTGAAACACCGCCTCCGCAGAAGAAATCAATGCCTACTTCATCAACAACATTAGCCCTGGCCAGTGCCGTGCCAGCGATACAGGAAAGAAAATAACATTACCTTTCAAAGGATCCCAATGCTAGGAATATGGTTATTTATTTTCAACAATGTGAATGTCGCAGTTGAGCTTTATTTATTTGTATTCAACACTTCATGTGGATTTTTTGGTAAATCAAACGCATTTCGGCGCAGGTTTTGCAAACAGACTTTTACGATATGGACTTGACAGTAACGCAACAACATGTACGTAACTGTGTTAATTCTAATGCCTGACCTGATATGTAATGATTCATGTACAGTCAGATGTTCTTTGTCTATGTGTCAGTAAATCAAACCAGTGATTTAAATGGTCAACTTCACGTTGTTTCTCTTAGTAGGATGAAAATAATCTGTTATTTAAATGCCGATTATATATAGAAAGCGTTCAATGAACGCTCCCTTTACAATTGCTGGAGCTGTCAATCAAACAGCGTGAGTTTATCAGTGACTGAGTTCTGGACATGCCAAAACTCCCATTTTATTCAGCGAATCTCTTAGTTACATCGCGTTTGCACTATTAGTTGCGATGCAAAATATTTGTTAGTCTGCAGAAATTGAGTTGCAATGACGATATCACTGCTTTCATGAGTCTTTGATCGACTACAATGTTCATCATCCTGCATCCTTTCATGCCACAATCTAAATATATAAATCTAAATGTAATGCAACACTTTTCACGATTAGTTAACCTTGAGTCGTTTTAATAGTAAAAACGTGCTAAAATTTTTCGAGAGAGTAATACTTACCTATTTCAAATGGAAAGATGTTAGCCAATCACAGCAGTGGGCGTTTACACTGAATTCTCACAGGAGAATAAATAAGAGGGCTAAAATCAGGGTAAAAAAAATGCCTTTTATTTCTAAATGATGACAATTTTTGATGCAAAAAGGATACTAACATTATAAAAGCACCCCAGGAAACATTATAAAACAATAAAATAATGCAGTTCATGACCCCTTTAAAAGAAAAATTTACACAAGAGGCAAATCTGCATTAGGTATAAAGACTTGTTTACAGAGAATATGTTTGTGAAAAAATCATGTAAATCAAGTAAAAAAATAGCTCAAATTTAAAAAAGAAAAAAAAAAGTGTTTAAGTGTTTAAACAATGTTTAGATATTTTTCTACTGAAAAACAGGACAAAAATACTGACTAATAAAAATGTTTGGTACAGCACTAATTATGGGAGAACACAATGTGCTGTCCTTTAAAATGAGAAGCCTAGGTTAATCACAGTTCCTGCAACATTCAATTCCTGCATAAGGTTCCTTTTTTCCCAGATTATGTAGATCCTCTGATCTTCTGGAGTCCAGATGAAGTGCGGTCACTACGTACATGAACTTTTGCAGGTTGTGATTTATATTCAAAGCCCTTTGACACATATATTCCATTTTGTACCTTTCATTCTCCTGACCCTATTCACATACACTAGAGAAAAACTCACATTGACTCATGCCATCAGCTGCCATACCCCTCTACCCCTTGAGTTCACACATTAGTCTAACATGTCAACGTCATCCCTCCGTCACACACACACACACGCACGCACACACAAAGCCGAACTGCTCACGGTGAACACGTGACCTCGAGAGCACAGCATACCTCACCTCCCTGCAGTGCCAACTCTTTCTCTTTAGAGAAACAGCTGTCCGCTATAAACCCACACCTTCTCTTCAAAGGTCTCGAGTGCTGGGATTCACAGCTTTATAAATGTGTGTGCTGACTTTGATGAGCAAAGGCGTCCCATTTAGCAGTTCTCTTTAAAACTCCCATAGACGGCCGCCCACTGTGTCAGGATGAGGATATTAGCCTGTCAATGAGGTGTAAACTTTGTCACAATGCTACAGTTGGCTTCAAGAGAACATTAAAGGGGAGGATGGTGTTACTCAAGGTTGCTTCACACATAACATCCCACCTCTGTGAGGAAACGGATATAAAGTTGTTATGGCTCTGTAAAATTCTATACCACCTAGTAAGCTGTGGTCATCATATTTGGCTTTGAGTCAGCGCTTACAAGAAGGTTTCTTTTGTTGTACGAATACTGAGTGTCATTCATCTCCCGCTTTTTCTGTAAAACGCTCTATGCCGTCAAAATATCATGAACCCCATATGAATGGCATATTTCCAGTGAACGCATATAATCCGATCCACATTATCGAGAGTGGAGAGGTTCCAAGTTGCACTCAGAACTGCTTGGACAAGAAACACACGGTGAGGTTTTATTCATCTGAAAAGTTTCCACTGGTGCCAGCTGCCAGTTTCTAGGCATGGATATGATCTGTCCTTCCTCACAGACATTATCTTGTCTTCCACAGGCTCCTCCTATCATCCATTCTGATCTAAAGCATTCACTCAAAGACTGAGAACTTCTCCAGACAGACGTAACTTAAATCTCACTAAATCCACACATGCAGCAAATTACCCATCCTGACAGCTGCAGTCAATCCAGGATATTTACTTTCTTACTTTTAAGCACAGAGTACACAATGACAAAGTGTCTGAGAGGATATAAAAAAAAAAGGAACCTCAAAAATTGACAAAAAATGCTCCTTCCATCAACCCTCCACCCCTCACTCACCCCAATCCCTCTCTTCTCTCTGTCACTCTTTTCTCTGTCAAATCAATGCCACCAAATCTGTTTTGCTGGCACATCACAGAGCGCACAGTATATAATCCCTGGCAGTTTAATGGCAAACCCCTTTTTTCATTTAGGCTTCCCACATGTGAGCCGTGTTTGTAGATAGAATCTGCCTGCAGACTGAAATCAACACATATCAGAGAGCAACCACACGTAAACACACATACACACTCATCGCAGTGACGAGATGTCAAAATAATGCCCCCATATAGGCCGTCACTGAAATGAGCTCATTTTAACATACCACTCAAAAATTATATATATAAAAAATACTAAAAATAAAACATCATACCACAGAATATGAGCAATGTGTTGGGGAAAAAAACCTTTTTAAATAAGAGTAGCATATTTGCTTTTTAGATAGCAGTCATATATCTTAGATGGATCCGAAAGATTTATGATGGCATTACACCTGGACGGGACATCAACTGATCATAGTGACACAATGCTAAAAGATCTAACAGACAACATTCCTGTTGTAGTTCATATTACAGAACTCGAACAAAGGAACGGTTCACACACAAATAAAAACTGTTATCATTCACTCATCCTCATGTCATTCCAAACCAGTATGATTTCCTATCTTTTGTTAAACACAAAGGAGGATCTTTTTTTAAAGAAGTCTCAGTGTTCTTTTTCCCCACACATAATGAAAGTCAGTGGCATTCAGTGTTGTTTTGGACCCCACTAATTTTCATTGTAAGGACAAAACAGTGTTGTTATAGTTCATTAAAACTAAAACTATACTGTTAATTGAAATAAAGCTGAAATAAAATATAAATATTAGATATTATAAATATTAAGCTTTCCTGCTTCCACCAGGAAAGCTTAAGGAAAGCACTACTCTACAAAAACACGCATGAAACTAAAATCAATCATATTCCGCTGTGATTTAAATCAGGTTAAAATATTTTTCCCGTGAATTGAAGAAGGATGGGGGTGTAGGTGTAGGTGAAAATATGGATAGAGGTTTCAAAAAAAGAATGAAAAAAGCAAAAGTTAACAAAGAGAAAAGGATTAAGTACATCCTCTGTGGAGAAAAGAAAAGAGGGAATTGGTGGAGGAGTGGAACAGAGGGAAGAAGGGGAGATAAGGAGGAGGATAGGCCGTCTTCGCTCTACCCTGTGGGAAGAGATTTGGGTGGAGAACCTCCCTCGTATTCACACACGGGGAAAAGCGTATGTGCGTTTTCGCCCCGCTGCATGTGCGCGTTTCAGATCTACAGAGAAACGTGATTTATATTTTGGAACTTTGATCTCCTAAAAGGCTTTGAGATTTACACAACAATAATTCTTCTTGGCCAGCGCTGAGATAAATGATGTGCCTATGGCAGAAGTCCAGAGCAGATTTTAATAGACTGTAGGGAAAGGGGCTGGAAACAGAAGACATTCACCCTACATGTATCTGACAGGCTCGCACAGACTACGGCACACACTGGAACGAGTCAGAGGTTAAAACAGTGTATAAATATCATAGGTAATAAAATGCAAGGGCAGGGAGACTGCTGAATAACATTACGGGCATCCTGTCTTTCTCATCACTGCTTTAATATGAGCCAGTTAAGACCCTTGTGTTCCCCATGTTTAACAAATGTTAATGGACACAAATGATAGCTTTAGCTATGCTTGTGGAAGGAAAAGGGGTCATATATTGTAAACCTCAAGTTTTTTTAAGCTTACGAAGGTCAAATGCCTTTCATAAAGAGAGGAAGGGAAGCTATTGAGGTGAATGGAACAAAATGGCTACCAGCATCTGGTTAAAACATTTCAAGCAGCATTCCTGTAACTGACAGTAGAGCACAGCGCTAGCAACACCGAGATCATGGGTTTGATTCCTAGGGAACGCATTGATAAAATGTATATCTTGAACAAAATGCAAAGTCACTTTGGTTAAAAGTGTCTGCCATTTTTTTGACCCTTGGTGAAGGTAGGTACACAAATAAATGCAGTACATTCTAGTACACATGACATCAGTATTTTGGCATGTCCTTTGACCTATGATAGACTAACAACCACAAAAACAATTTACTCAGTTGTTGTTAAAGAAACACAATTAAACCACAGACCCACCCGGCTGCCCTTATGGGAAGTGTTATTAGTTAAAGTGATAGTTCGTCCAATAAATTTTGTCATTATTTACCCACTATCATGCCATTCCAAACCTTTATGACTTTTTCTTCATTGGAACACAAAATAAGATGTTTTGAATAATGTTTGGGTCCAAACAACATTGGACCCAATTGACATAAAAAAAAAAGATTTTCTACTATCCCTTTAAGGCAGGCATGGGCAACTTCGGTCCTGGAAGGCCACTGTCCTGCAGAGTTTAGCTCCAACCCTAATCAAACACACCTGAACAATCTAATCAGCGTCTTAGGATTACTAGAAAGCTACAGGCAGGTGAGTTTAATCATGGTTGGAGCTAAACCATGCAGGACAGTGGCCCTTCAGGAACGAAGTTGCCCATCCCTGCTTTAAGGCCTTAAAAATGAGAGTGAATGCATATAGGCTAAAGTCACAAGCATTTAATTTTGGCACATGCGCTCAAAGTCCTCAGACAGGCGAGTGTGAAGACAGACAGAAAAAGAGAGAAAAGGCGGGGGAGAGACATAAACGAAGACAGAGAGAGCACGAGCACCAGCCTTTCGTCGTTTCATGTGTAATTTGTGCTCTCTTTCACCTTTTGCTGAGGGACTGTTTCTGTCAGGAGAGGAATGCTCTCCAGCAGCTCAGAGAATGAATGACTGACAGGCAGCTCTGGGTTTGGTTTCAATAACACCGAGCACAAACACTGTAAATTTACAGCTACGGATGACTCTCTGAAAAGATCACCCAAATCTCAGCAGTCATAACTCATTCTCTCTCTCTCTCTTTCTCCACCTCTCACTCTCTCTGTGTAGCAGCTGGTTGTACTCAGTATTGGGCCTGACACGGCACTTTGAAATAGCAATCAATGCCTTTATACTGCAGGGAGGACTCGTAAAAGTGTCATGGCCGGAATATACGGCACCGTATTTCATCGCTTTTCTCTATTTTTAAATGCTGAGTTATGGTGGTGGAAATGTGTACCTATTAAAGGTGATATGATGTATTCTCTGCCTTGTTCTGAGGCTCATTCATCAAGTGGGGACCGAAAAGAAAACTGCACCCACTTCTTCACCCTCTTCCCTCCCCTCTTCCTCTCCTCCAGCTCCCCAGTTCTAGCGGGCTGTCGAGGGTAATTTATAGCACGCAGGCAGTGTAACCTTCTGGCAGGCTTTGTGGAAGAAGCTTGTGCTCTCTCTCTCTTGGCAACTAATAACCTTTTATAAGGCTCAAACTTGGCCAGGTCATTGGGCACGGGAGACAAATCCAGACAGGACCAGAAAAGTAAAATGCGATTGAATCTGAGTTTGCTCTCTGCAGAAAAACAAAATCAAATGAATCATGGAAAACCAGGGGAATCGTGTCTAAACTAAATGGCAAAAGCAATCAGTGTGGACGGCAGTGATGATTTTAGCACAGCATCAGCTGATTTGGTCTTAGGCTCTCTACTATGTGTGATTTAGTGTCATATAAAAAGACAGTGAAAGAGAAGGGGAAAGTAGATTTAACAGTAATGATACTCTAGGACTAAAGAAATATTTCACTGCTGTCAGCTTGCCCTTAACATTGCATCTGAAATGAGTATGCACATTCCCCGAGAACAAATGCCTTGCATATGACTTTATCAAGATCTTGTACCGCAAGGCAGTTTACTTTTTCATCTGCTTGATAGTTCCCATCATTATTTAGCAAAAGAGTTGCGAAAGAGTTTTTTATTAAAAAAACATTATACAGTAGCATGTTAAAACTATAACAATAAATTTAACTATGACTACAGTCTAGAAGACATGCATAAAAAACACATATCATGATCTCCTGAGTGATCTTGCATTTAAGTATTTCAAGTTAGACCAAATGTTTTGAGATCCGTTTCCTTTTCCAGTCTGTCTTATGAGTTTCTCAGTTGTGACCTCGTCCTGACAGCCGAACAGTGCGAGATTAATGAGGTGGGCGGAGCAGTATAATAAACGTTTGTTTGAAGTGACAAGGCTGATAGGTGTTGATTTACTTACACACTGATAGGCTTTTAATTGAGCGCCTCCATCTCTCATCACATCAAAGTCACTGTGACCGACAGGGCGCTCCTCCATACTGCGGGCTGTGATGACTGACAGCTGACGCTTGGCCAGAGTTTTCCCTCATGCCTTAAGATCTCACTCCGTAAATTCATTCAAATCCTGTACTAATACAACAATACAAAATAATAATAATAATAATAATAAAACAAAAATACAAATAAGAATACTGATTACAGTACAATGGGTCTAAAGACAAAAAAAAAGATCTGGTCCCAAAGTAGATTTTTTATAGCTTTCCTGTAGCTCAGTGGTTAGAGCATGGCACTAGCAATGCCAAGGTCATGGGTTCGATCCCAGGGATTGCACATACTCAGATACAAAATGTATAGTATAATGCAATGTAAGTCGCTTTGGATAAAAGCGTCTGCCAAATGCATAAATGTAAATGTAATATTATAATAGAATATTTTTTGTATTTTTTACAAATATATATTTTTTAAAAACAATATTAACATAAATAAAATGCTTTATACTTTTATAATACTTATATTTTGTATATAATGTATTTTGTATTATATAATACTTATATTTTATATTATTATATATTTTAAATGAATAGCGATGGAGTAACACATACTAAGAAATACTAAATAAGACATTTTTATTATCATAATAATAATAATAAAATCTGAAATATGAATGAAAATGTAGTTACAAAAAGTTTTAAAATATACTCTTGACAATTTCACAAAGCTTGGTTCCAATACAATATATACAGCTTTCGTATTATAAAGGGAATGTGCCATTACAACCACAAATTCAGCATTATAAGATCATGCATTTGTCAGTGTATGAATATATGATGTAATCTTATTTTCAAAATTGATGGAGGACTCCAAGGAGGTGATGAAGGAAAACATCTGTGTTTTTACTGCAGTTTTTACAAGCCGCCAAGAACTAGGCTGTTGAGTTGTTATTGTTCAGGCAGCAAGTTTACATCTTTTCATTATGTGTGACACAATGACATAACCTGTTTAGAGATCTGCTGGCATTTGAGCCTTGTCAGTCAACTGTGAGCTGATTGACAAGACTAATACAGGCTAGGTCAGTATCATCTTTTACTTTGAAGTCTGTTTTGTGTGACAAAATTAATTACTTCATTGTGCGCCAGTGAGTGTGACTCAGAAATGAAATGAAGGGATAAATGTGGAACTTGTGAACTCTAAAAGTGAATCAGACTAGCCTAAGGAATGGAGAGATTTCATTTGCCCCATGCATTACTCAAATGGAACGTGTCATGAGTCTTGTGAATGTAGTGACTGTTGCTCCATGCAAGCGTTTTCTGGACCAGCAACAGATAAAAAAAACACCTTTTGATGTCTGCTTAGCTTTCACACAACAATATAGAGCAATCTGATTTGTGGCTCTGCTGTGTGTAGCTGAGTAGTTCTCCCACCCCTCCTGATAACTTCACCATGTGGAGGACAATGGGACCTTTTGTTTGAGCGAGAAGGGTGCATTTAAGTTCATTGTGTGTGTGTGCGCGTGTGTTTTGGTGCACATGACATGTTTGAAAGCTAAATAAAGATCTGTCATTAACTGTAGGGCATGTACATAATCACTCAGATAATCAGTGAGACAGGAAGATGAGTAGATCTGCAGGGCTCTTGATCAGAGATACAAGAGAGACGAGCCATTAAGCCTGTGAGAGCGCTTAACATCACTGATATCATAAAAAAAACATGGAAATGTGCTTTTGCTGGGTATATAACTATTAGTCAAGTCTAGTTCATCCATCTTATGGTATGATATTCCATTCCGTCACATGTGCATGAGGTTTCATACAAATATTTATCCTGTCATCACACCATCACTCACATCTTTGGATCAGAGAGTCTCAAGATGTTCAAGTCTGATTATACCAAAACACAGTGATGAGTCATTAAATCAACCTGAGAAGCTCCATTCTCAGAGAATTCTGGGAAGAGCCTTTTCTGTCATTTGTTACCCTTGAGTGAATGCTGTATGCGTAATGCTGTATGCGAACTAAATAAATCTTCATTCTCTGCTTTTTTTTTTTTTGGCTCAGTTGTTTTGTGATACGTTCCTTGACTGTGTTTGATAGACTCTCTCTATCATCTCTTTCACACACAGGCACACAATCATTATTCTTAGTAATACTCCACCAAGTTTCATAGTGGAATAGCCCATTTTTAAATATTTGATTCCTAAAAATCTCACAATCACTCTGAAGGATTCTGAGGTTTCTGAAAGCAAAGAGAGAAAGAGAGTGCTACGTTTTACAGTTCTCCAGGGTTGGTCTCACATGTCAGCTACACTCCATAAAGCTGTCCTGTCCCTCTTTTTTCACAGGATTATTATTTCTGGAGAACAGACCAGGCATAAGCAGCAGACTCCCTGCCTCTGGGCTCCCTTTTCATACCACTCACCTCATAAATCAGTCACAGGTAATTAAATGCAAGTGATTTGCATCCTTTTTGTTTGTTTGGTTTTGCCGTCTCTCAGTCTGTACCAAAGAGAGACAAACTGTTTCATGCCAGTCAAGTATAAAAATATAAATTGTAAATTGAGAACTGTAAACACAAAGCTATTTACCAAGCTATTTAAGTTTGAATTCAATTTTTTTTACTTTTTAAATCTATTCTTTTTCTCCCATATCCATCTCCAAGTTTCATATCCGTCACTGTTTCACATTAACACGAATGATGGCCTGCTATAAAATTCCGGTAGGTTTTCTGCACTTCAGTAATCTGTTCTGAGTGACCTCTCACAAAAAGCAGTGAGGGGATATGAGTGGGCTACAGTCAAGCAGGATGTCTAGCCTCTGCTTTTAGCCCTTTGTTTAGTCAAAGTTATGGTAAAGCCCCGTGCTTTGATACAGTCATGCATAGGCGAACGCCTTCAGGCCTAACAGGGATTGGTCAGACAGGCCTCTTAAAGGGGAGGCCTGCCCCTTAAAATCCACAACAGGAAATGACCATCCGTCATTTATACGTCAAAACAGCTGTTAGCAGCCCACTTCAAGGCCAGACTTGAAAGGAGCTGTTCCCCGTTGTTCCAGCCCGCCCTCAGTTCTTTCTCTCACTCTCTTTCTCTCTTTCTCTCTTTTTTATTTTCCCTTCCTCCTCCTCTAGGGTGCCTTTAAACTCCCTCCATTCCACCCACACCTTTGCCCCCTGCCAAACTCACTTATCCTGAAAATGTTTTTGTAAAGCAATCCATCTTAATTCCAAACCATTGGAATTCTAAGATTTGAGGTTTTAGGCTTGTATTTCATGTTTTTTTGCTTTTTTGAGAAAGCAGTGATTCTTCATTTTCTTTGCAGTCCTAAGAATATAACAATGGTTACACCCTGTGATTCTGGGTTTCTGACTAGTAACATAATTTCTAGACAAACGGAAACATTCCAGACATCTCGACCAAACTTTACAGAGAGGCAACAGGGATAGATTAACTGTAAAAGCAGAAAGAAAGAAAAAAACTCTGAGTGTCTACCAACATTAATGCGCTCGTTGACAGGTTAGACCACACCTGTCATAACCTGAAGTATCTGTTTGTGTGGGCCAAAGACAACTGATATGTTCAAAGGAAGCGATCGCATCATCTCACTTAACCCTGAGCACATCTGAATTTGCATGTTCCTGTAGTTTTATAGATTTGCACGGCCATTACAGACTCCTGTATAGGTGGCAAGTGATGGATGGCACTAATAATGACAAAGCAAACAGCAGAGCTGTTGACAGAAGGAAAGGTGACTTCATACAACCACCGCTGCTATCTCTCAACACACACATGTGAACGCACACATGTGCAGAACGTTAAATGTCCATAGACGCCGCAGGTAGAGATCCTTGTTTCACCACGGCAGATGGGCTTGTACATGGAGTTCCTAATCAAATAAGACAACGTGTGTTAAAAACCAAACAAACACTGTTTGACGAGATGGATCTCTGAATTCCTGTGTTGTGAGACAGAGTGACAGTTTAATTAACTTAACAGCTTAGATTAGCAAGACAGAAATAAGTGTTATGTATGATTGAGTGTGGTTTAATACTTTGCCACTCCAGTCAACTTTGATCGTCTGTAGGTACTTATGAGTGTGTGGGAGGCTGTTTGTGTGTGTATATGTATGTGGGATCTAAAATGACAGGTTGCTGACAAGCTTAAAACTCTTTCTGCCTCTGAAATGCAGTGTCCTGAGGCTTTCATTTCTCCCTGCACACCATTATTAAATGAATATTCACCTCTGCCACCCAGATCCGCGAGACAAAGCCCTGCAAACACGTTTGCCTGTGGCTCCTCCTCTCCCTAGGTCAACAGTTCATGCATTCTGTCTTTTTGTCATTTTTATTACACTAAGGCAGGCAACATCACCTTTCAAGAAGCTTCCCAGGTGCTCTTTGTTTTTAACCCTGAGAACAGTTCCAGAGATCAGGCCTTTCTCATCTCTCTGACTCACCTGACAGGTATTGCCATTCAGAGTAACATAAATATTCTCGTCCATAAATTTACACTGTGCAAAATGGGGCAACTATTATGCTGTCAAATGGCATAGCCTAATGCATTATCAATACATGAGTAGATGCAACTGATTATATTTTATTGCAAACAAAATTCATGAATGCAAGACTTCAGAAACACACTTGGCAAAATAATGTAATACAACCCGATCCAATGTCTGGGGTTTAATAATGTTGGGCATAAGCACTTACGAACAATCAAAGCCATTAAATATAACTGAACTTCAAAGTTACTTAGACACGAATTAGCACAGTCTCCCTGTAATAGCCTCTGTCAGGCTTCATTTTTCAATGATTAAGCCAATTCATTGCATAATTAAGTTAGCTAAATTACTTCAATGGCAAAGTAACATGGGATAATGCAATAAAGTTATTAACATTCCAGAACTGCAGGCGCACACATTAGGCATGTGCTGTTATTATGTATGAATGTATTACTCAGTATCATTTGACTTGTTTGACCTAAAAAAAGAAACTGCTACCACAATCTCAGTTTTTTCTTTTAATACAACCATCTACTATTGAGATTGTAAGGTAAACCTAACAGCAGCATTGGTTCTAAATTTGAATTACGTGTTTAAGCATGAAATACATTTTACATCCTAGAAATACATTTTTGGACCTTATGCAAAGACAAATTACTGTACTATTAATGTAATTTTGAAATACACAAAATATGTCTGAATGAGTCTACTTATGAATTAATATTAATGTGTGAATCACTGTCAACTTTATAAAGAATCTGTAATGTCTTTGAACACAAGTAGTTTTAACATTTATACTTTAAAAGTAACTAGAATGTGTCTCTAGTACTTAAAACGAGTAATCCAACTGACTATTCCAATACTTTCTAGTATACATTACTTTACAAGTACTGATTATCAGATAATATAACCTATTATGAATCAATATATTACCACAGATCCACATTAAATTAAATGTCAAAAATAAGCAGCTTGTTACAATTGAACATAATAGAAACGAAAGGATATATACTTGGAGTGTAGCAAAGAAATAAGTACTAGTGTTACGTCAAATCTAAAGAAAGTTTACTATTGCAATAAAAAAGTAAAAACAAAATTGGCTTCTACTAAAGATACTAGTCAATACTAGATTACTAGTGATTACATTTTTTTTTTTTAAACCCTACTTGTATAAAAATTAGATAAAAATGAAGTAAATGGTAAAACGGCATGCCACAGTCTCTTTGCATGTTTTGACATACAACGATCAAGCACTTGGCCAGCGGGTCCGGAGCGAGTCAGAGGAGAGAGGAGGACAATCTCCGCCTCTGTTGTGCCTACCCACTTATTACTAATGCAGACGCAGGCGATTGGACGGCGGCTGAGCGCTTTGAAGTTCTCCCTCAGATCTTCAGTACGAGCAGAGTGTATACGCGTACGGAGGGTGTAGTGCACACACCGGAGCGCACACGGACCAACGGAATGCCATTATTTGACACGATATTTACCAGTAGTTCTTCTGTGTAGTTTCTTTCTTTTAATTGTACAAGTATACAAGACTTCTCTTATTTCCTAAGTCGTCGTTTGCGCGTAAAGGACTCGCGAGCATTTGGGGGTTTAAGGCAGCACTGATTCGGTGACGGAACGATGTGGAGACGGAGTGTACGTTCTTCATAGAGACTGTAACAGCTCTCTTTCTCTGGACTACAGACCGAACTGATGTTTCAACGGGATATTTAACTGTCAGCAGAAGAGGATATAATGTCGTTTGGCTCTTTTTTAAAGACACTGGATATCTCTAAATGAAAACTGAAGGACACCCGCCCCGTCGCTGCCCTCGACAGGTCTCTGATCCGCCCCGATCCAGATGAGCGAACTGCCTCCTGGATTTGCAGTCAGTTCACGGAACCAGCAGACCCTTAAAAGTCGTTACTTTAACAACGATAGCTCGCCCACCTGTTTAAGACCACAGACCGTCTCGATCGCCTCACTGCCGTACCGTGATCCCGCGCGTCAGGAAAAAAGGCTGCCTATAAGGATTCTCAAAATGTTGACCGCTCACACAAGTCATATACTTCACCCGGAGTATCTCCAGCCGCTCAGCTCCGCACCAGTGAGCATCGAGGTACGAGTAACTCCCTCCATACGTTTCTTACTTGTTTCTAATAAAATATATATATCATTTTACTTATGTTAAATTATATGTGTTGTTGTCCGAGTTTGTGGGTTTCTATTAAGCAAAAATGTTGTTAGTTTCATTTCATCGACATGACTGGTGTGCATTTGTTACGTGATTTATCGTTTCTCAGCATTATGTTGTGTCTGGCGCGTCTCGTTTTAATGATTTAATTCGGAATTAACTGAAAGGATCTGAATGCTATTCAGCGCCTATTTGAAAGGATAGTCCGGATCTGGATAAGGCCGTGTTTCTCTATGAAGACACATTTTATGGCTTCACATTTCCTAATCGGTACTGACGTGCGTTTTTACCGTACTTTAAATTCCACTGTTTATCTACCAGCTTATCTAACATTTTTGTTAAAATGTTAGATAAAAATTAAGAACTTGATATTCATAAACTACACTGTGCAGTGTTTTTTTTTTATTTTATTTTTTTTATAACGTCTTAAAACACCGCACAATATACTTTGTGTATATGGGGGTGATGCAAAAGGTATAACAAAAATATCCACCATTTAAAATGTATAAGTTTGCCATGGAAGCATTTTATGATGATGTCATACTTTGGAACCTAATCTAAATATAAACAGAATGTTTGCAGAATTGGTCACATTCCTTCTCAAAATATTACAATCATTGCAGACATTCTCTAGAATTGGTATTTTCTGTCAAATTAAAGTTAACTTAAATTGTCTTTTTTGTCCCCACAGCTGGATGCTAAAAAGAGTCCCCTAGCATTGCTGGCCCAGACCTGCTCACAGATCGGAAAACCAGATCCTCCTCCCTCCTCTAAACTGGGATCCCTCTCCTCCAGCAGCCATGGAGACAAGGACGGACGCTCTACCAGCTCCAGCCTGAAGTCTGGGGAGCATCAGAACCTAGATGACAAGTCCAGCTTTAAGCCTTACTCTAAAACTGGATCAGAATGCCGGAAGGATGGAGCTGGGATGAACAGCTCAGCAGATAAAGCGGGGTTCAGAGTGCCAAATAGCGGTTCTGCAGCTGTGACATGCCCCTCTTTACCTCCACATGCCCCCTCTCCACAGGCCAGCTCACCTTCTCAGCAGACATCAGGACAGTCACATACACACCGGCAGTCTCAGTCTCCTCTGTCACAGAAAACAGCACATCTACAATCCACCCACATGGACTCCAAAGCTGCAGGTTCAGACACAGGGAACGACAGCAGCAGCAATGGCAGCGATCGCAATGGGAAAAAAGATTCGGACCACAGTAAATCAAGCCTGGACATTGCACAGATCGCCAACTCCAGTCATGCACGTGCTAGTGCGAACTCCAGCAGTGCCAGTTCCTCTAGCAGTCCTCAGCCTGATAATAAGCCTGACCCCCAACCCTCTCAGCCCAGCCTGGGTGCGGGCCACATCGCTCCCGTGTCTCCCTTCAAACCGGGCCACTCTGTTTTTCCCCTCCCGTCCTCCACCATGGGCTACCACGGCTCTATTGTCGGGGCCTATGCCGGCTATCCTTCTCAGTTTGTGCCTGGGTTGGATCCCTCTAAATCTAGTTTAGTTGGCTCTGGGATGGGTGTTCCAGGAAAGCACCCCAGTTCCAGTCCTCTCACAGGGGCCTCGCCTCCCTCTTTCATGCAGGGTTTGTGCAGGGACCCATACTGCCTCACCTACCCCAATGCAGCCCATCTTGGGGGCAGCAACTGTTCTTCCTGCGTTCACGATCCATCATCTGCCCTAAAGTCTGGCTTCCCTCTTATGTATCCCACCCATCACCTCCACTCCCTCCACCCCAGTTCTCTGTCCTCTAGCGCCACCTCGTCTCTGTCCCATCCTCTGTATACTTACGGTTTTATGCTGCCCAATGAAACACTCCCTCACGCCTGTAACTGGGTCTCAGTGGGTGGCCCGTGTGACAAACGCTTCCCCACCTCAGAGGAACTCTTGGCCCATTTGCGTACGCACACGGCTCTGCCAGGTGTGGATGGGAAGCTGCTCTCTGGCTACCATTCATCTGTCTCCTCTGCTGCTTCCTGCCACCTCCACCTGCCTCCTCCTAGCAGCCCAGGAGCTCTTCCCAGTTCCCTCTCCCTGCGTGGATCACCAGGGCTAGGTTTGGCACGGTATCACCCCTACGGAAAGGCACACTTGCCAGGAGCTCCATCCCTTCCTATGCACTCACTCCCAGCCACAGCGCCCTACTATTCTCCCTATGCTCTATACAGCCAGAGACTGGGCTCAGCTTCTGCTCTTGGGTACCAGTGATAAAAAGTCTAAGGACAGTGCAAAGATATTGGCATGAGCTTGCTGGAAAGCACAGGAACATGCAGGATTCCCCTAAAAATAATGAAGCAAAAAGCACGGGATAGTTATATTCACAATGAGGAATAAAATGCTTTGGATGACTGTTGTTTAATTAATGGTCACTCCAAATTTCCATTAGGATATTAGGGAACCCTTATGAACTTTAGGTGGAGAGCTAATGAGAATGCAGAACTCAATTTATTTTATCTTATCAATTTTTCTTTTTCTTTTTTTTTCAATTTACCAAAAGTGTGTATTTATTTTTCACTTGAGCGCTTGACTTTTTGTTTCTAAGCAACATTTACTGCCAAACTTCAGTCATTATTTTCAGAAAGGAGCAGTATTTTCACAGTACGAATATGGTTGCTCCTATCCTACACTTTGTAATAATGCAATGTTTGGAACAACGGACTGACATATTGTCTCTCAGACACAAAATCTTTCTTTTAACGTCACTTTCTTTTGTGCATTAGATCTGTGCAACTCGGTCTCTTTATTGGAGAACAGATGAGCATGACTTGGTCAACAGCTACTTTGTTCCTTATGATTTGGCGATTATTTTGTACTTGTACAGTTCAAAGAATAAAACGGAAAGATGTGATATATTTTCTATTGTAGCTGACTCTGCAAGTTGGGGATGGAAGTGGAAAAGGGGAAAAGAATTCAAATAAGAGTACTATGTTGTGATGGCAGCGCTATCCATTTAACAAAGTCTTATTTTGTGTAATAAATGATACTTGATTACATTTATAGATGTGTTGATGTCCCTTGCTTCTCTTCCATGTACGTTTCTTACACTGTTAATAACATGTTCACTTTCCCATATGTAATTTTGAGCAAAAGTTAGATAACAGTCACACTTTGAAGAATTGTACACACTGACCATTTTCGTAACAGAAACACAAACAAAAAAGGATATATATCTTTTATAATATAATTAGAGCTTTCATAGAAGCACATTTGAACATTCTTTATTAAAAAAAAAAAAAAAAAGAAAGAAAAAGCATTGCGCCTTAACTTGAGCAACTAAATCTTTGACTTTAGCTTTCTACACTACTGACAGCTTTGTTCCCTATTAGTTTAAGCTATTAACACAAAATAAGGTCCTCTGTCTGTTTACTGTTCTGCTCGTAATGTGAAAGTGCAGTGTTAGTCACTGCTGCTTGTTTGTGCCTCTGCAGCATTGTGTAAAGAGCTGCCTCAGCACAAGGGAGTATTGGGTCTTAAATACAGCTCAATGATAGCCTGGTAATAACCCATGGGAGCCATGCACTCACTCCCAGTGCACTCTGATGGATTGCCTTGCTACACAAAGGGCAAAAGATGACAATGGGAGGCTGTTAATAGAGAAATATTTATCAAATGCTTGACATGACCCCCAGGAGTGCAGTCCCCATTGTTTGACCTGAGTGTGTTGTGTCCTATGGTTTAGAAAGTCTTGCTTAATGCTGTGCTACAAAGAGGGTCAAGATTCAATATTGTTGATGTGATTGTGTGGCTAAGTTAGGATTAATGTCTCATACATAAGCGGCCAGAGTGTACAACTCTTCTTCAGACCCATTTTCCTAAAACAGAATGAGTCGAGATGCTGTTAAGCACTAGGATGAGCCAAACGCACACACATTTACACATACACATACACACACAGATTCTCAGTTCATTAGCACTTCAGACAGGAGAGGACGCAGCACAGGTGTCACTTGACAGGGCCATTAAATGAATAGATCACTCCACTGCCTCTGTTAACTCTGGCTATCCAGCAAGGACACAGCATAAGGTTCCTCTTATGGGAAACCAGGAGGTCAAGACTAGAGGAGGAAGAGCTGAGATGAGAATAAACAATTGCGGGTAAACGTTTCTTAGTTCCTAATACCCAACTCTAAATTTTAGTAAGACACAACATAGGCCTACTAATAGTAAACAGTCTACCAGAATGATGTAGGTATTCACAGCACAGAATGATGCATAAACTGCAGTAGAGAGCATCTAAACTGAAGTATTGCATTTTGTTGACATAAAGAGATGTTCGGATTTAAAAGTAAGGTTCAGCGCCAAGAGCCTATTTTAGAAATGGTCTTGAATGACTTCCTGTGAGACTCAGAGAGGAAGTTATTTAATGGAGTTACGGAGTATTTGGGCAGAGCCCAAGAGAATTAAAAACTTCATGACATGGATAACGTTGCCCCTACTGGTAAAGCAATGCAACTGCAATGAACAAAAATAAATCATTGAATTTAGTCAGCAATTTGTTTTTTTTGCACAAATGAGAATACACAAAATGTTCTGAGCATGTAAATACACAGGGTTTTGATGAAGAATGAGAAAAAAAGAGATCAAATATTAGTTAAAGCCTGTACAGCAAGGTTAAACGGAGGGGAGGACTTCTTACGTTTTGTCCGAAGGTGAGAGATTAATCCTGCCATCACTCCTTTCCCACTCGTTCATCACATTCCTGCTCTATCCTTTTCTCAGTCTTTCTCCTCATCAATCTCTCCCTGCCATCTATCTTTCTCTCCTTCGTCTCCCGGGCTCCAGCTGAGTCAATATGCAGTCACTCTGTTTCTGTCGCCTGCTTGTGGAGGGGAGGGGAGCTGGATGGATGTGTGGGTGGGGGTGTGGAGTTAATTTAGTCCCTGACCAGTGTCTTCTCAGCAGGGCTACACCTGTTTGATTGATCTCTTTCTCCCTTTCTCTGCTGTCCCACTGGGCTTAGAATGGAGGTGGGGGGCAAGACCCCCCCTCCTTCCCAATGTGTCCAGTCAACTACTGAGGAGAGAAAGAGTGTGTGTGAGAAAGGGAGAGAGCTGCAGCCCATCACAGCAGTGTCCCGGGCAGGCAGCCCGGCAGCCCTAGTGATTAATGACGACAGGGTGTGGAGCTGCTCCTCAATTAGCCGCCAAGTCCACAGCAACTCACGAGCCTGACAGCCCCAACCTGAAAAAGAATGAGAGAGGGAGAGAGTTAGATCACCCCTCCCTCACCGACTCTTTTTCTTGGGCTGTCTCTCTCTGTTTAGATCTTGTCTCTTGTCTCTCTTCACCTACACCCTCTTTCTCCCCTGGCTTCTCTCCTGTTACTTTCTTGTTGTCTCTTTGATTATGTTAGCCTAATGTAGACTCTCTCTCTCCCTTCACAAACTTCCATATACATTACACTCTGTTAATTACTGCATGAGTACTCTGATGACTGTTTGTCACGGTGATACAGACCAGACCGCTCTCTTTCTCACACACACTCACACTCCTCAAGCTCATAAAGCAATCAATCACACAACTGCTTCTGCCTCATGACTAAAAAAATCCATTGAGGACTTTCCACGGGACTCTTAATCACATCAACCACATCACAAAATACCACTCCATCCGCCAGTAACAACAACAAAAATTGTGGCGGTGCGCACCTCTGCCTAGTGATCGCTTAGCCATCCCTATTTGTCTAGCAAAACCGTGTGCATGTGTGACGACAGCCTGACAACGCAGGCAAATGAGTGTGTTGCAATTATGGCTAACCACTAATAACGAATTCCACCACTACAGCTGGATTCCATTTGCAAACGCACTGGGGGAGCGCGGCACCAATGTCACGAACATTGTGCGCATGAAAAATCGTGCCTTGGCACCGGAATGGTGGGGTTAAGATTGATTCCGAGTCATGCCCGGAGTGACAGCACCTTTTCCTGCTCTGCTTAGAAAAATGTTTCTGTTACCTCATGCTTCCTCTATAATGTGTTTCCTCTATAATATGTATTTAAGATTTTCTTATGCTCACCAAGGCTGCATTCATTTGATCAAAAATACAGTAAAAAGAGTAATATTGTGAACTTTTATTACAATTTAAAATACTACGTTTTCTACTTGAATATTCATACAATTTTGATTTAAATATTTGAATTTTCAGCAGCCATTACTCCAGTCTTCAGTGTCAATGATAATAATTATAATCATTCTAATATGCTGATTTGGTGCTCAAGAAACAATCCTTATTATCAATATAGAAAACAGTTGTGCAGCTTATTTTTGTGGACAATGTGACATTATTTTCAGGATTCTTTGATGAGTAGAAAGTTCAAAAGAACAGTATTTATTTGAAAATAAATTTCTTCGAAAGTGTTTACTGTCACTTTTGATCAATTTGATGCATGTTGAATAAAAGTATTAATTTCATCAAAATAAATCTTACTGTACCTAAGTGGCAGATATACACATTTAAAGTTTTTCATGTCTGAGAAAATAAAAGACCAAACATATTGATATATGCAAATTTCTTTCCAATAAAATGAGAATGAGAATAACAAGCCATTTCTTAACTTAGAAAATCTTTTATAGATCTTTTATAAGTATCTGAACCTTTATATATATTTTATATGTATCTTTTATATGAATCTGAACCGTTATATAACTAGGAATTCGTCCTATTAAGAATTAAAATTGTCATAAAATTTCTAAAGGCCTCTATAATATATTCTGCAGCATGATGTAGTGACATCTGCTGGGGAATGTTTTCAGTTTCTATTATGTAATTACTTTGATTTATTAGATATCATAATTACACATTATGTTCATACTGTGCTTTGTGTGCACTTCAGTGTCAGTATATATATAAATAGTGTATATAATCAGCATATAATTCAAACTGACCACATTAATCCAGAATAATGTGCTTTAATAAAATGACTAGCATGTCATTTGTGAACATCACTATGAGGACGTGTGGAATATGGAGAGCTTTGTAACTGTTTATTTTACCTGCTGCCCTCAGCCTCAAGCTTGGCATAACATTGTCACAATGTTTAAATACTGCTGTCATGTGCAGTCCAGGTTTAAGTGGACTGTATGACATCATTTATAAACTTCCAATGGGCAATGTTAGGGGCGACCATGACACAACGATGTGTTAAACCCAAAGGTCAACTAATCCATTAAACAGCATGCATTAAGCTGCCGCCTGACACGCTCTGGACAGAAAAGAATTAGCGATGTTCAGACAAAGTTGTACAGCGGTCTTTTTTACTCTGCACATACAAACACAGTACTACTATTAAAGGTTAAATAAGTGTCCTCGCATTCAAAACCGAAGGGCACATAAAGGTATAGACATCTGTCAGGTCTTGTTTAATGAAATATACAGAGATAAAAGTACTCTTGTCAACACCCTTCCATTTTTCTTCATAATGTGACAACCCTGTACATACCACACTGCTCTGAAACTTTTACCCAAGGCCTCAAGTCACCAGATTTTCCTTCCGCCTCTGTCAGGATATTTTATGGGCCGTCAATGTGTGTACGTGTGTGTGTGTGTGTGGTAGTGAGCATACACCACAGAACAGCCAAGTTAATGTTATGAGAAGCGGCAGGGGTTTCTTAAGTAAGAGCAAAAGTTTTCCAGAGCAATGTGATTATTTTTACTGACTCAACGCCCCCCTCCCTTTTAGCAGGGGTGATGGTAACCACTCGGTCTCCTTGCCCTCTCTGTCTTGGCGGTAAGCTAACCCAGCTGTTCTCAATGCCATTTTGGGGAGAGGAAAAACCGAAGGCAGGAGAGAGCAAGAAAGAGCGAGAGCGAGAGAGAGAAGCTGGCAGGGAGGGGAACAGACCTGATTATCCAAATACAGTCATTAAAGGGGAAATGTGTTTTTCAAACTGTCAAGATGATTAATGAGGGAGAGCAAATCCTCACAAATGCTCTTGTTTAGTCTAACTGGCAGACATGATCCTGGCCACTGATTAATGGCAGTGCTGGTGCGTGAGGCCACCGTGAGGTGAGATGAGTGGGTGGGTGGGGGTAGGTGTTAGGTAGTGGAAGGACGTGTAGTGTGGCAGAGCGATAGAACGTCACAGGATGTTACAGAGAGAGTGGGAGAGAGACAAGAGAAAGCACACAAGTCAACACAACAGCAGTTTTTAGAGGTTTAATGAGTTTAAACAACAAGGCTGCATGGCTTCACCTCACAAAAATGCTCATTAGATGTTTTTGGCCAAACTTGCGGCGCTTGAACAAATACCAAGCATGATTTATGGCATAAATAACCGTGGTAATAATTATAGTATACAACAGACTTGCAGTGAAGTAACAGTCATTAGCGTAAGAAGAAAAGCAGATCCTGTCAGCGCTAAAGGGATCTCTGTATTGTTTTGATGTAGTCAAATCATATGGAACACCTTAAAGGGATAGTTCATCCTAAAATGAAAATTAAGGTTTTGTTCTAAAGTAGTATGCCATTATTTCTTTTTCGCATCAAGTTTTAAAAAGATGCAACAGTATCACAGAATGATCCCATGCAACGCGTGTCTTATATGCCCCATGTTCTGGGGGTATACGAAAGGGTTTGGTGAAAAACAAACTGAAATTTAATGTATTATTTAACTTTAATGTGTTCATAGCCTTTGGGCTTCTGTGCATGAGACTCTATTAGCGACGCAGTTCACTCCGACTTGCCCCGAAAAAGCACACAAGTTGTGAGAAATCAAGATTAATAAATACACAACATGAAATAAAATGCCTAGAAATCCCCAAAAAAGTATCTGTGTACTTTCTTCACTGAGTTGAATATGTCCAGACCGGAACTCCGTTTGTCAGATGACAGTCAGAATGAACGTGATAACTTCCTGTTGCAACAAACTCATAGATTGTATTTCATGTTGCGTTTTTCTTAGTTTTGATTTCTCACAACTTGTGTGCTGTGTTCTGGGTGTGTCAGAGTGAACTGCTGTACTAACAGAGTCTCACGAACACGTACGTCACATAGCCGTGCACAGAAGACCAACGGCCAAGGTCAGGATTTTACATTAATACATTTAATTTTGAATTAATACATTACATTTTGGTATATTTTTTTTACCAAACCCTATCGTATACCCCCAAAACACTTGGAATAAAAGCCTAAATTCAAACTGTTCATCATATAAAGCATCCGTGTCTCTTCAGAAAATCTGGAACCACTCAATTCAAATGGATTCGTTTTACGATCTCTTTATGAACTCTTTGAGGCGTCAAAGTGTCAGTTGCGTAGCAGTCAATGGAAGGACAGAAAGCTCTCAGATTTCATCAAAAACATCTTCATTTGTGTTCCAAAGATGAACGAAAGTCTTACGGGTTTGGAACGAGGGTGAGTAATTAATGACAGAATTTTCATTTTTGGGTGAACTAATCCTTTAACACTGTTTGTTGGAGACTTTGAGTGTGTGTTGTCCTGGTAAACCCTGCGTTGTGGGGACCCATGAGGAAAACAGATTCTAAACATTACAGAATGATGTTTTGAAAATGTAAAAATGCAGAAAGTTTTCTGTGAGCGTTGTTTTTAGGGGTAGGATTAGGGGGTATACAGTTTGTATAGTATAAAAATAATTATGTCTATGGAAAGTCCCCATGAAACATGGAAACTAGGGATGTGACGGTGAGGGCATTTTCCCACTGGTTAATGGACGTGTGACAACACCGGTAATACTGGTATCACCAGGTGGTGACGTTTGAGTTTTCCCTTCTTTTGCACCCCACTTTTAAATCGCACGGCTGCACAGGCATTCATAACGGTCAGTTTTCACTTCATTCAAGTTGAGCTTCACGCGCTCGAATTAGCACCAATTCGGGGGCGGCAATTGCTTGAATGGTGGGTTTATTATTATTATTAATGAAAAACACTACTAGAAAAACACAACTAACCCTTAGCAGGTTCCCCATTAGCATTGGGTTTAAATCCAAAATAGTGCCAAATAGACACTTTTACATTTCGCTTATCTTTTACATTTAGCAATCTTCTGCCATCATCTTGTCAGTCAGCTCCTCACTCTTGTGATAAATGAAATCTGACTCCTGCTGTTGGTCTGTGCTGCGACTCTTGTTCAGCTCACACTGCATTGAGCAGATACAGTTTTTAATTGTAGTGTCTGTTTTCTAACTGAACTAAATGAAATTTTATTACTATAAAAAAACAAAACGACGGTGGGGGCGGTGCCGCAGTGGGCAAGTGAACACCGGTAACCCCGTTAACACAGACTATCGCAGCAAGCCTAATGGAAACCCGTGTGTGTGTGTCTGTGTGTGCGTGTGTGTGTGTGTTTGTGTTTGTGTGTGTGTCAGACAGCTGACCTTAGAAGTGACTGATTTTCCTCCTGGCAGGAGCTAAAGTGCTGATACCTGACTATTTTACTTTGCTGACCTTAAAGAGTGGCGGTTACAACATGCGCACACATACTCATACACTCACAGCTCAGACAAACTCACACATACTGGTTAAGATTTCTATGGCATAATGGCACAGAGCACACATTCATTAGCCATTGTCTCATTGACAGTATTGGAAACCAATTGGTCTGCAAGCTATTCATCAGGAAAGCAGACAGGCTAACAATTTGTGCTGGGAGTGGGAGGTCTTCTTTAGACTCAATGGTTACAGTTTTTTTAAACCACATGTGAGAGGAAAATTAGCTTTCCACTAACCTACTAGTGTTGTACCATCTTCTTTTGTCCCACATCCAACTGACCACTGCATCTTTACTCATTTTCTTTTTTAGAATACTCTGAAAATTACATGTAAATATCTCAACATAATAGGGATGCACTGAAAATTAAACATTTTCAAAAATGTTGGCACAAATAAGCTGAAAATTATTTTAATTAACCAGCCATTAACCGACAAACGGCTGATATGAGAAGTCTATGCTAATTTGTCTAAATACATAAAAAAAATAAAAAGTCAAATTAAATAATTAAATGCTACAAGTTAAATTAGGCATAAAAAATTACAATTTAGAGTATGAAAAATAGATTTTTGGATAAATTAATATTTTGATATTTGCTCAAGATTACATTACAGTGCTATATTTAATATTTCAGTGAGCATTAGATGACAGCAAAGGTATGATCTAAATGTAAAAACAGAGGGAATGAGCACACACAATTAATTATCTAATATTAAATAATTTTATATACATTTTTTATATATATCCAATTTCCATTAACATGCTAAAAAATAAAAGTATACAGGACAATAATCAAAATGGAGCCAATATACCTTAAACATACCATTCAAGCCAATGGTTTAGAGTTATATCTGTTGGGTCAGAATCCTGATGTAGTGGTCAGGACATGTGGCTATAGTGCTGTTGTGGGTGATTCAGGTTTGAGTCCAGCCTGTTCTGATCTCTAAATGGTTTTAATTAATTCTCAGCATACCGACATTAATGCAATAAAAAATGTGTATACTCAATAGAAAGCCCCAATTATTTCAGTGTAAAAAACACCCACTACAAATCTTGAGCAGCAGGAAACTTAACTTTTAACAACTAACGGCTGTTTTTATTTTCACCTTGTAATTATTTTGTTTCAGTTTTTTAGACTGCATGGTCTCCTTATGACCTCTCTTTTCTCTTATTCACTTCCACTCCCTTTACATTAAAATGGCTAACAGCTGTGAACTTCTCTTAACATGACAGAATGTGAGGCTGTGCATCTCTCATTCCCTTCATCACCATCATCATGTTCTGTTCTCTGTTCCTCTCCCTCAAACCACACATGCCACAAACACGCATAATCTACCTTTGTATAAATTAATACTATATAGAGCAGTACAGCCCTATGGAAGACAGAGAAGACAGAGAAAGAGTATAAGCAATATCAGTCTGGCCAGTAAAACACATACTATACAACATTCATTAATCTGGCTAGTAATAAACACACTAAACAGCTTCTATCAGTCAGACCTATAAGTAGATGATGGCAAGAAGAACCTAAGCATGCTAAATTACCAGCAATCAGTATAAATGATGACATGAAAAATTAGAGGAGGAAAGGGAGAGTTAACCAGAGGTCCCAAACTCTCTAAGAGATATCTAGATGAACATATCCCTCGATATGTTTGTGAGAAGATAAATCATGTCAGAGAGGGAGAATGACGAGGAGAAAAAGCTCAGAGAGAGAAAACAGGCAGGATGGGAGGGAGTTAATGGAGGGCACGGGTGGGAAGGCTGGGTGGAGAAGTCAATGTTTCTGAAGTGCTGAGAGTAGGACAGCTGTGTATGTGTGTGTGCGCGAGGAGGCCCTAGAAGCAAGTTCTGTTTGTGTGTGTCAGAGGGAGTAGTGATTAATGACCCACAGGCCTTGTTTCTCTTGCTTCCTTCCTCAGCAGCGATGTCACACACACACCATCACATGTCAGCCTAATGGACACGGGCAGACAGTGGCGGGAGCTGCCCATTGCTCCGGACTCACACGCACATTAAGAACATGCATGCGTGTCAAAAACCCAATGTTTTTATTTAAGGAAAAACAAAACAAAAAGTCACCGCACGATTCGAGTCTGTGGTGTCCATTTTGTGCGCTGATTATGTGCGAGAAAGAAAGAAAAGAACAGGAGAGAAAGATGTTGTGCGTCAGAGAAAAAGGAGAATGTGCGGCTGAGAGAAAGAGAGAGAAGTCAGTGTTTGCATGTGTGCCGGTTCCCAGCCCTGTCAGTGAGCTGTCAGAGTGTGATTTATGGTTGTGAGACTCACAGCAGTCCTTGCTGCCAGTTCAGTATTGTTACAACTGACATCTAATGAGGCCAGACGTGCTTTCAAGCACAGCACTTAACACAGGCCTCCATCTCCACCAGTCACAGGCCCTCTTTTCTCCTCCTCTCTCACTCCCATTTATTTTCTGCATCTGGGGTGGCAGACCAAGGAAAGGAGGAAAGACACGGTCTTGCTGCGAGAGCTTACAAAACGGAGAACACAGATGAAGCTGCAGTCAGCAGGCTTTTTTCCCCGTCTCTACCCCTCCCCCTTATACAAGCCAGCACAATGGCAAATTAAAGTAGAGCGAACCTTTATATACTGATGACTTTGCTTTGAAAGGCAATATCTCACCGTTTTTCTACGCCATTCAATTTTTCAACTCCGCTCCGATGCTTAGTAATTGTTTGGAGGATAGTCGGCGCTCTGGTCTAATCATATTGGTGGCTGTGTCATTTTGAAAGGGAGGAGGAGTAATGCTGGATGAGAGCTCCTTGGCTTTGACTTTTTCCTGATCTTGGGTTTCTGCTCTGCTCCTCTTCAGGCTGCTAGCTTAGTCAGGACCCCTCGCAGTAATCATAAACAGAGCCGCTGGCAGCGGCACCCGCGTACTGCGCTCCCTCCCTACGCCCCCTGCTCCGGTTCCTTGTCAGACGTGATTAATGGCACACGGGCCCGGTGCGCTTTGCGTTGCCAGTTTCAGCGATGTTCCCTTGATACTTAATGAAGTCTGACAAACTTCTTTTCCCTCATTGTGTTCCAGTTATTTTTCCCCGCTCCATTTAAGAGAAGCCCAATGTAGCTAAATTTGCCACCGCCGCACAAAAGCACAGGTCAGAGTTTTCATATTTATTGCGCAGTCAAGGAGCACAGCCTATAACACCGCTGGCAACGTCGGCTGTTTCTCAGGCAGCTCGTGTTGTTGTTCATACTTCAGGTTTGAGTAGTTTTGATTGCAGTCATTAGACTTTCCACAACTTTAGTTCCAAGAACTAAAGGTCGCAGGGGCCTACAGGACAAGGTCTGTGGTGTCTCAAACACATGCATTGATTTTACTTACTGCCATCCAGTGGAAGATGTACAGTACCAAAAAAATTTATATGTATTACAATTTACGTCAGGGACATTTTCTGGCAGTACTTCATAAAAAGGTAGAGAAAACAATCCTAATAATACAACAGTACAAAAATAAAACATAAATATTACAAAAACATAAGAATAAATAATGTGTAATGCACTTAACTTTTCTAACTTGATATGGTCCAAAAGCGAAAAAAAAAAAAAAAGGGTTTCAGAATAGCCTGTTAAAGGATTAGTTCACTTTTAAATACACTTTTCCTGATAAATTTACTCACCCCCATGTCATCCAAGATGTTCATGTCTTTCTTTCGTCAGTCGAAAAGAAATGAAGGTTTTTGAGGAAAACATTCCAGGATTTTTCTCCATATAGTGCATTTCAATGGCTACCAACAGATTGAAGGTCCAAACTGCAGTTTCAGTGCAGCTTCAATGGCTTTAAACGATACCAGATGAGAAATAAGGGTCTTATAGCGAATCGATCGGTCATTTTCGAAAAAAATACAACCGTTTATGATTTATAAACAAAATATCGCCTTGAACGTACTTTCCGCTTCCGCATTCTTCATAACGCTTACGCTGAATGTCCTACGCCTTCCCTATTCAACTGACGGAAAAAAAGTAAACTGGCGCCGCGTTCGTTTCGTAAGTAGAATAGGGAAGGCGTAGAACATTCAGCGTAGGCTTTATGAAGAATGCGGAAGCGGAAAGTACGTTCAAGGCAATATTTTGGTTATAAATCATAAACGGTTGTATTTTTTTTCGAAAATGACCGATCGTTTCGCTAGATAAGACCCTTATTACTCATCTGGTATCGTTTAAAGCCATTGAAGCTGCACTGAAACTGCAGTTTGGACCTTCAATCTGTTGGTAGCCATTGAAATGCACTATAAGGAGAAAAATCCTGGAATGTTTTCCTCAAAAACCTTCATTTCTTTTCGACTGACGAAAGAAAGACATGAACATCTTGGATGACATGGTGGTGAGTAATTTAAAAGTGAACTAATCCTTTAATGCAATGATGACCATCTTTTATGCTCACAAAAAGTCTGCAAATCAGCCCAAATTGGTAAAATTGGTGAAAATGGATGGACAAATTACAAAGAAAACAACTTACACACTCAGATATGACCACTGTGAGTAAGGCATTTTTAGCAATCACATAACTCATTTTAATTTAAGATGAATGTAATAATACACACCAAATAGCAATTACAAATAAAAACTTATGTGCTTACTGTATATTATTTTTGTAATTATTTTTTAATTTAAGCACAAAAAACAATGCATAAACAAATAAGAGATTTTGATGTGACTTTCTTTTAATAAATATATCAATAATTAAAAAATAGAATATTAATATTAATATAAACAAAAAAATCATAGTATTACACTAATCCATCTAAACATCAAAATAAAATGGAGCATTAATTTACATTCTCCATTTCATTTTAAAGCTGTGAATCAAAATTAACAAAAAAAAAACTTGCATCTTACATATCTTTAGCCTGCTGCATCGCAGACTACACAATGATTTGAAATTTAAATTGATTCGAGGGCAATCTAAACAACATTAATTACTATGGAAAGGAAATGCAAACCATGTTGTTGAGGGTTGTGTGCATAAAAAAACAGCAGCATGGATAAAAGAGAAAGTAAACTTAGGAGAACAGAGAACTTCTGAAGAAAAGTTTATAATTGTGCCAATTTAACAGGACACTATAGGTTTAAAAGAATGATATTTAAAATAAAGAGAGAGAGAGAGAGATAATGAACAGCTAATGAAGCCACTGTGTTGTATTGGGGCTTTTCTGACTCTAACGCATTTTGTCTCTGCATTGAAGAATGTTCTCTAAACCAACAGGGGGCTCTGTTGTTGCAATTTAAAAATCAAAGCAAGTCAATAAATGGCTGATACTTACTACTATATAGTAGGTGAAAAACAGTATGTGACAACAGTAGTTTGTCCGAATTCACAGTACTCATAAAAGAGTAGGCAAAAAGTACCCGGATGACTGACTACTTCTGACGAGATTCTGAAGTGTACATATCCCATGAGCCCATGGAAGAGGATTTGTGAATGGCAGTGAAGTAGGTCACATGATAATAACAACATGGCGAATATAGTATGTCCGGATTACATTTAGACAAATGTATACTATATAGAACATAATTTTTTTAGTGGTTGCAAAGTAAGTACTTATTCAAAATAAGCCAATGCAGCCAATGATCAACTCTGTACATGCTAAAAGGTGCTGCAGCATTTTCAACTTAGTGAGGAAGTGCAAAATGCTAAATGTTAATAGTTTATTGTCATGCAAAAGGAATCTTTATTCTGCGGTGACACATTTCTGCCCATCACACTGGTATACTAATGACATGTTTGATCATGTAAATCAAAGAGCCTACACTTGGTTTACTAAGAAACTCATTACATGGTGAATATATCTGGGCAGAAGACTAGCCACCAGCCTACTAAACTGTATTATAGCACAATACTGAAGGCTAACAAACATGTAAACATTTGTTTCCATTAAAGGGTTAGTTCACCCAAAAATGAAAATTCTGTCATTAATTACTCACCCTCATGCTGTTCCAAACCCGTAAGACCTTCATTAATCTTCGGAACACAAATTAAGATATATTTGTCGAAATCCGATGACTCAGTGAGGCCTCCATAGCCAGCAATGACATTTCCTCTCTCAAAATCTGTTAATGTACTAAAAACATATTTAAATCAGTTCATGTGAGTACAGTGGCTCAATATTAATATTATAAAGCCAAGAGAATATTTTTGGTGCGCCAAAAAAACTAAATAACTACTTATTTAGTGATGGCCGATTTAAAACACTGCTTCAGGAAGCGTCGGAGCATTATGAATCAGCGTATCGAATCATGATTCGGATCGCCTGTCAAACCGCCAAACTGCTGAAATCACGTGACTTTGGTGCGCTGAACAGCTGATTCGACACACTGATTCATAATGCTCCGAAGCTGCATGAAGGTGTGTTTTGAAATCGGCCATCTCTAAATAAGTCATTATTTTGTTGTTTTGGCGCACCAAAAATATTCTCTTCACTTTATAATATTAATATTGAACCACTGTACTCACATGAACTGATTTAAATATGTTTTTAGTACTTTTATGGATCTTGAGAGAGGAAATGTCATTGCTGGCTATGCAGGCCTCACTGAGCCATCGGATTTCAACAAAAATATCTTAATTTGTGTTGCGAAGATCAACAAAGGTCTTACAGGTGTGGAACAGCATGAGGGTGAGTAATTAATGACAGAATTTTCATTTTTGGGTGAACTAACCCTTTAATAGTGAACAGTAGCTTGGTCTGCAGTTAGCAGTCTCCTGCCTCTTTGGAGACCCCTTTGTTGCAGTTATGAGATATATCACAAACGTGAAAAATAAAGTCACAACTGCAAGATATGAAGTTGGAATTGTGAGCATGAAAACACAATATTCATAATATACTGTAAAAGAGACAAAGTACTACAACTATACAGCATCAAGTGTTTACCATCCTTACTGAATCAGGCCCCAATTTTGAAACCCAGCAATGATGGATTGTTTTTATGTTATATTGCAAATATTCAGACCGTCCACTAAGAACAAAGTGTCACATACACAGGGTTGGGTGCAATTCAGAATTAAAGAATTCTCTTTTTCAATTTATAAGTTGGAATTTAAATTGAATTGGCATCACCCCACATGAAAAAGGAATAAGAGGAAGTGTAATTTCCTGGATTACAATTCAAAGAAATTCAACAGGCAATGTCATGAACTGTGTAAGTGTTCTTCTGCCCAGGTCCATACAATTACAAAATATAAAAAGTAGTATCTATAAATGAAGTACAAATTACATGCAATTTCTTACAGAAGACATTTCAAACATGTCAAGACATCTTATTCAAAGTTTGTCTTGAAGATCCTTTGCTTTCTAGATCAAAATTACACATTGCAGTTCTGTTTTTTAATTCCAGCTAATTTTTGTTCAATTAAAATTAGAATTGGAATTCTGCATGTTTGCTACCTCATTTCAAATCCAGAATTTGAATACTTTCTTATAGACTGATATTAACCAGTAGAAAACAAGAAAGTAACAAACACTGTCCACTGTGATGCCATTTATAGGATGTTTGGTAAAGTCTGTACCAGTAGAGGGCGCTCTTGCAACAGATAGATTTTCTTTTTTTTTTTTTTTTTTGCCACATCTTTGTTGTTGTGATTATTCAAGTAAATTGAAAAGTGTACCAAGCTAGTGAACAGGAAATTTCTTTTGTTATCAGATATGGGAACTAACTTTAGTGTACACATTTTGAACTGTTATTAAGAAAAAATGGATCACTGTACAACAAACAATGATACATGCAAATGCCTTCAAGTTCTGCAAATAGGAAAAGTAAATTAAAGCGCAAAAGGTGTAAAGAGTACCTGAAAACCAACTTGAGTTAAAGTACAGATACCTTGCAGTTAAAATGACTCCATTACAAGTTAAAAGTCACCAATTCCAATACGACTTGAGTAATAGTCTTAAAGTATACATTTTAACAGTACTTAAGTATTTTACTTATACTGAATGTAGGTTTAAAGATGCACTAGTCCTCAACACCTGAGAGACATGCCAGCGAAAATAAGAAACAGTTGATTTGTGAGGAGAGCAATCACATGTTTATTTTCTAAAATTAAAATAAAACTAAAAACCTCAAAATTGCTCTAAATCAAGGTTGACAACAGCCTTTTAAACATCTACAATCTTTCAAGTCTCAGTTAAGCTCAAGTGCACAAAAAGGCCATAAGTACAACTAATATCCTTCAAAGAGGTCTGGTCAATATAGCGGATAAATAAAATAATGTTAAGTAAAATTAAATAGTGGATGTGCTGGTTTCAGCCTCATCACCAGATGCATTCATGTCCTCATATCTTAAATCTAACCTCTATGATTCACAACTACCTGCTAATGCACTCGCATTCACGCAAAGTAGCCTTTTTTGCCAAGTTTGGGTGAGTAAAGCCAAAACGCACAAGATAAAGTACCTTCAGTGCCCTTAGATGGAGATAACGCTTCAGCAGAAACAAAGTGCTGTAGAAAAAGTTAGGTGCCATGCAAAATGTAATGTGTAATTGCATTACTCATCACAAATGTATTGGAGTAAAAAGTACATTTACATATTTAAAAATGTAATCAAGTAGAGAGTAAAAGTTACCAATATCTTTGATACTCAGTAAAACTACTAAGTAGCTGAAAAGATACTTAAGTACAGTAACTAATTACATTTACTAAAATACTTTACACCACTAACAAAGCGGTTTTATACAAACATGCACTTCACAGCCAGTCAGGCGCTCTCACTTTAACTCCATTAGCTGCACTCTTTACATGGTAAACAGCAGAATTCAATATTGAAAAACGGATCTAACTCCAGATCATTCCTGGACTCAATGCTGAAACGCATCATGAACAAATGATGTTCAAGACATATTAAAAGCAAATGCTGTAAGAAATGACTTATGTGACTAATACTTGATAACCATGAAGCTGAAAAAGTCTTAAGCTGGCTGATATTATAACCAGAAGCTGCTTACAACAGCAGTGGAATGGCAAAGCTAAGCACATGATATGACTCAGAATGACTCTCTAACAGGCACACACAGCATGTACTGACCTCTCATATTTACAGCTCAAACTTCAAAGCCAAGCCAAGTAGCGTTGTGTCGTGTCAATGTCTAGGCACGTACAACCAACAAGTAATGATGATTTTGATTCTTTGTCATGATGTTCAGACTTATGACAGAACTTTTACACCTTCTGAAGCTAATGTATTTTTCACCAGCTCTGAGCTCAAGGGTGCCTACACTAGTTTATATTAACTGAGGCACACTAACCCAACAAAATGCAAATGCATGTACATATGTGTAGTGCATACATTGTACAGTAGGCCTACCCTACCCTTGCTTTCCTTGTTTAATCAGATCTTGATGCATCCATCAACGTTTACATCCCAGTTTGGAACTTTATCCACAGCCTGGCCCTTATGTAACAAGTCTCTG
>RJVU01073043.1:3807965-3823449 GCA_003731715.1 Anabarilius grahami | reverse complement strand
AGGTGTTTACACGCTCTAGATATTTTAATATTTTATACTTTTAATTTATAAATAATTTGAATCAATTATTATCAATTATATAATCCTGTACAAAAAAAGTAATGTAAACATTTTCAGTGGACAGTTTATGCTATTCCCATACAGAAATGTAATATAGGCCTATGTACATAATATGTTCATATATCCCGAGTAGTGTTCATATATGTTATATTATAAGGCAATATATTATCACATACATCCTGAGTATATAAGATATAAGTTTATACCATGTATACAATTCCCATAGTAGAATAATTACATGAACATTTCTTAAAATTATTATATTACTTTTTATATGGTACTGTATGTTAAGACCATGTCTCGTTTATATAATTTTATTCTCAAAGCATATATGCACACGTTCGGTATGTTTGTTTTTCTATAGGTTTATACCTTACATGAAATACCCATGGTAAAATTAGTATGTAGGCCTACATTTAGATTTGCGTATGGGTTTCACTGACAACAAAATTACTAACCTGTTCTCAGCATATAGTGTCTTTGACAACTGCAATTACTTTAAAAGCATCAAATGCAACTAAACAAACGCTGAATGGCTTCAATAACTACGCACTTGATAGAGTCTTCGTGAGAATCATCATCTGGCGTCGTTTACAAGCTCTAGCTCCCGCCAAGAGCGCCAAACTTACTGCTTGTGATCGCCCGTGTGTTCACACCGCCGGCGGCGAGAGCGTCAAAGTGACAGTCATTCATTTTCAATGAGAGCCGGCGGCGAGCTCCGGCGAGAGCGGCGCGGCGCGTCTTGGACGGTGAGAGCGTCGAGCTGCGCGCGCATAACTTGCGGTCCAACGATTGTTGGATTCATTAGAGTTACGACGTAAGATTTAATAACACTGCAGGCTTAGAAGTTTTTCTTTTAACTTGTCATGGCGCATTTAAAACGCGGTGGGAAACGTTTAAAAAACATTTAGTCTAGTGCATGTTTACATAGAAAAATCCGCGTTTTTGAACACAAAGTGTGAACAAATGTGTATTGTGCTCTTTAATTTATTTTTAATTTATTTAAAGATCAAGTGATAAATATGAAAATATAGGGATATCATAATCTTCAAATATAATTGCATTGTAAAATAAAAAAATAAATAAAAAAAGCCAGAACATTATCAAGGAGATATCCTTTATCTTAAAAAGTCATGACATCCACAAGTCGGGATGAAACGGAAGTTGCGATGATCTCCCCCGAAATTTTCTAAAGAGACTCGATCGCTTTATGATGAACAGGTTTAATATAGTCTTTTACTCGCATTGAGTCTTTGAACCTCGTTTGTTCTCACTTGTGTCAAGCGAACATGCTTGAGCTTCCGTTTAACTGATGCGAGTTGATGAATGTACATGTGAATAAAAGTCTATATGACAAACAGATTGAATTTAAAGAGATTGTGTCTCTTCAGAAAATTGACTAAACCACTCAATACATATGGATTGGTTATGATCTCTAACTTTATTTTTTTAAAGTGTCAAAATTTCAATTGCATAGGCTGTCTATGGAGGGACAGAAAGCTCTCAGATTTCATCAAAAAGAACGTCATTTGCATTCCGAAGATGAATGGAAGTGTTACGGGTTTGTACTGACATGTGGATGAGTAATTAATGACAGACTTTTCATTTTTGGCTTAGTGGGTAACAGCACAGCATTTAGTGCTGTACAATGAGAGAACGGCTTAAGAACCTAATCCTTTTAACAGCAATGAGAAAGTGGGTTTACACACCAAGTTCACTATGCTCCTCACAAATCATAAGAGGCCCAAGCAATATCTTTAGCCACATTATGGGCTTCTTACAGACGGACCACTCTTGCATGAGATCCCATGTGCACAGAAACAGACTTCCATATAGCTTTCCATACAAGTTTAATATTCACCCTTTTACAGGTCAAGTAGTAGATAAAGCACAGCATTTGTACACATTCTTGTAACACTTAAAAGCCAGGTTCACACCTGTAACATTGCTCAAAAGAACATCAAGCTTCAAATACAAATGAAACTGTAATCGCAATAGAAAATGGTTCACTGGATCAAGGGACAAAAAAAAAAATAAAATGTAAACTTCTGAGATTTGTGCATTCCAAGACAGCTTAAAACCTTTATAGAAGAAACTTGCTACATATGGCAGTGTCCAAACTAAAACAAAAGTGACTTTGTAAAAGCACAAAATAAAACGGACGAAGCAAGCGTTCTAAAAGAAAACCACATATTAAAGTCAAACTAAAATGCATTACAGTATTTAATAAAACAAAAACAGTAGAATTAAAACATTTAAAAGTAGGCCAATGAACTACAGCATTTCCAGAATGCAGAGAACAGTGCAGGGGCTTTATACTAGAGGATAGCTGGCGGATGTCGCAATGCCACAATGGTTCTTTCGGTCTTTAGCCATGTAGACGTAGCCTTTGTTACCCCATTTCTCAGTCCAACTAAAGATACAGAACAAAGTAGCATGCATTTAAGGTTGTGCCTGCAGTTAAGTGTTATTTAAAAATAAAAATAAATAAACACTTGTGCAACATTAAGTGGACACCAGAAGTAAATCATACCTGTTCTTCACAATCCAGTATCTCTTCCCAGCAACATCAGCACCCTCATAACCATAACCAACTACCAAGACTCCATGGTCAAGTTCTTCACTGCTGCATTCCTTCTCATAATAGATGCCTAGAGTAGAAAGTTTAGAAAGTTAAACCTCAAAGAGACTGCCAGTTTGATTTAGGTTTAAAAGGCAAGCCATCTAATTTTGTAATGGTTGTGCATACAAGTTATATCATACAATTCAAATAACCATAAATTTAGACCATTCTCAGGAATAAATCAACCACCTACCAGACTGGTAGAACTGGAAGGATTCATGTGCAGCATCAATAGCAACAGCTACAGGACCCACAGCAGCAACAGCCTTCATCAGAGCATGCTCTTTACCACTGGGAATGTCCACAAAACCAGTGTCATTAGCTGCATTATAACGGGGGTCGTAGCGGCATGGCTGGTCATCCTGCAAGCACGAAAGAAAGATTGTACACTACATGTGATGTTATCAAATACTCAATGATATAGGGGTTGAAGAGGGAGCAAAGCCTTGGCACTCACTATAGATTCACTAGCATCTGCAAGTCAGAAAGAGCACACAACTGATTCTTACCGTTGCAAGGTAGGGATACGACTCCTCAGAATCCAGCCCATTGTTGTCCTGAACATACTGGAAGGCCTGGTCCATAAGGCCTCCATTACAGCCTTGATTGCCCTCCGGCCTAGAACAGTCCATCAAGTTTTGCTCACTCAAAGAAACCAGCTTTCCTGTTTTACGGAACACCTGACCCTCCAAGGCACCGGTTGAGCTAAAAGCCCAGCAAGATCCACACCGTTTCTAGGATCAGGAAACATGACAATGAAGCAATACATGCACGTTTTAAAACATTAACAGATACAGAACAAACAAAATCTCTAGAAACCAGTTTGATAAATTGCTTACTTGGTCTTTAACAGTGGTAACATATCCCTTCTCTCTCCAGTCAACCTGTTGGGGGGCTTCAAAAAAGTTGGGTTCCATAAACAATGAGCCTTTTGACTTCCGGTTGGGGTCATGACTGTAACCATTCATCGCCTGTTTGAACTCCTCATTTGTCTGTGAGGGAGGATGCAAGGATTTTAATAAAAAAATAAATAATAATAATAATAATAATAATGCTTAGCAGACATTAAAAAAAGGTAACCATTGATCTCAGTGTTGATTAGATATGAAGATTATATTTTACAACAGATACAACATCCCACAGAAAAACTGCTCACCATGTCACCAAATTGGTTCATGCCCAGTCTGAAGGTGTGTTTGCCCACGGAGTGCTCAAGGTTGTGCAACTCAATTTTTTTGAAGTTCTTCTCCCACACCATTCTCCTCCAGCCCTCTTCTTTCTGAAGCAGCAGAAGTTTCAGCCATTGCAAAATAAAAAAAATTATGTATAAAGACATGCATTGCATTTCCTTTGTGTTGAAGCTGATGTCTAGCTACAAGCTCTAGTACTACCCACCTCGTAGTAGTTTTTTCCATGATAGCTCTTCCAGAGGTGCCAGTGGTCATCTAACTTCTGGTCCAAGCTTGGAGCAGCAAACACGGCGCTCATGCATAGCGTGAGGAGCGAGGCAAACATCATCCTGCCTGGAAGACTGACAAGAAAACAAGACTCAATTTGAAGGAATGTCACAGAGGTGAGTTACACAGACTACAGCAGTAAACATTTGATCCAATTACAAGGAGCAAAACCTCAGTGCGCACACCAACAGTTATTCCAAGTTAAGAAGACACTGAACATGTGCAGGTTACAAAGCCACACACATACAATGCATAATAAATCGTTCAACATAAGCTTCACTAGCCTAGAAAATATTTAAAAAGCTTTTTTAAATGAAGTTTAAACAAGCAAATGCACATTTTCTTTCCTAAATTATCCACTTCAGACGGAGCTGAAACTCAGGTAGACTAAATATAATCACTGCATCCACACTCATGAAAGAGAGAGACATAAACTTACCTTTTACCAGCGAACGAAATGATTGACTGTCATTGTTTACAACTGAGCGGTTTTTAAAGCGTGCCTGAACATAGAGGCGTCGTCTCATTGGGTGACGATAAGCTAAGCGTTAACAGCCAATCATGGGAAGCAAGAATCTCATCCACTCATGTGATCCAGCGTCACAAGATCGAGAACTCATCACTGCAATACAGTGATACTTACATATTGTAACAAGATTAAAAGTTACATCCGAGAACACTTTGTCTGTGTCTACAATATACGAGGGAAAGGTTCGTTAAAAAATATTTGATAAGGTGGCGTAAAGATAAATGAGATTGGATGTAAATTGTAATTAAATATGTTAATTGATAGTTAATTAAAAAGATTTATTGTGTTTATGAGACTTTTATTTTGTTCGGGGCTTTGCTCTCTTTTGTGTACATTTTCATGTTTGTTTGTGCTTGTCAGAGAAGTGTGTGTCTGACAAATCCAACATGCTCAGACAGAAAATAATCAAAGTGAAAACACTTAGGCCATTGAGAAACTCATAACTAAGCGTTTTGAAACACAATCAGTGGCTTGTGTTTTGTATGATGCTAAAAATACAAAATTTAGCAACCCCAGTACTTCTTGGCATCATCTAAGCGTGATCTTGGTCTTTCAGTTGCAGAGCGTGCACAATTAAAATACAAATTATCTTACTTTACAAGTTTGCTCTTAATATGTCTAAGAACATAGGCCTATAGGCTACTGAATATTATTATTATTATATAAGTAGCCTATCTATAAATAAGTAGGCTATCTCCATGCAGGAACATCTCTAAAAAAAAAAGATTCATGTCATGTACAGTATATATATATATATCATTACTGTTAGTGTTATATAAATGCTAGTCTCTAAGGATGACATTTTATAATGTTATAAAATAGTGTCAAAACACAGGATTTATTTTATAATGAAAATCACTAATTAAACACACCTTTGACGCTTAGCAAAAACCACAGATATTTCTTGCATACAACATAGTAGAAAGATGCCAGAAAAAAGGAACTGAAAAGAAATCTGTGGTCTGACGTTTGATAGAGTGAGATACATTTTACATGTAGGCCTTAATCAATGCAATTTTTTACAATGGCAAAACTCTTGGTTAGACCCTAAAAGACACTGTTGGATTTTACCAGTTTTGCTTTGCAGCACATCATATTAACAAATTATCCTGTGGCTTTGTACAAAACCTCTTTAGTCTTATCTGTTATCTTTTCATCACTGAATAGGAAGCAGTGGCATGAGACGTGTTTACCTGTAGGTGTTAGTGACTTTGTGTGAAGCATTGTGTGACTGCATTAATTAGGTCAACCAGTAAATGTTGTCATCAAATCTTGAAAGGAGCCAGAACAAATGATCAGAGAGAGTGGAAATCAGACTTCAACTGATGGGGGTGAAAAAATGCAATCATTCTGATCCTCATTCTGATAATCATTTAATACACTCCCACCATCTGAACAAAGAGGGTAGTGCAAGTTGGTAGGATAAATTTTTTGCATTTTTGACCTTACATAGATTATTACCCTAACACTACAGACCAACATAGAAGAATATAATCAAGATTCAAGATTCAAGAGTTTTATTTGTCACATGCACAATTATATAGAGCATATATAACCAGCAGTGAAATGAGAGTAAATCAACTCATGAACTTGCTTTTGATTTACTTTCATTTTTGCTTAACTGTACTCATCACACTTTAGGCCAGATCAGTGGCCAAAACTGAACAATTAACATCTTCTAATCATCCTAATCATATTTGAATTATTTATTTTCTCCCCAGTACACCCTATGTTATCATGATGGGAAAGAACAACATAAAGGCCACACTTAAAAGGACAAAACATTTATTGCCAGAGAATGCATAGTTTATTAAAAAATACAATTTAATATACAAATAAGAATGAATTAAACTCCTCTTAAAAGCTAGAAAGAAAAGATTTAAAGTTTATAAATGTATGTGCTAGCCTAGTCCACAAACTTTATTTTCTCAGTGGGATGTTTCTGTGATGTTATTAAAAACCAGTCAATTTCTTAGAATTTACAGTAAATCCATTAATATATATTACAGACATATTGAGTTAAGTCAAACTGAGGTAATTGGAGTCATCATTCTGCAACTCTTCCTCACTCTGTGTGCGTGTGCTCTTGGCTTTGTTCTGATCTTTATGCTGCACAGGATTCAATGCTGGGTTACTTCTCCTCTTCTGATGGAAGAGACATTGTTTGAGATAAACATTTGGTGTGGCACATGCATGAAACCTGACTTTACTAAGACACATTATAGAAAACATTCCAAGTCTTTTTAAGAGGGTGGCACACACATTCGACATTATACATGAAAAATGAGCGCAATTAATTTCTTTGTAAATCATTCACTAAACCATTCAGTCATACGTTGTTTCATTGAATTCAATTCTTTTCTTCCTCTTTTTTATGTATGTGGACGTGTTTGAGATTATTACCTTGTAACAAACCACTCCAGCGATGATTCCAAATAGTACTATTAAACCCATGCCACAACCCGCTGAGATTATCACTGTCATGGGGAGACCAGAGATTATCACTGTCATTGGGAGACCAGAGAGAAGATTAACAATACAATGTCTCATTTTTTACTTCCAGTTTCTCTATTATACTTTTTATTAGTACTAAAAAAAATTCAGGCCTATTCAATAACAAACATCACTAAATTTAAATTCAAATGATATAATTATAACAAAATTAAACTATGAGAATATGCAAAAACAAACCTTCAAACATAAATTCACAGATCATATTTGTTACACTGTTTAAAAAAATGAATTTAAAATGGTAATTTAAAAGAAAAAAAATGTAAATGGTAAATCCAACAGCCATTTTTTTTGCTGAAGTAGCTAGCAAGGCCACACTGCAACTAAAATCTGTTTTGTTCTTTTTAAATAATGCAATAAACATTCATTTAACAACATAAGATGTAACATAAAACCCTAATGCAGAGATTCCCCGCACATGACATGCAGGAAAAAATAGTAGGCTAAATCGTGCACTCGATTTAGGCTACTAGGCCTAATTCATTCCCTCGATTTGTGTGCGATTTACTTTTTTTTTCTTGCATGTCATGTGCGGGCTCCATAAAAAGCATTTAACATATAGGCTAGGTATTACCAATCTCTGATGTCTCTAATAATAACAAAGAACACACACAAATGGATAGTATAAATGCAAATCATAAGAAAGGTTGGGCTGAATTTCGGCGCAAGATTCCAGTATCGTGACAACATAGGGTGGCACAAGTTATTGAACATTTTCAAAGGGTGCCGTGACTGATAAAAGGTTGAGAAACACTGCACTAATGTACATAACAGATAAGAAAAAACTAAGAAGAAACATAATTATTACAATTAAAAACCATCAAATGTGAAATGTCAAAGAATTCTGGAAATGTGAGTTTATGATTTTTCCCTGTAAATTATTAGATGATTTGTTTTTATTTCCTCCAAAAATGGTACATTTAACAGTATTTTACTGTAGAATTACAAAAAATGTAAGGTTAGATCTGTTACAGGGAACTTACTGTTAACCAGTTAAGTTTTTGCTGTCAATTTGGTCTTTTACTGTTAAAATTACAATCATTTTTTACAGTGTATCCTTCACTTTTTTCTATTATGTAGACGTTTGTCAGAGGTTTGCACCTTAGGATGGATTTGATTTGGTTTTCTGTTACTCCCATTATGTTCTTGTTTTTAAACAAAGAAAGTGTGTTACTAAGCTATTAGTTAGTTTTTTATTAGTTAGTTTTAATTGAATAATTTCCAATAGTGGAACATAGTACAGCACTTTGATGATTCTGCTCTGCGTGTTCTGTGTTGTGTGCCTCATGTTGATTCTGAATGTCAAATGATAGTCAGATATGGGTGTGAATACGGTAAATAGCCATAATGGTTATAATTATAATTTAAATGAATAATTTTAACATGTAATTTGTAGGAACTAAAATGGGTATTTTTAGCTAACTTACAAACAGCATGCCTGGTGTTATGTTGAGGAAGATAATTATTCTTACCATTTTCTGTTCTTTTCACTAGATTAATTTGGCCTTGAAGACTCCCTTGCGGGAAAGTGCTGAGTTTATAGCAGTAAGTCACAAAGTCGCTCTCTTGTAATTTTTCCAGTACAATGCTGTGGTTTGATTTTGCAAAAAGACGACCAGCATAGCTGTTGTTAACTATAGTGAGTCCATGGCTGGGGCTGAACACAAAAACTTTCTGATCTGGACACCTGCTCCATTCAGCAAGGCTTACTTTCATATCTCCTGTAACCTTTAAGTTAAAAGTCGCACTCCCACCCAAAGGAGCTCGAATCACATCTTCATCTGTAAAGGCCCCTGTGAAAAAATAAGAGAGAAAGAAGAAAAAGAAGAGCAAGAAGAGAAATAAAGAACCGTGTTATGGCACAAACAGCATTTTCAGCATACTGAACTGAAAAGCATAATTTATCAGCTTTTCTCTGTATGATCAGTAAATCATTTCATAAACAGTTTATAAAATAGCACACCTAATCAATCAGTAGATGTGAAAAAGAGCCCAGTTCTTTACTGTCAGGTGCTTGTGAACCCTTCTTTGCTTTCTCTTCCTGTATCTAACTGCCACAGTTTCCTTCTTTTAGCAGTTCAGTTCTTTCATTAAAAAGTTTTCATTATATACATCACAAGAATACACTGCTGTTCAAAAGTTTAAAGGGGAATACATTTTCTCTTTTTTGAAAGAAAGTAATGCTTTTATTTGGTAAGAATATTTTATTTGGCATTGAACTGAAGAGTGAACGTGTAAACTTTATATTTATCAGAAAAAATATATATATATATCATGATTTCCACATAAATATTAAGCAGCATAACTGTTTTCAACATTCATAATAATAAGAAATGTTTCTTGAGCACCAAATCAGCATATTAAAATGATTTCTGAAGGATCATGCCACTGAAGACTGGAGTAATGATGCTGAAAATTTAGCTCATGTCATTATAGGAATAAATTAAAATATATTAAAACTTTTATTTATATTATATAAAAAAATTTTATTTAATATTTGTGAACAAATAAATGCAGCCTTGGTTCACATACAAGACTTCTTTCAAAAACATCTCACAAAAATCTTACAGACCCCAAGCTTTTGAAGGTATAACAAAAACTAAAGCCTCTCTCTGTCTGTGTCTCAAAGTCACATACTCTCTCACATACACATACCTGTTATAAGGGTTATGAAGAGTATTAACACATGGGTCCGGTGTTGTTCAGATACTAGAGATGGATTAGTCTGTCCGATCCTCATGGTGTCTTGCGCTATGCTGGACGTGCGATGTCATCTAATGCATTTTTCAGCATAGACAGAAAGCAACCACAAAGACAACCCGTGTAGCTCTAAAAGTTGGGGGCAGGGGTTTCAGTAAATCTTATCTTTTAAAACAACTTCCTGTAAAAAAGTACCATGTCTAAGAACTGTATATTGGAAGAGATGTGATTGTACTTAAGAATTCTTTATTGTTTTTAAAGTAGCCAGAGAGATTTCAAATAATTGATACTCTTTTTACACTGCAATTTGTTTAAAAAAAAAATAAATAAAACTGTTAAAACATTGTTCATATCAATCTGTATAAATTAAAATTGTAATAGTCTCATAGTGTCATTTCACTTCATTTCGCATATTTGTAGGAGAAAGTGCAGTCTAAAGCACACATGCAAATATGTACTTGTGTTTTCACTGTCTTGCTGTCATTCTTGTTGTTGCACAGAGGTAATTGGGCCAGCACTGCTATAAAAACCACTTCCTGTCTCCCTCCGCTGCATAGGTAGGTCACTCATGACCGTTTCACATAATCAACACAACCAATGTGTCATACTGTTGTGAGTGGCAGTATATGTAAATAACAGAATTCATTTAAACACATTATCTTTATTTGTACACATACTTAATGATGTATGATCATTTATTTAATATAGATGACAATAAAGAACTGTAAAGTACACCTCAGCATTGCTTAAAGGGTTAGTTAATGGGCAAATGAAGATCTTTTTAAAGAAATCTGAGAGCTTTCTGTCCCTCCATAGACAGCCTATACGCAATTGAAACTTTGATGCTTCAAAAAGTTCATAAAGAGATCGTTAAACTAATCCATATTAATTGAGCAGTTTAGCCCATATTTTCTGAAGAGACTCGATCACTTTATATGATGAACAGATTTAATTTAGACTTTTATTCACATATAAACATTGATCGGTGAACATAAACAAGCTCAACCGAACCTGCTTGACTTGCGAGAACGAACCTCTTGCGGAGGCTCAAACGTGCTGCGTAACATACAAGAATGAACCTCATTGGTTCTCACATGTGAGTTATTGAATGTTTATATGTGAATATAAGCCTAAATTCAATCTGTTCATCATATAAAGCGATCGTGTCTCTTCAGAAAATCTGAACTAAAGCGCTCAATGGATTCATTTTATGATCTCTTTATGAATTTTTTGAAGCGTCAAAGTTGCAATTGTGTATCTGTCTATGGAGGGACAGAAAGCTCTCAGATTTCATCAAAAAGATCTTATTTGCATTCTGAAGATGAACAAAAGTCTTAAGGGTTTGGAACAACATGAGGGTGAGTAATTAATGACTTTTCATTTTTGGGTGAACTAACCCTTTAACACACTATTGTTTAGAAATATATTGAACACAGAAATATGTCATTACAGAAAAGTGTACAACATCATTCGTCCTGAGAGAGAACACTACAAATAGCAGCATATTTACAATTACAAGGATTATACATTTGGCGTAAAAATAATTATTTGGTTTACTAGCATTTGGCAGGTTGATAAATCTGTGTTCAATCTTTTTAAATATTTCTTACAGATTTAAAAGAATAGTTCACCCCAAAAATGAAATTTATGTTCCCTTATTATCATTCCAAACCTGTATTACTTTCTTTTTTCCCCTTTGAAACACACACAAAAAGATACTTAGATTTTTTTTTTTTATGTTGATTTGAACCTCTCTGACTTCTTCTGTGAAAGACAAAAGAAAGTCAGTGGGGTCCAAAAAAAAAAAAACACTGGGCCCCATCGACTTTCATTGTATGCGAAAAATCAGTTGGTTTGGAACAACATGAGAGTGAGTATATTGGACATTTGTCAGCATTGTATGGATAAACACCATAGACATTTTTCAAAGTATCGTCATTTGTGTTTAACCCAAATAAATAAACAAACAAACATATAATTAATTAAAAATAGAAAGTCAAGCAGGTCTGAAATGACACAAGGGTGATCAAATGATGACAGAATTTTTTCATTTTTGGGTGAACTATCTGCTTTAAGGTTTCAATAGATGCCCCACTTTAAAAAGGAAATAGCTAAAAATGTACACTGTCTCTATTCAACATCCTGTCCTATAATATATCAAGAGAACTTTGAAACAACATGAGGGTGAGTGATTGATGAAAGAACTTTAATTTTTGGGTGAACTATTATAATATTTTAAATATCTATAAATATATAATAATCACTAATACATTTCTTCATTGCAATAATGCAGGGATATTTCAGGTTGTGACATTTATTTTCTGGGCTTTGATCATCAGATAAAACTTACTGTATACTACTAATATTTCTTACACTTGTCATTAAAACACACTTGATTTGCTACTAAGATTACAAAGTTACCTACTTATGTTTGATTATTGCAGCATGTTGCATTCATACAATTTGATTATTTATGCTATAAAGTTTCAGACTTTATGAGCAAAGTTTCATTATGTGCAACCAGGCAGTTTCATTTCATAAAAAAGCTACTGTGACTGCAAACCACTGAACCTAATTCAATATGCCCATATACACCAATGAGCCAAAACATTATGACCACCTGCCTAAAGTGCTGTTGTGCTGCCAAAACAGTGCTGAGCTGTCGAGGCATGCACTCTACAAGACCCCTGAAGATGTCCTGTGGTATCTGGCACCAAGATGTTAGCAGCAAATCCTTCAAGTCCTGTAGGTTGCGAGGTGGAGCCGCCGTGGATCGAACTTATTGGTCCACAGATGTTCAACTGGATTGAGATCTGCACTGTAAAAAAAGCAACTACATATTTTTCAGTTTACGAAACCATTTGAGTCTCAAATACTAAGAAATGCAATTTTCTTGAAACTACATAAAAACCCATGTTAGACCAACAGAATTCCCCATGAGTTCCCAGCATGCATTGCAGCATGAATAAATTATGTGTTTACTGTTTTTATTGTATTATTGTTTTTCTGTTTGCTGACTTCATATTTTAAAAATGTTGTAGTTATTTTGTCATTATTGTTAGTTATTTGTAATGTAAAGAGAGATTTGTTGATTGTCATCATTCTTGAGGTTTGTGTCAAATGTTGAGGCCTGCAGTATGTTCAACTATTTATTTTTTATAGTGTGGGGAATTTGGAGGCTGGGGCAACATTTTGAACTCTCCATCATGTTCCTCAAACCATTCCTGAACAATGAGTGCAGTGTGGCAGGGTGCATTATCCTGCTGAAGGAGCCCACTTCCACCATTATCATGAAGTGTGTACCTGGTCTGCAACAATGTTTAGGTAGGTGGCATGTGCCATCCAAACTGCCGTCCACATGAATGGCCGGACCTAGGGTTTCCCAGCAGAACATTGCTCAAAGAATCACACTCTCTCCACTGGCTCGTTGTCATCCCACAGTGCATCAATGTGCCATCACTTCCCCAGGTAAACGGCGCACATTTACATGGCCGTCCATGTGATGCAAAAGAAAATGATGACCTTCTTTCACTGCTCCAAGGTCCAGTGGATGCTAGCGTGCCCATTGTAGGCACCTTCGCCGGTGGACAGCGGTCATCATTGACACTCTGATTGGTCTGCGGCTACACAGTCCCATATGTAGCAGAGTGCGATACACTGTGTGTTGTGACACATTCCTCCCATAACCATCATTAAAATGTTGTGTGACTTGTGCCACAGTAGACTTTCTGTTGGCTTGGACCAGACGGGATAGCCATCGTTGCCCTTGTGCATTGATGAACCTTGGGAGCCCAACACCCTGTCTCCGGTTTAAGGTTTGTCCCTCCTTGGACCACTTTTAGTAAATTCTTACCACTGCTGACCAGGAGCAACCCACATGCCTTGCCATTTCAGAGATACTCTGACTTAATCCCCTTGCCATAAAAACTTGGCCCTTATCAAAGTCGCTCAGATCTTAATTCCTGTCCATTTTTTCTGCATCCAACAGGTTAATTACGAGAATTGATTGTTTGCTTACCATCTAATCTACCCAGACCCTAATATGTGGTCTTGTTATGAGATGATCAACAATATTTGCTTCACCTGTGATTGGTTATAATGTTTTGGCTCATCAGTGTACATGAAAACTGAAATAATAATTTTTAAAAAAACCACAGGGATTAAATATGTTTTCATCAATTTAAACTGACTGCCTAAAAAGTTCCTGCTTGCCAGTTCCATACCATTCATAATTAATAATACTGCCTGATGCAAACAAGGTAAATGTGTCAACCAACATTTTAGGCCTAACCACACCACAGTCATGTGTAACATATCACATCATTATGGCTTAAATACTTCCCAGGATCTTCATGCCTGTAGTCCCTTGTGTCATACCATCTCTGTGAAGGTGAAGGGGGAATCGTTCTCATCCGTGTTCATTGTGAGGAACTGAATCCAGTTCTGGAGGAAGCTTCGTGAATAGACACCAGTCTCCACAACCAGGCCACAAAAGCGCCGTCTGCCGGTTTTGTTGCGCAAAGCAATTTGAGCTTCACGTTCTGTTACATTGTAACTGACATTGATAATCTGAATGATGAACAGGTGGAGCAGACCGGCTGTTATGATAACGCTGTACCACACACATGTAAAGCACAGTGCTGTGCTACAGACACAAACACACACAAATGTGTTATATTAGGTTGAAAACACACTGCGTACGTGCATATTTTCTATTAAACATATATAAAGTAGTGGATGGTGTACCTGTATTGGCTGTAGACTCCGGGACAGTATAACATAGCTGTGAATAGACTCTGTCGTGGACATATACTCCGTAACACCAAACTGATCCCGTAGAAGGATGTCAGCAGGAAGAGAAGGAGCGTCAAAATGAACTGCCTGTGATTGGCTTGGCCTACACAGCTGTTTATCCTGTCATGGAGAGTTACGCACACAAAGACACAAAAAGTAAGCAGTCATGTAAACACACAGACATATTAATACCAAAAACCAAGTCAAGAACAGTTACACTATTTTCTCTCTCTTAAATGTGGTTTATGGCATGTTCCTATTTTTATTTGTGCCTGTGTGCGTGTTGAAGCAGCACAGAGACAGATTGGCCTGGTGAGATCTCTCTTTACTGTGCTGAAAGTTGCGTTCCTGTGGCCTATGCACATGTCTCTCCAGCCTGTCCTGCTCCAGTGACGTCTTTTGGGAATCAGCTTGAACATATGTGTGTGTCTGATGGGGTAGTGTACACATACAATTTGTGAAAAGATCAGAAATAGAATCAAATAACTGGCATGAGAGTACTAGGGAGATGACCTACAATTCATTTTGGAATTGTTCAACTATTTCTATAGAAGGGATATGCATGAAGCCAAATATATGTAGGAAAAGCACAAAAAATGACATGAAAGTGACTAATGAATATTAGTTATATAATAATAGAAAACATTCTTTTGACTGATTATCCAACAATCACAAGTATAAAGTAATATTTTTAATGAACATATCTAAAATCATAACAAAACAGTGAGTCTGTGACACCAAGAGGACTAAAGTGTGAACTTCATGAATGGAAGCAGTCACTCTCTCTCCTTTTATTATGCATATATTAGG
>RJVU01073043.1:3771859-3807853 GCA_003731715.1 Anabarilius grahami | reverse complement strand
TCTACTGTAGTAGTATAGCAGCACAATTGTTCTCAACATTAATAATAATAATAAGTGTTTTTGAGCACCAAAAAAGCATTTAAGAATGATTTTTGAAGGATCATGTGACACTGAAGACTAGAGTAATGGCTGCTGAAATACAGCTTTGCCATCACAGGAATAAATTGCATTTTAAAATACATTCAAATAGAAAACAGTTATATTAACTGTAATAATATTTAACAATATTGCTGCTGTACTGTATTTTTGATCAAATAAATACAGCCTTGGTGAATATAAGATAACTTTTGAATGGCAGTGTTTAATTTTGTCATTAAAAGATACACATACAGATACAGAAAATGGCAGCAGTGCACACCTTCTTTCTGTAGTTTTCAGAATATTTAAATTATTCATAATAATAATTCACTTCACACTGAGAATAAAGTGTTCATACTAAATTTTCAAAGAAGAAGGAGTGAGAAACCCACCAAACACAGTGGTGGTCCATTCGAAGGACACATGCCCCACAGATCCTGCAGTGCCCAGCCCTTGGTGGGTGCACCAGTTGGCACACAGGGCATAACTTCTTCTTTCCTTCCTTTTCCCCCTTTGACTGGCTGATTCCATTGCAGGGGGTGGAGTCTCTGGGTAAGTTTGTGCTCTGATTAGTTGTAGAGCTATTGTTGATTCCCAAAGCTAATGATTGGGATTTGACAAAGCCTGGTCCCTGTTTGGTGCGCACAATGGAGATAAGTGTCAACATCATGCCTGTCGTCGCAGTAACCAGCTGCAGATTACTTACATCTCCTCTGGGAACGATCTCAGTAAGGAAAAGGTAGTACATATAGGCAAGGGAGAAAAGTGCCAAACTAAGGAAAAACAATGTGCGTCTTTTCCTTTTGTGAGTCACATAGTAATACCAAAGCACCAGTCCTGGAAGGGCAGTTAAGACTACAAATCCCAACATACAATTAATTGCTGCTACTCGCAACAGGCCAGGAATCAATACCATGGGAGGTAAAACAGAGAGCTCCAATCGAAGGGGTCCTATGGCACAACATGGCAAACCCAAACGATCAGCCATACGAGAGATGAAACGAGAGATGATGTCTGGCTTGTCTGGCTCTCCTCTGAGTAACCTAATGAGAAGAGGTGAGAAATACAGACTTTTTCAATGAAAAGAGCAAAACAACTAAAAACTGATGGATTCACTCATAGATTAAAGTGTCGTCATCATTTACACACCTTTACAGACTTTTGTTGTATGGAAAACCCTAGTGAAAAAAAAGTATACTTTATTATATTTTAAATATATTCCCTATTTCTATAGTCCATTGCAAATATACTAACAAAAAATGTACTATCTTTAAATATATAAAAAGTATATTAATATCATATTTTCACAATACAACTTTTAACACACTTTAAAATAATTGTACTTTTGTATAATTTCTAAAAAATATATTTGAAGTGTAAGTTCAGTTTATTTTTTTAAAGTGCATTTATTTGCACTTTATAAAAATATATTTGAGGTATATTTTATCTGTGTGCTGAAAATGATCATTGTAACAATGCACTGGAAGTATATTTAAAAAATACTTTGTTTAATATCCTGAAGTTGCGGTGTATTTAAAGTTAAATTTGAGTATATTTTTTTAAGTTTACTTATTCATCCTTGGCATTCATTTTATTACTTGTGCTTATTTATTTCAGTGTGATTAATGCATTAAAAGCCCATTTTTTAATATATGCAGTGTAGCCTATAATTTCCAAATATGTGTAAATATGTTTAATAAACTTACACTGGCAGAATCATTTTACAATCGTACACACAAATCTATATTAAACAACACACCAGCAGCACAAGTAACGTTACATGCGGAAAAAATTTGTTGAGTGGTTAAACCTATCGGAATTCAAATGTCTCTTCAACTTGGTCTGTGACCAATCAGATTCTGTTGCTCACTGCCTTCAGCCAATCAGAGCTGCTGACGTCACGGCCCTCGTCTGAATCCCCCTCGCTCAGTCACTCAGGGGCTTTCAGGTGAATTATATTGTCGCAATGTATAATGTATTTAATAAAACACTGAAAGCGCAATACATCTCTCAATCCTGGGAATTCTGACCAGTTCAATCAAGTGACATCACAGACTGACCTTGATGCGACGACAACCGGCTAGGAAATTAATGGCCTACACGGTCCTGAAAGAACCGGAGAAAAGTACTGCTATTTGGAGGTAAGTTGTAGTCTACCAGTTAACTAACCTTTTTTTTCTTTTTTTTTTTGCTTTAACAAACGGAGAGTGAGATTTCGGCTTGATATCTCCTTTTTGAGTTTGTGTGTGGTGGTTTATGGCACATGTTTGTATGATTATTCTGTACGATATTAATTCATAAAGTGTTGTGTGCTTGACTATGTACCGAAAACAGTTCCCTGCTGCTAATCCTCATTTACTGTTCAAAAATAGTATTGGTTCAATGTAGGATTCAGACCTTCTATCTTTGGTTTATTCTGTTAACAGATGCTGTTCTTCACGAGTTTCTGCGGTCACTGCCTCTGTGTAAGCGGCCATCAGACACAATAATGAGAAGATCATCAGGGGGGTATTCCAGAAAGCAGGTTATGTGACATACCTGGGTATGTTTAGGAGTAAGTAAGCGGATAACCTCAACTTTTGGTTCCAAAAACGGAGGTAACTTTTAGGGTATGTAAGTAGCCATAGCAACTTGCTCTCTGAACATAACCTGCTCCGGAGCAGGTTATGTTCAATGGTTAGTTAGCTTAAGAGGAATTCAGATGCGTGTTATATTATCAACATGGTTATATTAATGTATCTAAATTTGTTATATAGTTACAGTTATATACACAATGTTATATTATACAATATATAAATGTTTATTCAATTCTAATATATTAATTTATTTTATTGTCATCTCACACATGGATCTGCTTTTTATCCTTTATAACAGGACATTTTCTATGCTATAATTTCTATAATAAAATACATATCATATATGTGATCTCTTATTAAATAATTAGCATCAAACAAACAATATTAAGATTAAAAATTATTGCACAACCACCCAATAGGTGGTGATGTGCACCAAGAAGGTTATGTAAATCGGCATTAAACAAAAGAAGAAGAATGAAGTAGAATGGCGCGCTTTTTCTTAGCGTCTGTTTCCATGGTGAATCATCGATTCGTCGCTCTGCTGAGAATGTCTTGTGTGTTAACCAGGAACATACTCTGGGTTGGCTGAACTTACTCCCGGACGCATTTTTGGAACCAGCATACCTCGAGTAAGCAAGGTTTGGGTTAATCAACCGAGAGTTCAGGGTATATGTGACAGTAAGTTAACCCTGCTTTCTGGAATACACCCCAGAACATGGAATATAATGTGTCATTTGTTTTTGTGTATAAAGGGTCGCCATTGGTCCAATAATTTTTTTTTTCTTTAAAGGCGCTCTAAGCGATTCTGAGTGGAGAAACTTCCTGTTGACGTTCAAAGTGTTGTCAAACAAAACAGAGGCTAGCCCTCCTCCTCCTCCTCCTCCTCCTCCTCTCCCTCCCCTCCGTGCTTCCTGAAACAATCATGAACGCTCATTTAAAATGTAAGTAGCTTGCGTATTGACGCCACTTGTCGGTTATAGGCTGGAGCATGTTTATTATGTTTAGTGGTCCAGGCTGCACCAGTTTGTTTTTGTGTCCGTTTTTGGAGCTTGTGGCGACTACAGAGACCGCATTTTTTTTACAGTGTGTTCAGGGGACAGGCAGCTAGCAGATAGTGAGGAGATGTTTGCTGTATGTGACAAATTTTTTGGCCTAAAACGCGTGACATCGCTTAGAGCGCCTTTAATGAAAAACATGGTAAGTTTTGCTGAATCTATGTTAAGTTTAAATAAAAACCATTGGAAATATGTCTCTTCATTAGTGATGTTGCTACATTTTATTTATTTCAGTGGCCTTGAAAACAAATGCATTCAACTTTGGTAAAATGTGTTAAACTGTATTTAAATAGTAGCACAATTATAATACTGTATTGTGTGAGATTATGACATTCAAAGTACAGTAGTCAACATTTGAAGTGGATCAAAAAAGTTCACCAAAGTTGTCATAAGATTTAGGTTTTAGGACAACTTTGATGAAAGATGATTTTTGATCCACTTTACATGTTGACTATATTAAACAAAGTATAAGTAATAACAAAGTGTATTGTTATTGACTGTAAAGTGTGTAACTTTTAGTATTTGGAATAAGCCAAAGGTACTGAGCATACAGTATATACTATTACCTGTAAAATAATATATTCATTGTATATAGCTTGTGTGTTCTGAAGACACTCGTAATTATTTTGTAATGTACTTAAATCACAAATAAAGTGTACTTATAACACAAATAAAGTATACTTATAACACAAATTAAGTACACTTTAATATCACTAATCAAGCATGTAATAAGTCCCTACACAGGCATATACTTAAAGTGTACTAAGTATACTTGAAGATGTTCCAATTTAGCACACAAAAGTACACTAAATATACTTAAAGTTGTGTTTTAATAAACTTAATTACAACTAAAATTTGTACTTAGTACAAAATTAGTTGTTTCAAAATAGCACACTTTGAGTTAACTAATTAACACACTTGAAATATACTAATAATTAGTCTTGTTGCAAGTATACTTAGCATACTTTTTTTTCACTAGGGAAGAGCAGCTGAAAATGATCTCCTTGTGTGTTCCACAGATAAAATAATCATTTGGAACAAAGTGAAGGTGAGTAAATGAGGACAAAATGAATTCCTAGAAAAATTTCTGTGTGAACTACACTTTAAGAAGCTTACATGAACAAATGTAATGACAAACTTCCTCTGCATGCCATGAATGTTGAAATGGTTGACCCCTGACCTTTCACAGGCATCATCAAGTTCTTCACAGTCACAGCAGCAGTACTCTCTTTGCTGGTCGATGTCTCCACAGCAGCACAGAGGGTCATCTGGTTGCGGGGGCTTAAAACGTTCTCGTTTCATCTCTTTGTGTCAGAGACAATGTGCTTCCACTGTGAGATCAAGCTTTTTTCAGGATTCGGTTAGATCACATTTATTCAAATAAGTGGAAAGTGTTCGTTCATCTCGGGACAGGGTTGATTCAGGGCTGTTGGTAGTTTTAGCAGTTAGCTGATATAACAGATGCAGGTGGATTTCTTGTTCAGCTTCCTTGCTGTTCATCTGCTGCTTTTTACATCAGAAGCTTCGTGAAAAAAATCATGCGTTGCACTGGTTGGAAAGAAGTAACATAAAATCAGTCCTTGTCAATATTGTTTTTCTTGTTGATCTTGATGGTTATCAGACAATTCACAATGTGCAAATTTATGAAATAGGTTTATGAAATATGCAAAACAGTAAGTGCCACAGCCCTCTTTGCTCTTTTGTGTAATTTTGGAGGACAGATTCTTAATTAATTGTTTCTTATTAGTGAATACTCACACTTTCTCTCTCTCTCTGTTTTTCTTTTACATTACAGGGATTTTTGTTATGACCACTTACATAAATATGTATATAAGAAAATACAATAAACTGAATACAAAAAAGTTCAAGGGAGGTAAATCATTTTTATAGGCAATTTACACACTTGTGGCCTAAACTCACTAACTAGTTTCAGGTCACAGAAGAACAGCACATAGTCAGGTATATAACACTGACATCTGGCCCAACCCATGCCTTTCTCACTTGGGAGCTTACACTGGCACAGACATACAGATGGACGCACACAATAACATAGGCACTAGTCTATAATTAGTATTTTTTATCAATACAGAAAATATTAACCCTTTTACACATAGAGGTCACTACAGTGGACAGCTACTCAAAAAGCATTTTCTTGCATATGCATGGATTTTGATTGCATTGTTGTACATCATCCTCTTCAGTGGACACTAGTGCATCATCCTAATGTATCTTCTCATTTCAGAAATGCCAAATTGCTCTGGAATATCAATCCATTCCTTCTATCCTAGGAGACTCTTGCAGGTATAAAAAAAAAAAAGTAGCATCAAGTTACATCTAAGTCATATCATTGTTAAATTTTCCAAGTACTGATTTTAGATTGGGAGAAAATTCTGATTAATCATCTATCCACTAAATTGGACTTAATGCATTACTAGCTACAGTATATTTCAGTTACAATTCATGCTATTACTGTGATTGTTGTTCTTGAAAATATTTCATCTGCAGTAGCTTTTTGGCTGTAAATAAATGTATTTGTGTTATAAGAATATAATTTGCAATTACACCAAAAAGTAATGTGATTATGTAATGTACATTACTTGTAATGTGTTACTTTACTCGTTACATCAAAAGTAATCTGATTACATTATGCATGTTACTTGTAATGCGATACTCCCAACACTGCTCATTTCATATGAGATTGAAAACACCTGGGGCCGTATTCACAAAACATTTTATCTTACCACTAAGAGTTCTCCTAAATAGCAGTAAAAGTTCTTAGCTAAGAGTTTTCTCTTAAAACCTATTCACAAAGCTGCTGAGACAAACTTTTACTAAGGAATCGACTTAAGTCTTATGCTGCGTTCCAGGCAGGTTTTTGAGCCCGTAAGTCACGACTTCAAATCACGACTCTCAACTTTGTAGCGTTCCAGGAAAGTCACGCCAAACTGCGTAAAAGTGTAAACAAACCAGCATGGCAGACTGTATGGGGCTTATGCTCATTAACAATTATTTCTATCGCCAAAGGTGCTTACTCCTTGCTTATTTGAGGAAAACGGCGCATAAGGCAAGAGAAGCTGTTATACCTTTTATTTTACCGTGCACTTGCATAAACACTTGCAAAAACTTGCATCCGTATAGGGGCTGCCATTTTACCCCTACTGTTGTTGTTTCGCGGGCTATGTGACGTCAGAACCCGTAACTGGGAGTACATCGATCTAGTACGAGTTCACGGGTGGGAAGTCACGGCTTTGACTGCTGTTCCAGTGCACTTTCACGAGTAGAAGGTTGGAAAAACACAGGTTACGGGTTGCCTGGAACGCGGCATTAAGCTAAGATTAAGGGCGGGGTTGACCTCGTTGCTATGGAGCATACACACAGTGATTGGCTGATGGGGGAGGAGTCAGCGATTTAATCATAGAAATATTGTAGAATGAGGTGTCATGTTTCCACATTAAAATAAAGGTTTTAAAATACAAATGTTGCCCTATTCAAATAAATATTTTTTAATAAAAATGTTGACATAGTCAAAATAAAATGTTGCCATAAAGGTTTTAAAATGTAGGCTAAGTGTCACTAATTAAACTAGTATATACAGTTAATTGTCCACCTCTTGGATGTCTGCATCTCAAAAGAATAAAGAATTCAAGCGACAAATTATGTTTTATAAACCAAGTTTGGGAGGAACACATTAGTCTTTCTAATCAGCTCGAGAGGAGGAATATATACACGGACGAGAGCCGAATCGCCTATAGTTACTTCGACAGTTTTCTGCATCCCTCCGCCAACCCGCTCCTCTCTCGGCTGGGGATACGGGGAGAACTTTGGTTTTGGGCTAAATTTCAAGCTCGGAGCCCTCGATTCCCTTGGACAGCACACCAAATACGCTTATTATATATATATATTTTTTTTTTTTACTCTATTCAATCATTTGTAAATGTGAACTCATGAAAACCACTGCCACAGGTAATCAGACAATATTTATTTATTTGTTAAAGATTTTTTTGGCGTCTCATCGTAGATTCAGATCTATAAATGTATTGCATTTATGAAGAAAAGGTTCAGCACCCAAGGCTCTGTCACTATTGCCTCAATAATGTACAGTGTCTTTGGGTGGATTAGGACTGTTTGTGATTTGGTCTTAGTGACTTAGGAGTCCTCTTGACTGCTCCTAACGTTTCACAGACTTAGGAGCTAGTTTTAGCGCTAAAATGCTTTGTGAAATACTCTTAGAGCAAAAATTTAGGACTCCTAAAATTAGGACTGACACGGCCATTATTTTTAAGAGTTTCTCCTAAATCGGCAAGTAAGGAGCTACTTTTAGCCTTAAGATGTTTTGTGAATACGGCCCCTGATCGCTAGTTTTTCCACAGTCTGAAAACATCAATAGATCAATGTAGATTGCTGTGTTATTACTGTTTTATGTTTAAAACAGTCTTATTTTAAACCAAAAATGCACACTGTCCACTCAAGTGGACATCTGAAAATCTCTGGTGGACATTCAAAAAATATGTGTAAACAAAAAATGAAAAGTTCAANCAGATCTTGTTTTTCATGCCCTGAGAGCAATCAAAATGCATAGGAAAAAAATCCTGACTGAGGTTGTCATAATTCATGCATGAAAGGGTTAATATTTGAATCAAATCTTTGTTACTTGAATTAAGGCCATCTGATGTCTCATGTGGATCAAATAATTGGGCCATCAAAAAACTTTTCCCTGAGAGGCCATTTTCTATCATATTTTTCGGATAGAGAAAATAATTGAGCGGCATGTGTTTGACATGTTCTAAATTACATTTGATCCCTGGAGTAAACAAAAGGTTTGCCCTTGAGTTTGCTGTGATTCAAAATTAACCCTACAAAGGATGATTCAATTCCTGAAGACCACTTAAAATATATATCAACAATTTTCTTTTGAAACCTTTATCAAAATGATCTTAGCATAATTTTTTACCTATGGTTTAACAGCCTCAACACAGATGGAAATGCATCCCACACGAAGTTCTTCAGTTTATACATCTATTTGTGGTGAGTCTTCCCTGATCTTCAGTTGCACTTGTAGTTTGGAGAAAGAAAAGGTTGACCCCAGCTTTTTTGTTTCTATGTTTGTTTGTTTAGCCTGAAATGTCAAGATGTAATCCTAGAAATCCAGCTGAACTTTTCCCATTAATCCGATTTTCCCCGTCAGAGAACGCAGGTGGAAGTCCAGGCGCGTCTTCGTTTCATTTAACAATTATATAAATGTTAGAAAAATATTAATTTTTAAGAGATACATCTCAGTCGTTTGCTCCTTAAATACCTCCAATAAACAGGAATTCGCGTCCTTGTGGGGTTTATCAGATGATGTCCAGCACGTGAAGATTCTCAGGACTGTCCGGAAGGCAGTGATGGATAACTCTGCGCGCTCCCGCTCCACTCTCTCAAGCGTTCTTCCGAGAGGGCAGGCGCGTGAGAGGGATCTGTTTACGAGCGTTGTTACCGATTAGGGTTGGGTGGCGGCGTTGAAAAAGGAAGTTGGCAGGTGTTACTGTGACAGCGACAACGTGAATCAACGAGGACAGATAGCGGCGCGCGTTCCGTGCATAACCGGGAGGCCAGACATCGGGTCACATAGCCTACCCTTTTCACCTCAAATTTGAACTCTTCTATCGTCTGCCCGTCAATTTTAACCCGTGTTTGTGAATGAATACGCTACAAAAACAGTGTTTAGTTATTGGCAGATTTACAAAAAAGTATTTTTACTATTTTTAAAAAGTTTACCATCTGTGTGCTGCTCGTCAAATTGAAACCAGTCATGACCTTTCACTTTTGACCCTTCTATGCAGCTTTACTTTTTTTTACTCCAAAATACTTAACATTTTATGTTCTTATATTTATGGGTTTGTTGGGGAGAGATTGAAATTGTAAAAAGCATTGACTCTGTACAATTATTTTAACTGTTTCTTGAAAATAAAAATATTTGTAATAGAAAATTATTCAAATTAAATTTGATAAATGCAAAATTAGATCAATGTAGCCTATTATATATAAAAAAAAAATAAAAAAAAAAGTTTTTTTTAATGTATTTTTAGTCTGGCATTATTGTGTTTTATTTATATTGTGATATTACTATAGAGATCAAAAGTTCAATTTTTTCAAGTATGGGCATGACGCCTCTGCTACTGACTTTCTAGAAACATTGGCATTTCATTTTAGCTTTTCTTAAGCAGAATTCAAAATGCCCATAGACCAGGTGTGCTACTGCTCATGCGGCACGATTCTTGCAAGTCAGCCATTAAAAGTTTCCTTCCGGTGGTCAGCAGGATCTACATGATGTGAGAGACAGTGGGCTCTTGTGGAGGTGAAGTTGTACGGTGGCAGAGCTGCTGCAGCTCCTGCTGGAGTCCCCAATCCCATCAAGACACAAAATACTTGGTTACCGCCGAGTCTTGACTAAGTCTGTCCTTCTAAATAGCATACATGTCATTAGATTGCTTACAGTGCTCATAACTCTCTATCTTCCTTCGCACCAGACTTGGTTGTATGTGTACTTAGCAGTTGACACATCAATCTTTGGCAGGTCAGGGTCAAATTATGGTCACAGTGGAGACGGTATGTGACCTCCTCATGCGATAATTTGGACATGTGAATCCGTTTGATGCGACCACACCCTCTGAGATCAGGTTTCTCGTAAGCGGTGACCTGAACCAACAGGAGGACACAATGTTCCCTCATAAACCCAGCAGGTCACTGCTACTGCATAGTACACTAGGCACCTGCAAAGGCAAAATGACAGTGGAACTAGTTTCACAAAGTGGATTAAATACTTGATTAATAAAAAAACAGCACAAGTCCTAACTAGAGTTTACAAAAATATTTATTTTAAAGAGTTAGTTCACCCAAAAATGAAAATTCTGTCATTAATTGCCCTCATGTCGTTCCACACCCGTAAGACCTTCGTTCATCTTTGGAACATTTAAGATATATTTGATTAAATCAGATGGCTCATTGAGGCCTCCATTGACAACAATATAATTGACACTTTCAAATGCCTAGAAAGGTACTAAAGACATATTTAAAGACATAGTGTTTTGAAATCGCCCATCACTAGATATTGTTGAATAAAGTTGTTATTTGGTTTTTTGGCGCACAAAAAGTATTCTCGTCACTTCATGACATTAAGGTTGAACCACTGTACTCACATGAACTGTTTTAAATATGTCTTTAGTAGCTTTCTGGATATTGAAAGCGTAAATTAACTTGCTGTCAATGGAGGCCTCACTGAGCCATCGGATTTCATCAAAAATATCTTAATTTGTGTTGAACAAAGGTCTTACGGGTGTGGAATGACATGAGGGTGAGTAATAAGTTATATTATTTTCATTTTTGGGTGAACTAACCCTTTAAAGACAGTTTTACCCAAATAAAAGGCATGTGCGTAACTCTCTATTCATTTGAATCTCAAAATGGCATAAACACCAGTAAGGATTAGCCTACAACACTTACATAGAGTCTACAGGACATGCAAGAGGCTTCAACAGCAGCAGTTTGCTGATAAAACAGTCTTTAAAATGCAACAGGTGTTCTTCTGCTATGACCTCATCGTTTGAGGGAAAACAAAGCAAACAGATTACACAAGCAAAATATGAAGAATTTATCCCTTCTAACTGGTCTTTATAATCTGCTGATTTGGGCTTCATTCCCCCAGTTGCTACGCAGGACCTCAGGTGTGCTTTTGTTTGTGCTTGTAAGTATTTCATCTGAGAATACAATTAATCACAGACCATGTTTGGTTATATAACAAAAAAGCAACCACTCACATACAAAGGAATTTGCCCCAAAATGAAAATTCTGTCATATTTTTTTCACATTTCCCCATGCTCCTTTCTATGCAATTACAATGAAAAGGCACTTTCAAGCCTTAAAAATGTACATAAAAACAATGTAAAATTATCATAAAATTAGTCTATATGGCCGTGTTATATTTAAAGTCTTCTGACAGCATAGCTTTATATGAGAAACCAACTTAAACTTAAAGTTGTCATTCACTTGAAATAATTTTAGCCCTCTTTGAATCACTTGATCCAGTTCACAAAACCAGTCTAAATGATTTGGTAACAAATAAGACAGATTCTGTTCTCAAGTTCAGCTTATTGGGTCAATGACAGCTCAATGGAGGGGAAGATTATCACTGTCTTAAATTGTAGTCTGTTTCTCACACAAACTATTGTATGTCTTAAGAAAACTTGATATAAAAAGAATCATCATATGGACCACTTTTATGGTTCTTTGGGTCTTAAAAAAGACCAGTAGATTCTTTAGAATTTCTTTAGAAAGTGAAAAGGTTATCCAGGTTTGGAATAAAATGATGACAGAATTTTCATTTTTGGCTGAACTATCCCTTTAAAGACACCCATAATCAACTTAACAAAACATTGATGTGTAAAAATATCTTGCAGCACACTGGCGCTGGAGTCTTATCTAGGCTCTGTCATGATAGTGCAGCTCTTACTGTAATGTCTTACAGTAATGCAGTTGGTATTGAGCTTCTCTGTGGTGAAGACTAAAAGTGAACCGGAACTAACTGGAGGAGTGTGTTAAAAGCCTGCGTATGATTAGCGCTCACACACTCACATACTGCAGCCGACCTTTAGACTTAATGCACTTGGTTTAATGCAGTCTGTCTGTCTAATGCATCTATGAGTGTAGACCGTTGTCTTTCTCTGTCTGACTGAGATGACATAATGATCCGGAAACTCAGTTTATCCATAACCGTTATGCATTTTATGTCTGATAGAGCAAGCAAGCACTGCCTGTTTTTGCAGTGACTGCTGTGTTTGCTCTACACCCACTCTAATGAAATCATGAACAAGCTGAACAATCTGAAAGAGGCACAGACAGACACAAAGAGCAGGGCGTGATGTCACATGACCCTTTGTAATGACGAACTGTAAAATAAATGTCTTTATAATTATCCTGCACATTAAAATAGCATGAGCCATATGCATTCAAACTCATAATGGCCTCCAGTAGAAGGTTTTTTGATAGACATATATTTGCAAACAGTCACAAATCACTATGGAGAATTTCAGCTTGCACTCAATAAATAAAACTTAAAATGCAGACCGAGTAATATACAGTATAAAGTACATTTAATTGCCTGCCATTTTCTGAAATTATGCGTGTGTGACAGCAACATAGAGATGTAGAAACTTAAAATAATCTCCGACAGGGCTTTTATTTAGCTGCACAGTTTGCCAAATAGGCTAAATAGCCTAAATATAATTTTGCATGTTTAATATCTTAAAGATTCTGAGATAAAGTAGTTTGTTACAATATACAAAATTGTCCTAGCAGGAGAGGTAATTTTACTACAGTCGACAACTGAAACGGCAGATATATCTGTGTGAAACAACAGGGAGTGACCCGTGCTGAAATTAGCAACAGCGGTCGTCAATGTTGACATGGCCGACAGCGAATATTACGAAATATCTGATTAATCAGTCATCGTGATTAATCAGACTCGAGTTTTCCAGAGAGACGATTAATGACCTTGGGACTCCAAAGTCATAGCAACAACATCCTGGATTCTGCTCTGTAGCAGAGGTCAGCAGCACCGCATCCTGCAGAGAGTTTTGAATTTATTGCACAAGAGCATATAAAATCACCATTTTTATTAAGATACAATTCCACTGTCATCTTACAGTTTTTCTCAGTCGCTTTGGGGCATTTCTCAGAACAACTGAAATTCTCAAAACTACTTGTTCAACCTCCACATCATCTAGTCACTTGTGCACATAAAAGTAATTTCAATTTGTTGTCGGAACAGGTAATGTAGGCTAATTAGATGTTCACTACTGTAATACTGTAATGCTATTACAGTAGTCCACTTGCATTTTACATTATACAGAAAATATTCTTTTTAGAGAAAATGTAACGTTGGGGGCAGTCGTGGCCTAATGGATAGAGAGTCGGACTTGTAACCCAAAGGTCATGGGTTCGAGTCTCAGGTCCGGCAGGGATTGTCGGTGAGGGGAGTGAATGTCCAGCGCTCTCCCCACCCTCAATACCACGACTGAGGTGAGACCCTTGAGCAAGGCACCGTACCCCCAACTGCTCCCCGGGCGCCGCAGCAATGGCTGCCCACTGCTCCGGGTGTGTGTTCACGGTGTGTGTGTTCACTGCTGTGTGTGTGCACTTGGATGGGTTAAATGCAGAGCACAAATTCCGAGTATGGGTCACCATACTTGGCCACATGTCACTTCACTTTCACTTTCACTTTCACACACACATACATATACATAAACAGTGTGTGTGTGTGTATGTATATACAGTGCTCAGCATAAATGAGTACACCCCCTTAACAAAAGTAATATTTTAAACAATATCTCAATTAACACAAAAACAATTTCCATTAAATTTACATTTTAATTGCTGTCATTAAAAATCATGGAGGCCATACAAACTACTAGATGTAGCAGTTTTTGTTGTGGGGTGCACTCATTTTTGCATCACCCTAATTTGAGTAAAACTGCAAAATGTGTAATCTAAGTTAAATTATTAACCTTACTTTCATCTTATAAATTAAACAGATGTTATATTAATCTTAGTCTTGTCAACATTTTGGAAATTGTTTTTGTGTTCATTGAGATATTGTTTAAAATGTTACTTTTCAAAGGGGGTGTACTCATTTACGCTGAGCACTGTAAGTGCATGCATCTTTCATTTCAAATATTCTACTCTCTAATCTCCTCATTTCTTTGGCAGTAGAGTGAGGGAGAGTTAAGTTTCAGGCTTGATAGCCACAAATACTGCACATCTCAACACAACAGACCACATCCATTTGTCATCATGCCTGATCTCCCGGTAATAGAATCTGTAGATACTTTGTAGACTCTGGAGGGCTCACATTGCTCTTATGGGAGTTTTAAGACAGAATCTAGACTAGAGGACTGTATAAAAACCCACTGACAGAAGTTACTCAATTTTGTTATGACACATAACAGAGTGCAGTATTTAACAGTTTGTCACATTTCTGTGTACAACGACAAGAATATAGAAAGATAAATAGACACAGACAGGCAGGTAGATAGATAGATAGATAGATAGATAGATAGATAGATAGATAGATAGATAGATAGATAGATAGATAGATAGATAGATAGATAGATAGATACACTGTAAAAAATGACTGTGATTTCAAAAGTAAAAGACTGTAAAAATGCTGCGGTGAAAAACTGTTAATTGGTTTACAGAAAGTTTCCGTACTATATACGGTGAATAACTGTAATAGATCTAACGGTACATTTAATGTAATTTTATGGTAAAATACCGTTAAATTCACAGTTTTTGAAAGTGAAAAATAACAATTCATTGTAAAATTTACAGTGAAAAACCGTAAATTGACATTACCACAATTCCCTGCGTGACACTTCACATTTGATATATTTTCGTTTAAATAACTCTGTTTCTTCTTAGTTTTTCTCATTTTTTTCTAATCATTTACATACATTAGGGTTTTATGTTACATCTAATGTTGTCAAATTAATGTTTATTGCATCTTTTAAATTTCATGCATGTTACCATGATGGTGTTTAGTGTGTGTGTGAATGACACTGTGTGCACCTTCTATATGTTAGTGTTGTCCTTCTCAGCTTGTGGAAAATCTGCTTGTGATGAACTTTGATTCATCATGTGACTCTCATCACCACTGTGTTTGGTGACTGTCAGTGTATTATAAAGGTACAAAACAGATATTAGTACTTCATTAGGTTGGTAAATTAACTTTATATCAGTTAATGAAATATGTTATTTTACCGTAAATTTAACAGATTTTTTTTTACGTTGCTACTGTATTTTTTACGGTAAAGTTCTGGCAACCACAGCTGCCGGTTTTTTACCGTAAATTTTACTGGGATTTTTTTACAGTGTAGATAGATAGATAGATACACTCTAAAAAAAGCTGGGTTAAAAACAACCCAAGTTGGGTTGAAAATGGACAAACCCAGCAGCTGGGTTAAATGTTTTCCCAACCTGCTGGGTAGTTTTATTTAACCCAAATATTGTTTAAAAATTACTGTATTTCTTGCTTAAAATGAACCCAAAATATGTTGGAAATTAACATTTCTTAATATGTTTAATAAACAAACATTTATTAATATTTTTTTTGAATAATATTTAAACAATAAACATTTATTAAATTGCTTATTAATAAATGCTCATCTTTTTGATTATTATTGTTGCCTCTAGTAATTATGAGTCTGATTTTTAATTTCCAACCTATTTTGGGTTCATTTTAAGCCAGACCTATAGTAATTTGTAAACAATTGTTGGGTTAAATAAAACTACCCAGCAGGTTGGGCAAACATTTAACCCAACTGCTGGGTCAAAACAACCCAATCGCTGGGTTTGTCCATTTTCAACCCAACTTGGGTTGTTTTTAACCCAGCATTTTTTAGAGTGTAGATAGATAGATAGATAGATAGATAGATAGATAGATAGATAGATAGATAGATAGATAGATAGATAGATAGATAGATAGATAGATAGATAGATAGGTAAGCTAACACTAAGTATGTGGGTGGAAGGGACCAAAGTGTGTGAGGTGGTGTAGGAGGGGGAGATAAAGTGTAACTCTGTCAGCTCAGTGTCAGAGAGTGACACTTCTCTGAGACAGAAATGGCTTTCTTAAGTCTCTTAACTTCTAGAACCTTACTTAGTCACCTTTTCCACTCTGCCCTCACAGGTAAGACTATCTTTCCCATAGCATTTATAGCTTTCTCATTTCTCTGTGTTCAACTAACTTACCTTCACACATTAACAAGGAAACTCCAAAAAAGTAGACTTTATATTTTCCCTCCCTCCACAAGTAATCATATCCATAAAAAGCGCATTGCTGACTTGCTTTCAGGTCAGCCTGGATTAACATAGTTGTTTATTGTGATAAATCTTTTACACTAAACAGACTGTATATTCACCTATTAAAAGCATTATGCACTCATTTAACTATAACTAATTTCTCAGTCTGCGTCTGTTAACCAGAACTTTTGGAATGTTATGTGGCCATTAAATCAACATTTACCATCTGTTTTACTGTAAATGTACTTTTAATTCCACATGTTAATGGAAGCAGCACTTGAAGATATTAATGAGAACTCATGAAGTATGAGAGAGAGACATGTTATACTGAACTGAGGCAAAGAGGGTTAGTGCTGCATTAACTTTAGCATTAATGTTATGTTTACAATATTTTGGTCATATCAGTTTAACATTTTTGAATTCACTGAAATATGTGACACAACTCATGTCAAGTGGTAATTCAGACTTTATTCAGAAAATCTGAGGAATTAATTCTGAACTGACTACTGCTGACTGAATAAAGTAAAGGTTGAAGGATTTACTCTCCACATAGGAATTTTGATATTTTAATCCTTGTGACTTTTGAGTCTCTAATTTTAGTAAAGGGATTCAGTGTGACCATAACACTGCCATCCAAGCCACTATATTTATAGCATCAGTGTGTATATGTGTGAATTTTCCTTGATTGCTTACTATTCTGCTTTAAACATGCCAAAAAATCAAAAATATTTGTTATGTGATGTTATTGAGCTTTGTCCATACTAAGTGATATACATGTTAGAATAAGTGCATTTTCATGAGGCCTATTCTTTCATTTATACATATGCATTAAATGAATAATCATTGCACTGGCAAATAATAATAATGTTTTATTGACAGGTGGGTTTCTTTCTCTTTATCTACTTTTAAATGCGACCATTATCACCAATCCCACTCAAACTCCCCTGCCCATCCTGAACACGTCCATAACAGATGATTTACCTGCTCTGCCTGCTGACGATCCTCCTGGCCCACAGGTGGTGTCATATTTACAACAGCCTCCAAAGGCAAAAGCTGTGGAAGGGGAGGATGTGGTGTTTCCCTGTTTTTTAAAAAGTGATGTGGATGAAATACTGGCTGTGAAGAAGGTGAGCTGGTATGTGCAGAATTTGGAGACAAGGATGAATGTTCTACAAGGAAATGATACAGTGGAGGATGTGTTTGCTGGTCGTGTGTTTTTGTCTGGTGATCTGCATATGGGAGATCTATCGATGACACTAAGGAACATTTCAGTGAAAGATCAAGGCCTGTATTTGTGTACCTTCATATCAACAAACTCAAATATTCTTCATGGAGGCGGGACCAAACTCAGCATCCGCAAAGAGCTGGGTGAGAGAGATTAAGTGTTGCAAAGATAATTGTGTACAAACCAATATTCAGATACATAATTTCATTTTCTATATAACTTTTTCGTATCTTTTAATAAGTCTATGGCCTCATTAAAAGATTAAAAAAAAAAACTCAAGGAAGCCTTTAATGATCTTCTTAGTGCAATTCAAGGCACGGTTGCTATAGTCAGTTGAATAAAATAAACCCTAACTGAAAAAAATGTTGCCAGCATTTTCATTTAGTTTAACTTGATGTACTAAAACAGAAATAAAAATTAGACATTTAAAAAAAAATTCTAAAACTTTAAAAATTACAATGAGAACGAAAAATATCAAAATATTATAAAAAACTACAACAGTATCTTCAAGGAAGAACATATAGTAAAGAGCTAGAACTAGTAATATAGCGGTATTAAAGGGTTAGTTCACCCAAAAATAAAATTTCTGTCATTAATTACTCACCCCCATGTCCTTCCAGAACCATAAGGCCTTCGTTCATATTCAGAACACAAATTAAGATATTTTTGATGAAATCCGACAGGTATATGACTCGTCCACAGACAGCAATATAATCAACACTTTCAAGGTCCAAAAAGGTACTAAAGACATCGTTAAAACCATCGACATGACTGCAGTGGATCAACCTTAATTTCACGTACAGGTATGAAATTCAGTGCACACATCTAACAGCCCAATACCTACAAAAAAGTCTCTTGGAGTGAAACCAACAGGAAGTCAGATATTTTGAATTTTCTTTGCAAAATTTGTGCAGTTTTTTGCCATTTCCAGACGTTGTACTTTAACGAACTTCTCCTAGAGCTTTAACCAGATCAACATCATATTTGGTCAGTCTAATCTAAAGGCCTTTGTGACATTAAATTGCTAAGATCTTGACTCTTCACTGAAGGGCGTGTCCGTGGCGGCCTGACAAAGTTCGATGTTTCGCCATGAAACAGTAAGTTGTTGTAACTCAGGTATACAATGGGTATAGGGTATCTGCCCCAAACTTCACATGTTTTATTAGATTCCTGGCCTGAAGACATCTACATGGCAATATCCAATTACAGTCATAGCACTACCTGCCGGCAACAGGAAATTACATGTTTTACATTGTGATTAAGTCCTCATTGAGATACAAACAGAACCACATCAAATATGGTCTGTCTAATCTTAAGGCTTTAGCCATGTTAAATTGCAAAAATCTTGAGTTTTCACTAAAGGGCGTGTCTGTGGCGGCCTGACTAAGTCTGATGTTTTGCCATGAAAGAGGAAGCTGTTGTAACTCAGGCATATAAACTTCATACGTGTGATAAGAGTCCTGGCATAAAGACATCTATATGCCAATATTCAGTTAGTCATAGCGCGACCTGCTGGCAACAGGAAATGGTATGCTTTACATTTTAATTCACTCCCAGAAACACATTTCAATATGCCACGAAGTACCAAACATACTAGAAACACGTTAAAAACACTTGGCTAAGTGCTAATGTATGCGATTAACGACAAAACAGGAAGTTGTAGTAACTCGGGCATACAATGTCTGATCTGCTCCAAACTTCACATGTTTGATAATAGTCCTGACCTGAAGACATCTACATGGCAATATTCAGTTAAGGTCAAAGCGCCACCTGTTGGCAGCAGGAAGTGTGGCACTTTGAAATGACTTGGCCATAATTCTCCTCTATTCACTCGCTTATATGCATGTCGCCCACTGTTCACTGTTTTCTCAACGCTTCATAAAATTAAGGTTGAACCACTGCAGTCACATCGACTATTTTAATGATGTCTTTAGTACCTTTCTGGACCTTGAAAGTGTTGATTATATTGCTGTCTATGGACGAGTCACATACCTGTCGGATTTCATCAAAAATATCTTAATTTGTGTTCTGAAGATAAACGAAGGTCTTACGGGTGTGGAACGATATAAGGGTGAGTAATTAATGACAGACTTTTCATTTTTTGGGTGAACTAACCCTTTAAAATTATGGTTTATATGTGAACGTTAGATAACTGCAATGGTAATCTTTGAATAAATGTGAACATATAAAGTACTATTTATAGAGAGCCAATTACATTCATCTAAGACAATAAGAGATTACAGTGAGATTACACCTTTTTTTCCATCAAATCCCTGCTCAGGTGTGACTGAAGAGTCTGTGGGCACTATAATTGGCATCGCTGCGGCAGTTGTTGGCGTGGCAGCGGGGCTGGTTGCTGTGATACTCACTCAGTTCAAGGACAAACTGAACTGCCTGAAGAAATAACGTGGGAGCGATAGCTTTGGAGTATGGAGGTTAAAAGTGCGGAGAGGTTACGGTAAAGGCCAAAGGTAAAAGAAGACAAGCACACGTAGGGTTACACTGCCAAGAACTGACCTCAGTGCACGAGAATTTACATCAGTGAACGGTGAGACATTTAGCTCACCCCATATCCTGAATGATAATATATGATTACATACACAAACAGTTCCATTGACACCCCCCCCCCAAACATACACACCCCATCAGATCTAATACAGAAGAGCACGAGCAGCTGAGTTGTGAACTGTTGAGCTTTTATGAGCTTGCAATGATGAGCATGCATGCATATTTTTTTTAAGTTCATGAAGCATTTCAAAATACCTGGATTTCTGCATTAATTGTTCTAAGATGAAAACTGTTTTGCTTCATGTTGTTGTAGTTTTTTTTAAAGGGGTGATTCAGTGTTTTTTTTCTAGACTTGATTGTGTTGTTGGGGCGCAGTTTAGCATGTCTTAATGCTTCATTTTTTTGAAAACGCTGCATTTTTCATATATTTTACCTTTATTCTACACCTCTGTTTCCACTGCCATATGAACGAGCTGTTTGACTTCCTGCTTCTATGAAGCCACTCCCTCCGAAATACGCAGTGTGCTCGGATTGGTTAGGAAGTTGGTAGCTGGCCCATTCCTTATTACTACTGCTTCAGTGGAAATGTAAATAATGGTGTCTATATTGCTGTATCAAATTGAGCCCGAATCAGACCCAGATGAAGAGGCTCAAGCAGAACCTCTGCAATGGCAGCTTTTAAAGGACGTTTATGAATGGTATTTCATTTTTGTATTTGTGTCAAAGTGTTTAGATGCTGTCACTGCTGTTTGTTAGCTTTCAATATACAGTTTTATCCTGATTAAAGCTTTACTGTAGCAGAACACATGACTGAGTAGTAGCATTTTTGTAAAGGTAACGTTTAATTTAAAGCATGAACAACTGTTTGTCTATGAACATAGAAGTTTGTTGGTGTTTGTTGGAGAAGTATGCGCTTGAATTTAGCTAACTGGCTAGAGAAACAAAAACGAGATGCTCTTTGTATATGTTCTTGATGCAACCAAAAATAGCAGCAGAACTATACGTTTAAAAGACATGTAACGTTACAAACAATAAAACGTACTTACAGTTTGAAGCCAATAAACAGCAGCTTCTGCTTTTAAAGTTGGAACTGCTTCTTTCAGTAAAAGCCTTTGTGCAAATCCAGCATTGAACTCGTGTAGATTCTGGAAGCTTCTTCAGCGCCGCATCCAGTGTAAAAAATATCACAGATTATAATGGGTTCTATTATCTTTTAACGCGTCGCATCGCGCCGCTTGCGTCCGGTGTACACAACTCTTCTGCGCCACATGGCCTCACCCACTTTGTTGCGTGTTCCCGGGGGCGTGTTTTGCAGGGTTTATGATGTCACCAACCCGGGAAGAAGCTCGTTGTAGTCCAAACCGGTCATTTTTGTAGGCAGTTAAACTGCCATAACTTTAAAAGACAATATCTCGGTTTGCATTGAACTTTCATCGCTGTAACTTTGCAGATACTGTTTATGCTCAAACAGCAACATTACACACTAACTAAAGTTAAAAAAGTGAAATCGCATTGAACCACCCATTATTATTATTATTCAATCCAGTCGGATGTGTTGTATGTTTTCAGTATTGAAAGCAGTCTTTTCAAATGATCGTACATATGATATAAGTTATTAGACTCTGATGTAGGTGCTTTGCATAGCTCAAGTTGAGATGGACCCATACCAGAGTATCACTATATCAATCAGAAACTGATTTTGAATCAGCACTCAACACTAAATACTTTCTCTCAAGAGAGGCCTGATCTCAATACTTGTTCTGTGCTTCAATATGGCATTTTAATTAAAAAACTTAATTGCAAAGTTCTTCATTTTCACCTACATGCCTTTTGTAAGACCCACCAGGACATTCACCTCAGAAATAGCTGCTTTGTGGCTTAATTTTGTCCCATGAGCTTTGGTTTGTTTACTGTGAAAATTATCATCTATCTTCTGACACAAATAAACAGTTTTATTATTCACAGTGTCTCTGGTGAATTCTCTGTCTCACGTAACTACACAAGTAACCACAGGCTGAAATATTTCCATAAGTCCAGGTCAACACAAGCCTGTCTCTGAGGATTAAATTGATCAAAAGTTACAGTAAAGACTTTTACATTGTTACAAAAGATTTCTATTTCAAATAAATGTGATTCTTTTGAACTTTTTATTCATCAGAGGGTCCTGAAAAGAGCGTCATGGTTTTCACAAAAACAGTCAGTTTTCTGTTAGTCTGTTTACTGTTTTCAGCATTAATAAAAAAAAAAAAAAAAAAAAGTCACTATGTATAACTGTATAAAAATAATGTATCTTGGTTTCCAGAACTTTCCAAAAAAAAATTATAAAGCAGCAAAATTGTTTTCTACATTAATAATAAGACGTGTTTCTTGAGCACCAAATCAGCATATCAGAATGACTTCTGGAGAATCATGTGACACTGAAGACTGGAGTAATGGCTGCTGAAAATTCAGATTATTAAAAGAGAAAACAATCTTACCACCCCCAAACTTTTAAATAGTTGTGTATAAACAATCAGTGAGAGGGAAACCAGATGAAAATCATCTATTTATGTTACTATAAAACAGAGTCATTTCAACAGTTTCCAATTGTTTAATTCTTTGGAACTGAACACACAACAGCACACACAATAAATGTACCACTACAGAAGCCACGATAATCTACCCACACACCCATGTACACTCCAACTCACAGACACTCACACAAACTCACTCACATATGATAAACAGTCAAAGGAACACACACAGAGCAGAAATCACATTCATGAGACAAAACAAGATTCAAATAAATAAGGGAAGCCTCAGTGATCCCTTTCTGACTTCCATTGTTCCCATTATTGTATAACACATTTCTATTGGTCACAGAGAAAAAAGGAGATGGGAATAAACACTGTGCTCCCCGCGCTCCAAACACATGCAACAAGGACTCATGGGATAGGTGGTGAGAAAAAGAGATGAATTTTGTTTTTGTGCTTCAAGTGGTGGGTCTCAGCACAGAGAGATTTGCTTGAGATGCTAAAATACAATCTTACAGTTCAAACACCAAGTAACAGTTGTAGCTATAGAGTGTGAACACTCCCCTTTTATGCTTTATAAAGACCATATTCAGATTAGCGATGGCTACTGGCTCTGACTTTCATTCGTTGAGATCAGCTGAACAGCTTTAGTGTATATCAAGACGAGAGGTACACATGCACAAGGGAGCACTGGGAAATGCAATGCACAGCACAGGGGAGGAGAGGTGGGAGACATGTGAGGTCAAAGGTTGCTTTTAGTCCTCGAGAGTGCGGAAAGAATTCTGCATGTCTTCCAGCAGTTGAGCGTACTCGGCTTTGATCTTTGCTTCACCCTCTTTGACTGGATCCTGCAAAACACACACATATGCCATTATGTGAAATTGGTCAATGGAAATTAAGTTAAATTAGTGTAAATATTCTAATAAAAAACAAGCTTATATATATTTTTTAATTATATAATTTATAAATAATATAATGCATAATATAATATATATATANTACAAATTATAATACAATTTTCAATCACTACATATAAAATCATGTCCATGTATTTTAGGGTAAAAAGTGAATATGACCTAAGCTAGATTAAATACAGGTTTAGATGTAGTGAGAATTAACACTGTAAATATTTGTTTATCTGGGGGAACACAAAATATTAAAATATTTAATATTTTATTGTTAATTAGGTTGCATATTGTTGGGTCTAAGAGGTTCCATACCTCCATTTTTAATACTATATTTTTATACCTCATTTTTTGTAAACATGTATAAAATATTATTATTTTATTTTTACAAAATTGATGCCATTTTTGTCCAAAACAGGATCAGGATGGGACACAGAGTCAACTATACATCCTTATTAAATAATACTATATACTAATATTAAATAATACTAATATATATATATATATTATAATTATATTTTCAGCTTCCATTTTAATTTTTGTTGATTTTTGTCAATTCAAGTTTTTGCATGCATTTTATATTTCTATTTAACTTGAATTCAGTTTTATTCCAGATTTATTTTGTACTTATTTCAGTTAGGTCTCAATGCCATTTTTTAATTACTGACATTTTTAAATGGTTTTAGTCTCAACTAACAATAGCTCTGAATTAAACTGAGCAAATTGAAATTGATCATTTATTACATTCTCAAAGAGAAGGCTGTGGTCTGTGATCTTTACATCTACAAATCCCAACATCAGTACTTGAGTAACAGTACCTTAAACTTCATGGAGCTGATCCGATAAAGAATTTCTCCCATGTGTTCACGGATCTGCGCCCAGGTGATTTTGTTATCGCTCTGTGCTGTGGTTTCGACAGCATGCCGGGCCAAGTCATAAAAAGCTATCATATTGGACAGGATCCCCACTGTCTTATAGAAGGGACAGAACCTGGATGAGAGAGAGACAGGGAGATAATGTAGGAAATAATTAACACATAATGACAAACATGCTACTAGAACAACGAGACAACAAAAAAACAGGGGCTGTGCGAACGTCACATTCTTTATTGTACAGATGATGACTTTACCTGTCATAGGGAGTGTAGCCGTTCTGCTGCAGGAAGTCATCTTTAATGAGTTTGGCCACCTCCAGAGTGATTTTATCTGTCTCAGCCAGAGATGCCTATGGGTACGGAAACAAAATAAACCCAGGCACGCATTCAGAATCAATACAAAAACATGTAAAACATGTATAACGTGTAAAAATACAAAATAAAAATATACAAATATACTATATACTATACAAATTTCTGCATTGCCGTGCATATCTCAGAAATCAGGGCTTTGACAAGAGTGATATCAACTAAGATACAGCATCATACACATTTTATACTACTTGATATATTTATTTAAATGTTTTAAAGCTTGTACAATGTTATATTTTTTCTCTGTCTCACTCTCTCCCAGAGACTGCAAGCATTTATGTATTCTTTATCATTTGTTCAGATTTGCATAGTAAAAGTTGTTTCAGCAATTTTCAACCACTGAATATTTTCTTTCAACTTCTATGTTCTCCAATCAGCTATTACTCCTCTTATTTGAGGTTGTGGATGTCCTGACAAAACCCTGTACACTTTGTTCCTCTGGAAATGAAAAAAAAAAGTTCTTTTATTTAACATTTTAGCATTATTGTTTAAATTAGAAGATATTTTAAATACATTTTATAATTATAAGAAAAAAACATTTTTTTATGAGCTATACAAGGAATATTTGTTGAATGAAAACTATAAAGGGAACAGAATTACATTTAAAACAGGCATGAATCTCTGGTTAAAGCCCTGCCCACTTCCGGATTTCTCCGAATACAGACAAATAATTTTGTGAATATTACAGATACAGATATTGTCTCTGCTGCACACTCCTAAACAACGTTATGCTTTAGTAACACTGTTTGACAAACAATGTATAAGACAAACACACCTTGCCAACAAGTTGCACAATCTCAGCCAGGTCCTCCTCCTCTTGCAGAATCTCTTTGGCTTTGGTACGCAGCGGCACAAACTCTGCAAAGTGTTTGTCATAGTACTCATCCAGCGCTCGTGTATATTTACTGTAACTGATAAGCCAGTTAACAGAGGGGAAGTGTTTCCTCTGGGCGAGCTTCTTATCTAGACCCCAGAACACCTGAGAAAAACAGTTCAAATGAAGGGGAAAAAAAGAGAAATAATGAAATATTCTAATATTGCTTTATTTAAAAGAGTTATATATAATATATATATATATATATATATATAATATCCACCCACCTGCACAATACCAAGAGTGGCAGAAGTCACAGGATCCGAGAAGTCACCACCAGGGGGAGACACACTGTAGGGAAACATTAATTTCAAAAGAATCACAAAATGAGTGGAAAGAACAGAAACATCTACAGTTATAAATACAAGTTATATTTTTATAAACATCAAAGTCAGTAGAAACTTGTCATCAAATACTGGGAAAATTCCAAACGGAAGGGAGCATCCCTATGCCCTACTCCCTTTGAAGGGCAGAGCCCTTGAAGTGGGGAATATGGAGGGAGTGAAGGGAGTAATGAAAGGCAACGTAACTTGTTCATTATCTTCACCTGAGATGTTCCCATGACAATGCAGTACAGTGTCCATCAGCTGATTAGCTGTTCTTACAACAGAAATATCTTAGCATATGTTAACATAATTGCAAATAAAGATATATATTATATCACATGTTGCAAATAAAGGTATATATATATATATATTAAATATGTGTTATATATGTGTGTGAGTGCAGTTCTCTGTTCTCAACTTTAAAACTTGCCGTCTCATCTTTGGACACTGCAAGGAAACACATTTCTTACCAATGAAAGTTATTTAAACATAACATGACAAAAATGTCTGAAATATCTCTCGAAAAACCCCAAAACAAAACAACTTGAATTGCTCTGTTTGTAAGTTAACTCTAACTCTCCTGCCATCTAGCTTTAAAATGAATCACAAGTATTCGTTTATGACTATAAATGGCGTCCCCTTCTCGAAGGGGAAAATGCCGTTTGGAATTTGCCCATTTACTATAATAGCTTGCTTAATGTTATTTGAATGTACTTACGCTCCCACAATGCTGACACTGCCCTCTCTCTCTGGGTTACCCAGGCACTTCACTCGACCTGCTCTCTCATAGAACGATGCCAGACGGGCTCCAAGGTATGCGGGATACCCACTATCTGTGGGAGGAAAACAGGAAGGTAATCAAACCTCCAGTATAAGAAAGTTTGGTCTGGACAAGGCTGCACAATTTGGCCAAAAACCATGTTGTGAATGTGGTACAAACAACCAGCATTTGGAGGAATACCTCAAATGTTTTAGATATGTTTACCCCCCCTTTTTTTCTGCCAATACAAAGCATAATTTTAAAGTACGCAATACATGCAGACAGTATTTTTATTTTTTTTTTAGTTAAATGGTATGTGATTTACCTATCATGCAATCACAAAAGTTTAGGGTAAGATTTTTTCAGTAATATTTTTTTTTAGATTAGAGTTCAGTTCTCACTATTAACTAACTATTGACTATGACTTTTTCCTCAATAAACTCCTAATTACTTCTTATTAATAGTTAGTGAAGAAGTTGTTAAGTTTAGGTATAGGGAAGGATTAAAGCCGGGTGCACACTGTGCGATTTATAAAAGTCCTTTATGATAGTTGCTTGTCAGACTGTACAAACATGATCCTCATGTCACACTGTGGGATCTCAGCCGTCATTTATGTCAGACTGTACGTCAGTAAAGACATGTTAAAAATGGACGCGCACATGAAAACTCATCCAGAGTTTTACATTATCAATCCACACATGTTCGGTGACTGTGAGCTGCATTACACACGGGACTGAAATGGTGGCTAACAAAGACATCTCTAGCATTAATTTTGATCACGGCTTGTCTTGAAAAACGAAGACAATTTGACGTTTGTCAAATTGCAGGACTGTGCGCCAAATATTCTGACACTGCCAGAATTTCAGAGGAGGAAACATTTTATCGCAATGGTCATTAATCGGCTGTCTGTGAACATATCAAACTAGCAATCAAAGACTATTTTAGCCTAGGATTACAGGAATCTTTTAGGATTCTCAAAATTTGTCTCAGACGACCAAATCGTGGCCAAAATCGCACAGTGTGCACCCGGCTTAAGGGATGTAGAATATGGTCATGCAGAATAAGGCATTAATATATGCTTTATAAGTACTAATAAACAGCCAATATCCTGGTAATATGCTTGCTAATAAGCAACTAGTTACTAGTGAGAATTGGACCCTATACTTAAGTGTTACCAAAACAGTAATACTGTGAAATACTATTACAATTTACAAGAAGTGTTTTTTCTAATAATATATTTTAAAATGTAATGCATTCCTATGATGGCAAAGCTGAATTTACAGCAGCCATTACTTTAGTCTTCAGTGTCATTCTAATATGGTGATAAGGGGCTCAAGAAACACTTCATTAATTAACACTGAAAACAGCTGTGCTGCTTAATATTTTAGTGGAAACCATGCATTTATTTAAAATAGAAATTTTTGTTACATTATAAATGTATGTTCTGTCACTTTTCACATCAATTTAATGCATCCTTAAACACAATTTTTGATTTGATATTTTGATTTTTATATATACATACTAAAACATACATAGAAATTTGCAATGGACACAAAACAGGGATTGTTGGGCCATACATACCAGCAGGCATCTCAGCCAATCGTCCAGAGATCTCCCTAAGAGCCTCAGCCCATCGAGAGGTGGAGTCAGCCATCATACTGACATTATAGCCCATGTCTCTGAAGTACTCAGACAATGTGATACCTGTTGACACACAAGCATACTATCTATGAATATAAATTCATCCACACACAAACTAACTATATTTTCCTGCTTCACTGGCATTACAGCACACTTTACTTTCTACAGATGGCTTTTATGTTTACCAGTGTAGATGGAGGCTTCTCTGGCAGCCACAGGCATGTTTGAGGTGTTGGCCACCAATGCTGTTCTCTTCATAATGCTCTCCACCTTCCCATCCACCTCCATGGTCAGCTATGGAACAAAATTACTGTCAATCATCTAAACCACACAACAGGGTCACATTAACCTTTTCCAGGTAGGAATTTCACATAACACTCATAAACATAGAATTAAGCAAAGTGACCAAGTATGCTGTCATTAAACCCATGCTATACCAACCTCTGGAAAGTCTCTTAATACTTCAGACATCTCATTTCCACGCTCTCCGCAACCAACGTAAACGATGACATCACTGTTGGAGTATTTGGAGAGAGACTGAGAGATGACGGTCTTACCGCAGCCAAAGGCTCCTGGAATGGCTGTGGTTCCTCCTTGGACACAACTGCAAAAAGGCAGAAATTAGGACTGCACCGTAGTGTTTAAACTGATAATCTGATTGTGTCATTTGAGAAATTACTTTGTACATTACTATGCACTACCGTTCAAAAGTTTGGGGTCCGTAAGATATTAATTTTTGTTTAAAGAAATTAGTATTTTTATTCAGCAAGGATGCAAATTTATCAAAATTAACAGTAAACACATTTGTAATGTCACAAATGGTTTCTATTTCAAATAAATGCTGTTCTTTTGAATTTTCTATTCACCACAGAATCTTGAAAAATAATGTATCTCGGTTTCCAGAACTCTCCAAAAAAAAAAAATATTAAGCAGCAAAATTGTTTTCTACTTTGATAATAATAAGACGTGTTTCTTGAGCACCAGATCAGCATATCAGAATGATTTCTGAAGGATCATGTGACACTGAAGACTGGAGTAATGATGCTGAAAATTCAGCTTTGCATCAAAGGAATAAAATTACATTTTTAAATATATTCAAATAGAAAAATAGAAAATAGAAAAGAGAGACTGACTTTATTGCACTCTCATTTGATCAGAACATCACAGTGGTGATCGCCAAACTCCAACATGTTTGTCTGCTTTCAGAACACCAGTGCTGTTTCCGCAGTGCAGAGAGAGTGTGTGCGCATCTTCACCAGGTTGAGAAGATTAAGTAAAACACCGGGCAGAAAATTTATATGTTTAAAGGGTTAGTTCACCCAAAAATTTTATTTCTGTCATTAATTAGTCACCCTCACGTCATCCCAAACCCGCAAGACTTTTGTTTATCTTTGGAACACAAATTAAGAGCTTTTTGATAAAATCCAAGGGTTTCTGATCCACACATAGGCAGCAATGTAATTGCACCCTTTGAGGTCCAGAAAAGTATTAAAGACATCGTTAAAATAGTCAACGTGACTACAGTGGTTCAACCTTAATGTTATGAAGCGACGAGAATCCTTTTTGTGCCCAAAAACAAAACAAAAATAATGACTTTATTTCATTAATCTCTTCTCTGCAGTTGACATAGTGAACGCAGTGCAGCGCTTCTGTGTTAACGTCAGAACACCGACTCGGTATTGGCTTCATAACATCAAGGTTGAACTATTTTAACGATGTCTTTACTTTTCTGGACCACAAAAGGTGCAATTACGTTGCAGCCTATGTGTGTGAGTAATTAATGACAGAAATTTCATTTTTGAGTGAACTACCCCTTCAAGAGAAAAGCTCTGATTGGAGGATTTAAACTCCACAAACATGAAGGATTGTGTTACCAATGGAAGATAATGGAAATGTCAATTGAAAAGGAAAAAAAAATGTTTTCAGGATAAATATCCAGAGGGCCAATATTAATTTAGACAAGCAAAAATTGTGATAACCATTGAAATACGATTAATTTTGAATGTTCAAATAAGAGTCGAGTACACTACAAACTTTATGGTCTCAGGTGTGGAAAGCTAATGAGTGTGAGTTTGAGACTCACGGAAAAAGGGCATCCAGTACTCTTTGTCCAGTCAGCAGGGGGTGGTTGGCAGGGAGCTTCTCAGTAACAGGCCTCACCTGTCGCACAGGCCACACCTGCACCATGGTGAACTTCTCCTTTACTCCTTCAAACTCCAGTTCCAGCACCACATCCTGACACACACACAATGAAAAGGGAAGTTCCAGTATTTATTAAGATTAGGTTTCTTCCTCATCTTACCTAAACATCTTGAGGAGTTTTTCTAACTTTTGCCTTTGTAAGACGCTATACAAATAAGTCTGAATTGACGTGAATGACTCTCACATGCATGTCTATAAATATGTGATAGTATTTAAGGACATGTGAGGATGATTGTAAGTGTGACTCACAGAAACGTCATAATTTCCTGGCGGAGCGAGGTAGGTGACTGTTCCTCTGCTGCGGGGGGGCAGCATGATCTTGTGCTTGATGAGAGAGTTCTCATACACCAATCCATAGATATCACCCCCTGTAATGTGACTTCCAACCTGAAAAACCAGTGAGAGAGTCCAATTAATGTAAACATGTAGTACATCATTTCAATATAATATAGAAATAATATATAAATTAACGAATTAAAGGATTTTGATTTTGATTGCAAGTACCACAATTTGTGCAAAAGTGCAAAATTAATAGTGCCATAAAGTCCATTTTGTAGACAAAATATGCCATTTAGCTTATGTTATTTGTGTATGACCAAGGTGTTTTTACATGCGGGTGGTTAAAATTTTACAAAATATTAACGTATCAACACAAACCAATGAGTTTTAGCATTTAATGAGATATGAGAATACTATATGGCCAAAAATGATGCATGCTGTGCTTCCAAACACAGAGATAAGGTGCGGTTTAGCCTTGTGGTGTCCAGTGGTGATGCTTGAAATTCATTTGTTTCTAAAAGCTACAGAAGATTTATAATATTGTTAAAGGGATAGATCACCCAAAAATTAAAATATTATCATAATTTATTCAACCAAAGTCTTATTGTTTTTTTTACGACATGAGGGTGAGTAAATGATGACAGAATTGAATTGTCCCTTTAATATTCTGGAATAGCAACAGTAAAGGCGTTTATAATGTATGCCCTTGCTTCATTTCATAATTAAAAACAATATAAATGGGTCTGAAGACATTGCAGTAAATATTACAGTGAAACGAAAAGTAAAATTTTGTTAGAAATAATAATAATAATAATAATAAAAAAAAATTGTTATGGGTTGGATTTTTCCCATGAAACACAAACAGTGGTCTCAAAAAGTAAATTCCACTGTTTTCCATACATGAAAATGTAGGGTGATCACTGGCAGTCGAGTTAATTTTCAAATTATATAAAAATGAACCCAGCCCCCATGCATATTATAAAACTAAACCACTAGACTATCATGACTCACAGTCTTAGGAAAAAGCGCAGAACTGTCACTGGTGCCCCCTCAAAAAACAAGCATGACGCCCCTTTATACAGAGAAACATACACACATAGTTCCTTACCCTCAGGTTCTGAAAAGGAGAAAATTCCCACTTTAGGTCCCTGTTTAAAGCTCCAATGTTAACCCCTCTGGGGATGTAGATGCTCTGTGTGATGTCATTGATGTCTTTTAGGGGACGCTGAATACCATCAAAGATGGAGCCCATGATTCCGGGCCCCAGCTCCACAGAGAGGGGCTTTCCAGTACGGAGCACAGGATCTCCGACAGAAACTCCAGCTGCAGATAGCTCAGGAAAACATAGACAAATACAAATAGAACATACAAACACACAAAAACATACCGCTGCAGGGAATGGTAATTTGCCATATATCACAGTACTGAATGATCATCATATTTACATAATACTGCAAGATACTTTAAATTATTGAACCATAGTATTACTTCTGTTCTGTGCATACTATAGTATGTTCTGGTATTTTATTTTGATAACAAAATAGACTTTCCATGATTGTGAGTATTTGTTATGGTGCAAATGTAGAAAAAGTTTGTTTTGTTTTTCAACACCATGCCAGCTTCTTCAGCTATTTTCATGGCAAAAACCATACTTGAGTTATTAAAACATGATACTTGATATTAAAACTTGATAAAACCATTCTTGGGTTAGAAAATCTAAATAGGACAAATTTTTTTCAAGGATTTTAAAGTAAGTAAATCACTGATAAATGGTAAAGGATACAGGTCTCCTCGTACACCTGGATGGTTGCCATATCTCCCTCCAATCGGATAATCTCTCCCACCAGCTCACAGTGGCCAACACGCACCAGTTCATACATAGCCGCACCTGCCATGCTAGAGGCCGTCACCACTGCAGTGAACAGACACACAGACTGTAACCTGTCCATCACATGACTGATCTTCAACTGTTATATTTGTGACACAAAGTCAAAACACACCGCTTGTGAGATAAACTTTGTGCTGTGTTTTCATTTTGTGACAAAGTGACTTCATTTATTTGGACATTGAGAACATGATACAATATTGATAACATTTTTACCTGGGCCTGAAACTCCATGCACATATCCAAACTGACTCTCACGGTCCTCATCTTGGATCTTAGGCAGTTTGGAAAAATCCATCCTGTGTGTTGGGAAATCTAAAAGTGGAAGTGGAAGACAGTAAGAGTCATTCAATATGCATCAATGTCTTTCAGACACATGCCAAACCTAAAATCAACATTGCCAAGACGTGTTTCAATCTTCATTTTTTATAATTCCAATAGAACCACAAGGTCTCCTGCATTGCTCCAGTTCAAAGCAATATACTTTAAAGCAAATGTGAGTTTCAATCTTATTTTTATAATAAATACTGCAATTACCACTGACAAATTTAAAGACTTCCTTGATGTCAACATAGCAAAATAACAATACAACCAGAACCACTATGGCCGACCGGTATTTATTTACATTAACACTACATTCCTGTTGTAACAGATGAGCATCAAATGAAAATTTTATGAATTTGATTGCTGTACTAAACGCACCACAGCTAAACAAACAAACAAATAAATAAACGCCTTCACACGACCACAACTATTGAATTACGAGATCTAGAAGACTGTCGTAAGGAACCATTGAATGTCAGGTGACAGATGGTTGCTAGTAAAGCCTCTGATCAGCAAATGAGCAGATTTCACCAGAATAGAAAATGAGATAGGGCCAAACCGACTGGTCTGACAGCAATAAAAACAGCTGTATATATAACGAAAAGATTAGTCTTACTGTATTAGCATGAAATGAACGACAATCCTTGTGATATCCTACCAAGCAGTGGAGCGAGAAAAAATTGTCACGACATAGGTCAGCTGACTACCAGGATTAAGGAAGTACACAGGGCAAAAGAAAGTGCACCATTATGGCTCCCCTAGTGGAGATTTTACGTGGAAAGGTATAGCGCGAATGATCCAACATGGCGCCTATAGAACCACAGCTTCCCCATTTCCTGTGTTCATTCATCTTAAGGACACAAGGACGTAACTGCAACCAGCCATGCATGATATGTTCACATTTTCAAAATCTGGGCACAGAGTATTCCATCAATGTATAGAATTAAACACTGCGTTTAATATTTTGTCAGATTTTGGGTTATCTTTGACGGACTTCATGCATATTCATTACGTTCTCAGCAATATGCATCACGCAAAAAGTCTGGCGCTCTTTGCGTGGTTGCGTCACAGGGTGATTCCTGTTGAGACCGCGCGTAACCCAGACGTTCAAGACTTTGTTGAATGCAGTTGCAAAAAGCTAGTTTCTGATTTTTCGATATTCGGAAATTAACCGCAGGCTTAATATTTTTGTTCGTGTTTGCTTCGCGTTTGTTGATACAATCAAGGTTTCATCAGTTTTTAAATCTAAAGCCACCAGCTTCGATTCGCTGGTTATCAACGAGGACTGATCGACGACATATCACCATCATCATCATCGATAATTGAGGTCTGGGCGAAATAATACACAGTTCAGCTTTATATTTTCTGAACCGTGATCTGGTCTTCGGAAGAAAAAAGCAAACAAACTGGTAATTTGCTAAGTTTTACCGTTGTGGTCACAAGACCGCTCCGAGCATATGGCAAATCCTTCGGTTGTGCGGTACGTTAGCTCATTAGTTGTCTGTTAAATCCAAAAGCAACTGGACAGAATAATATATATTTTTGAAAACATTTCGCATCTCAAAGTAACTCCATAAGGTCATTAGCTGGCAATCAAAGAGCCAACCGTAAGAAGAACCCAACTTTGTGGTACCACCCCACCATGTTGGGTATAATGGATCATCACCAAGGTAAATACGTGCTTTTCTTATTGTCATATCAATATTTATCTTCTCGTTTTATTTTAGTTTATCACTCCAGTACTCAAAGTTTTACACGAGCCTCGTCTAACACACCCATTTAACAAAGAGCTCCTGAATGGATTAACTACTCATGCTAACAGCTAGATATCCTCTTAGGTTAAGTACACGCAACGGGACCTCTATACTATTTCTAGATGTATAACATGCCGTTTTCTAAGCATATTTGAAAAGTTGTGACACCAATTTGCTTCCTTGTTTTGCTGACTAGACAAGGTTTCAGCTGCTCGTCTTTAGCTTTTAGCATAAGCAGCTTCTGTTCGGATGTGAAGATGTTTACTCGAGCTAATTAGTCCACAAACATTTGCAACAATGTTTAACGTTTTGAAATCGATTTCTTATGCTTACATCTGTAGCATTCCAATAATCACGTACGGAAATGGCACTTAAGTTACTTTAACAGTGTCTAGATAGCACAAGCTAAAGCTAACTTGACAGTTCATTTAACGCTGTAGTTTCAGCGTTTAACATTATCAGGGTTTTGCCAGTAATGCAGATGTCTTTTTTCTTTTACAGACACCGTCCGGAAATGTAAAACTGAGGCTTTGGTAAGTGCTGTCGCAGTTATATTCTGTAATGTTTTAAATGGTTACACAGCCTGGTTACTTATTTATAGCTTAGGCCACATGTGGCCGAACGTGAGGGGGGATGGGCTGTGGATAAGATCAGTATCTATCTGTAATCACTGAGCATAATTAGCAAAAATATTATTATTTTTTTTTTTTTAAATGATTTGAAATTGGTGACAGACTTGTTTATAGTATTATATATCTGTCTAAATGTACAATTATTGATCATTATTAATGTAGTTTGTCTTTGTTCCAGCCTCCAGAGCGTAGGAAGAGGACCGTAGAGGATTTCAATAAGTTTTGCAGCTTTGTCCTGGCCTATGCTGGGTACATTCCACCTCAAACAGAAGTGAGTTGAATGACATAAAACAGTCAGAAATCAAAGGGTAACTCTGAATATCTTCATGGTAATCACCTGCTATTGCTGCCATAATTGTCTCTTAACTCCCTGCCAG
>RJVU01073043.1:3754783-3771799 GCA_003731715.1 Anabarilius grahami | reverse complement strand
AATGGCTGCATAATATTTTGTTGTATGAATATCTGAACATGCAATATATCAAAAAGAAAGAACAGAGTCTCTGCTTTTAAGCAAAAAAATGTTATTCTAGCTTCATGGATTTTTTTTTTATCAACTCTTGAATGTGGGTAAATTTCATACGTGGAAAGGTATAGAGCTGAGAAAATCTGTTTTTCTGTTTGTTTGTTTTTTCAAAGACTACAACATGCATAAGCAATGCTTTTATTGCTTGTTTCTGCTCCTTTTTTGCCTGTTTTGATTGGTGGTGAAGCGTTGTCTCATAAATGATGGAAAATTCCATCAATGGCGGGGAAAGAGTTAAAATACTTAACCCTTATAATGCATTCAGGTCCATTATGCATAAAAGGTCTGAGATGCATTAAAATTTCTTAATGGAAAAAAAACCACATTGTTTTTAGTATGGGAATCAAACTTTGGAAATGTCAAGATTGTCACAACACACTAAATTACATTTTTTTCCTTAGATTTGTTAAAGTAGTTTTTTAAGAGATATAACCATTAAAAAAGTTTTTGCATTAAAGTCCATTTTGACCAAAGAATCAACTGAGACATTACAAAAGGCTTTTTTTCTGTTTGATTAGTATCAAAAATACTTTAGTAAAATATATTTAGCCTCTTTTTCATATCACACACTTTTGGAACTAATTTTGTTGATATAAATTAATATGCAAGCCTATTGACGAACCACTGCGGTATGAAAAATGTATCATCTTTTTTATTTGAAAGTTTATGCAAGTAAAATTAATTTTTGTTGAAGTTATATGTTCAGAGGAATTTAATTAAATTCATTAATTTCAGTGGAGCTGATACTGCTAATTTTCAGACTATTTGTTCTTATAAATTTCAAATTTATTCAAATAAATATTTTTCATGAATATTTGAAAATATTTTTCCTGCATTACAGTGGTTTTTCTGTAGTTCTTGTAAAATTTGAAATTTTAAAGAATTTCTCAATTTAAGAAAAGAAAATATAGTAAAAACATGTCAGCATTCAAAACTTTGACATTTTTGCACTTTTAAGTAATTGTTTCAGTTTTATAAGCTTACGCTCCACCATGCGACGCAAAACAGTTTGCAGATTTTGAATGCATTATAAGAGTACAGGATTTTTGTTGAATTGTGGTGGTGTGTGTTTCCAGGAGAGTTCATGGTCTCCGTCTTCATCTCCATGTACACATGAGCTTTCTGAGCTCTCCGGTGAAGGGTCCGTGAAGGATAGCTGGACTGATGCTCACTCTGACCTCAACAACATTCACAACTTGGTCTACAAAGCTGAGACTGACAGCAGCAGCACAGAGTTCAGCCAACTTCAGTCAGACAGCTCCTTAGACAAGATGAGACTGAAAGACTCTCTAAACCAGATCCATCTTCATAGTAAAGCTGAGAGGAAGAAGGTGAAGAAACTCAGCCGCTTATCTTTAGAAGGGCCAAGAAAAAGCATGTCGGAGGCAAGAGCACACAAACAATCGAAAGCAGCACTGAAGAAAATGAAGAGATCGATAAAGACTGAGAGACACTTTACATCAACAAGCCCTTTGAATGAGGGGCTTCGAAAGGAGGAGGAGGTGCTAACAGAACAGGCCATTCACATGCATGAGGAGGGGCTTAAACTGGAGTCCAACCAAGAAACAGACCTGAGCTCTTGCGAAACAGACACACTGGTGACCGATGAGGATATTATGGTGGAGTCTGGTAAGTTTCAGATTAGACTTAGTATGATAATATTGCATTTAATGCAGTGCAATTAAAAGATTGGTGTATATATGCATACAAGTGCAGTGTGTATGTATGTATATATATATATGTATGTATATATGTATATATATATATATATATATATATATATGCTATAACACATTTGTCATAGATGTTTTGCCTTTAAGCTCATTTTGCACGAATGTCTTCTAGTATCTTCATCCTTGAAGAAAACATGTTTGCTTATGTATTTTTTTTTATTGCTGCATCTGATCGTTATCAATCTTTCACCCATCTGTATTTTGTTCTGTGCACTCTAGGTGATGATTCATGGGATCTGATTACATGTTATTGTGGGAAGCCTTTTGCCGGGCGTCCCATGATTGAATGTGACGAGTGCTCCATATGGGTCCATCTTTCCTGTGCTAAGATTAAGAAGTCCAACGTACCTGACATTTTCTACTGCTACAGATGCAGGGACTCTCGGGGTTCCACGGTCAAAAGAGACCTCTGAGAATGGGTGTATGGGTGCAGATCCTGTGTGTGTATTTAAATGGATGAGATGTTCTCATACCTGTCCTTTTTACTTTTCTGATTACTATTAATTAGTTTCTGTTAAATTAAAAAAAGTTGATTTATATAACTCCATTTGTTCTCCTTTGTTCTGTGTTGACAGATTGGTCTTGGTTTATGATGTTAAGTGGCTTTCAGGTTTAAGAAGGCTTCCTAAAACTCATGCACTTATTTGCACTACTGTATTTTGATTGTACACAATAAACCTAAAAGTAATATTGGTGGAAAATGTGCACTATGACCATATATTATGTGGATAAATGAATGAACATCTCACTTGGCCCTCTGGTATTTCAAAGCAAACTGTAGTTAGATAAAATAGATTAAAACAGAAACCTTTGCCTTCCACTATATCTAATTTTTTTCTTCCAGTGATGATTGTTTACATCACAAGAACATGTCCGGGTCATGTCTCGTCAAGAAAAACTTTATTTTGCATAAAGGATCATAAAGGATTTTCTTCATAATTATGATTATTTATGAGATTTATCCAAATACCATGTACATTTACCCCATTAAAGCAATGCTACTTCCATGAAAGAGGTGTTCTAAACCAGTGTTTTTCAGTCTTGCAGCTGGGGGTTTGTCAGCATGTCACAAAAAAAAGAACCTTGTTTGGGTCAAGGAGCACTATAGGAAAGATCTGATGAGTGCAATTAGGAGCATTAAATAAGGGATACCTCCAACACAGATCTGTACAACCCAAACACTCTTCAAATCGATGTAATTTTTTTTTTTAAGGTAATGTTCTATGTAAAGTTTTTCAGTGTTGTGACAAATATCGTCACTTTAGTTGTTACAGGAAGTTCTCAGATTAACCTTTGACCGTTGTAAAGCAGATTTCAACATATTTAGACAGTTTTATTGCTTGATTGTGTATTAATTTGCAGTTGAAGATTTTAGTTGCCATTTTTCAACTTTCATCAAAAACGATGGTAGAATTGTTCAGTTTTTGATTTTAAGACTGAAACAATATTGTAATTTTTCTTATTTTGTTTGTGTGTCCTGCTCATCCCAGTGTATATAGTACATGTATGTACAGGTGTATATGTTTGAAAGATGAGGAAATGCTATATTTTTTCTGACCATTTACAGCAGTAAATTCTGAAAATAAATGTTCTTTTAAAGGCAAATTGATGTTAATTTGCACTGGTTTGTTTGCTGATGTCACTGCTCTCTTTCAATGAGCAATGTCCAAAGGGAGTGTAGTCAAATGGGTGTGACAAGACATATTCGCATAAACACTCTCCCCAGTCACGTGCTCCAGTGCAGGTGCATGATTCTACAGCTCATCTGCTGAAACGAAGTGCTTTCCATTATTTGAGACAATCAGCTACTTAACGTGAGGTAAGCACATATAATATGAAATTTGAATTTGGTTTTACTATGTTATTTTACTTGTGTAGTTTAAATGCCCACAGGTTCAAAATTTGCCTTTTTTTTTTTTTTTTTAAAGGAAAATCCTTAAAAGGAACGTTCTTTTTCTTCTAAACTTATTGTCAGCAGGATTTTACTTTGAAGCAACATGTTATGTGTTTCGAAGTATTAAATGGAAATGTTCTCAAGCGCTTTACCAGAGGCTCATCAGTGGCTCAGTGTATCTTAAAATCCTACACAGTGAGCATGTTGATTTTTCCTTAAACATTTGAGTGTTCATAGATGCAAACTCCTCACCTTTTAGTGACAACTCACCTTTTTGAGATCAAAATGGATCACTTATGGGACATGCATAAATCCAATGAGAAAATGTTTTTATGGGGGTGGGGGGGTACTTGGTTGTTTCAATTCAAGTACTGTACATTGTTTCCTTTACTGTAACTTTAAAAACTAATGCCTTTAAAGGGGAATATTTTATGTATTTGAGGTATGAGATGTGGGAACGGTGAAGAGAGAGGGCAAAGAGTTTGCAGTTTAGCTCAGTATTGCGGTCTAATCAGCCAATATTGTCTTAAATATCCTGCATTACAGTTTTGGATATACAGTATTAAAAATCAATAAAAAAAATCCCTTAAATCCCATTACAAATCATAATGTAAAGCAAATTTTTTTCTTAAAAAACATATCGTGCGAAGCATGCCCCCGCCACACTGGGATAATAGCCCACGTGATGTTCTCACCTTTTTTCCGCTTACCTGTTTGCATCCCTGGTGTTGTTGAACTATATGATTAAAAGCAAATATAGCTCATTTCCTGTCATTTTACACCAGTTAAGTACAATGGTTTGTTTTATTTGTGAGATGTATGGAATAATGATTTTTTTGTTCTCCTTATATTAGAACCCTTTTGCCATTTACTGAGTTCAACATGTCCCAGCCTTATTCTAGCCCAGCGGCTGTGCCACCTGGTTTGGAGTACCTTTCACAGGTAAGCATGACATTTGGAAGACAGTAAGACCAAAAAGTGTTGGACTATTCCATAATTACAGCAAGTAATATAGTATTTGAGGAAATAAGTATTTTATGGTGGGGAAATGTACAATAGAATATATGCTTCCTCTCCTGCTCTTACAGATTGACCAGATATTAGTCCATCAAAACATTGAGCTCCTTGAAGGTAAAGTATCTAAAGTTATAAAACATTTTTGTAATTTCTTTTTTTTTTTATGATATTATATTTTATATACTATACACTACTGTTCAAATGTTTGGGGTCGGTAAGTCTCTATGCTCACTACTGCTGCATTTATTGGGTCAAAAATACAGTAAAAACAGCAATATTGTAAAATATTATTACAATTTATAATAACTGTTTTCTATTTGAATATATTTTAAAATGTTATTTATTCCTGTGTTGGCAAAGCTAAATTTTCAGCATCATTACTCCAGTCTTCAGTGTCACATGATCAGAAATAATTTCTTATTATTATCAATATTGTGCTGCTTAATATTATTGTGTAAACAGTTTTTCTTTTTTTTCTCAAGGAATTGTTGTTAAATAGACCCCAAACATTTGAACAGTAGTGTACACTACTGTTCAAGAGTTTGAGGTCAGTAAGATTTCAAATAATAATAATAAATAAATAAATAAATAATAGTATTATTCTGCAAGGATGCATTCAATTGATCAAAAGTGAGAGTAAAGATTTCTATTTCTATCAGAATATTATAATGATTTCTAATGGATCATGTGACACTGAAGAATGGAGCAATGATGCTGAAAATTCAGATTTGCCATCACAGAAATAAATTACATTTTTATTTATATATACTATGTATTGTATTTGATAGATAGATAGACAGACAGACAGACAGACAGAGACTTCTTTCAAAAACATAACAAATCTTACCAACTGAACTTTTGAACGTATTATATACATATTTGTTTTTGGACACTGTTATCACTAAATAAATAAAGTCAAAATGCTAATGAACAAATTCTCTTTTTTTCCAGCCATTATTGGCTTTGAGACTAATAATCAGTATGAGATTAAGAACAGCATGGGCCAAAAGATCTTCCATGCTAAAGAAAACACTGACTGCTGCACACGGAATATCTGTGGTCCTCTGAGGAGCTTTGATCTGCAGATAACAGATAATTTTGACCAGGAAGTGATTCACTTAATCAGGCCTTACCGCTGCATGTCCTGCTGTTGCCCTTGCTGTCTTCAAGAGGTAATAACCGAAATTCTGTGTAGAGTTTTCTGACCTTTGGAGAGAGAAAAAGACAGATTTGACAAGTGCAAAATGTAATATAACCCCTTCTCCAATTCTTTTTCCTGTGTGGATGTGCCATTGACTAAAGATGGAGGTGCAGTCTCCACCAGGGAATACAATAGGCTACATCAAGCAAGACTGGCATGTGTTTAGGCCCATGTTCTCTATCTATGACATGTCCAAAACAAAGGTGCTGTCCATCGAGGGGCCTGCATGTGCTGTCAGCTGCTGTGGGGATGTGGATTTTGATGTATGTGTTCATGTATGATTTTGTCAGTTTATCGTCTTTCTATGCGTGTCTATGATTGTTTGTGAAACACTGAAACACAGTATCTGGTGGATGATTATTTTGGGATTTCACAATTGTTTAGTGTAAATTTTTATGTTTAATTTTTTACAAAAAAAAAAAAAAAATTGAATAGTTTGACCAAAGGTCATGTGCTTTTGTCTGTCCTCTGGTGCAGGTTATCGGTAAGGACGGGCATCCAGTTGGTCGTATCAGTAAACAGTGGACTGGCCTGATCAAAGAGTCACTGACTGATTCAGATAATTTTGGAATTAACTTTCCCATGGACCTGGACGTGAGGATGAAAGCAGTTCTGCTGGGAGCATGTTTCCTCATAGTGAGATATGACATAAAACATTCATTCATCCACCAATATATTCCCATTACTTTCTTTATATGGCCATTCATACATTTAATTTTATTGATTCTCTGTGTTGTCCTGCAGGACTTCATGTTCTTTGAGGCGACTGGTGACTCAGGACAGCGATGCAGTGTGTTTGGCTAATAGGGAGTGGGAGAAAGATTGAGGTTCTTGATGAAATTTCTCTGGTATATTCATATGTAGTATCACTAGTTACCACTTGTATGCACTTCTTTGTTCTAAAGTCAGGAAAATCACTATAAAAGAATTTTAACCCAAACCGGCTATAGATAAACTTGTTTTTAGTGTTGATTTCCCTTTCTTTAAAAATAAATAAATAAAGGATTTCCTACTGAAATCTCCTTGCTCTCTAATGAAAATGTTTCCATGACCATACCTTTGAAACACGTCATGCATCACAAATTTTATGATAACAGTTTTTTTTACTGTTTTTCATGGAAAGAAGTTGTCTTAAACAAACTGACATTTGCCTTATCATTCTTATCACACATTTTCTCAGTAACAATCACACTGGATTTTAAAAGGGACATATAGTTTATTGTTGCTCATTATGATTATTAATTTCTGGTCATAGCTGACAGCTACAGTGCATGAGTAAGGCTTTTTCCGTTGCCAGTGTACTAAAAATATGCAATTACCTTACTTGCCAATAGAGAGATAATAATAATAATAATATGTTTTATATATATATATAGCGCCTTTCAAGGACACTTTACAAAATAGTCAAATAATACAGAAGTATAAGCAAAGAATGACAATCAGGACAAACAGTAAACATATAGCATGGCAGATAATAACAGTGTTGATACAGCAGAAAAGTGAACCCATCAGTTGCAAAACAATGTGAATAAATGATTTTTATGTTCTTCTTTAAAGGTCTGTAGTGAAGAGACAGCACAGTGTTTCTGGGGCAACTTATTCTTGAACTTAGGGCCCATAATACTGAACACCCTACCATCAACAGCAGACAGTTAGAACTTGGGTAAAACATATTTCAGAACCATAAATATAATCATAACACTCCCAGATTCCGAACAATTAGTGAAGGCCTAACCAGGACATCAATATTAATGGAGATCTCATTGTGGGAAGAGCCAAGCGATTTCGGGCCAACTAGCAGAATTTCAGTTTTGTAGTTCAGTTTTTAAGTTTTTAGTTTTTAATAATAATTTATAATTCACCCTATTAGGGGTACATAATTGTAGGATTCAACCAGAATCCTCATAGGCCTCCAGAATTATAGAAGGTTTGAATCTATAACAACCTTAAAGGGATAGCTGTCATCGTTTACTCCCCCTCAAGTTGTTCCAAATCTGAATGAGTTTCTTTCTTCTGCTGAACACAAAAGAAGATATTTTGAAGAATGTTGATAACCAGATAGTGACTTCCATATTTACTTACTTCAATATACTTCATACATACTTCAATTACCGTCTGGTTCAGCTCAGCTACCAAATCTGACCTCAGAAGACTACAGAGGGTAGTCCGGTCTGCTGAGCGAATCATTGGCACAACCCTCCCCACTCTCCAAGAACTGTACTTATCCAGAGTGAGAAAAAGGGCAAAGAAGATCACTCTGGACCCCTCACATCCAGCACACTCCCTCTTTGAACTGTTGCCATCTGGTCGACGCTACAGAGCCCTGAGCACCAGAACGACCAGACACAGGAACAGTTTCTTCCCTCAGGCAATCCATCTCATGAACACTTGACAAACATGGAACACACAACACTATTACACATCATTTACTTAAAACACTTACTTATACTTCAAATTTGCACACATAACTGCACATACAATTGTCTATATTATATATTGTTTTTTGCTTTTTTTTTTTGCACTTTGTCTATCTTGTAAATTCGTATATTATTATTTTATTCCTTTTATTATGTGTCTTGTCTTGTCGCTGTCACTCTGTTGCACTGTGGAGCTTCTGACACTAAAACAAATTCCTAGTATGTGTAAACAACATACCTGGCAATAAAGCTCTTTCTTTCTTTCTGATATAAGGAAAAAAAATACCATGGAATCAATGGCTACGGTCAACTGTCTGTCATTTCATTTTTGGGTGAACTATCCCTTTAATAGCTCAAAATTGAATTTTAAAAATCTCTCCATTGTAGTAGACATAATACATCAAAGGGAAAATGGTCACTTGAGAGGAAAAATTAAACAATTTCAATGATACTCATGATGGAGAATGAAGTTTTTAGAACTGAGGTGCTGTGTATCAATCAAAGAACATAATAATATTACCCTTTTATTTAATATTCAATCCTCATCACAAATAAGTCTTCATATGTGTGAATATTTTCATTTATATACATACTAGGTCCCTGTTAATATTTTTTTCACTATGTATGGGGGCATTTGAGAGGCTATTTTAATAGTTTAAAGAAATACTTAAAATATCATTATTGCATCCGCGCCCTATTTTATTGGACAATAATATTAAAAATATATATTTTTTGATGTATTTTATCTACCAGCCTATCGCGTCTATGATCGCGAGCACCGACGTGACGTCATAGAAACGCGGCGGAAGAAGAGTGTTTTCGCTCTAAAGAAGCGCCAGCTCTCATTGAATGAGCCAAAATTTAAAGTAGCCTTTATTTTCTCTTTCATTTTCTATCCTCGCAAAGCTTAGTTATCCGCGTTTTACCTTGGCGGACAAGGCCTAAGCTTTTGGCTTGAGGTTACGGTTAAACGGTGAGTAATCGGTGGTGCCGACACCCCACATTTTCTGCATCGCGACACCGGAGGCCGAACAGTGTTTATTTGTGATCGGTGCTTGGATTTGCCCGCTGGAATGATGCGTTAAATGACCAATGCGAGTAGAGCTCTTCTTTATTTTAAACTCACAATATACATATATATATATTTAAAAATAGCAGACTGGTGTATTAGCGAGCCTACAAAGCCCTTTTTACTTCAATTTTGTCCACATAATTCAGAGTTAAAGAGTAGAACAAAGCGCATCGTGCACGAGTTTATCCCCGCAGCTCAATGCGCGGACACTGACAGTTGCATGGACAAATACATCCTAAAACGTGTTAGTTTTCATTTAAATACCATTTAAAAGTAAAGTATTTTACGTAAACGTCTAAATGAATACAGTGTGCAAACATCTATATATTTTTCGGCATCACTTCTTAATAACTTTCAATAAAAGTTCCTGACATAGCTACATAAGAAAATACTTAACAGTTCGTTAGTTAGATAGTTAGTCAGGTATACGTAGTTTTTTCTTATTATTATAATTTCTAAGGCTCCTCTCCAAAAGTTTAATTGTCCTACAATTAAACATATTTTCAAGGGAGGACTGATTAAAAGTGCAAAATTAGAACTATTTATTAGTATTAATATTATTAGTGTTATTTAAACACACACGCACATTATATATATATATATATATATATATATATAAAGTCCACATNATAAAGTCCACATGAAATGAAAATTGAGCCTATTAACTTTTTACTGTACATTCTTGTTGTGAGCAAATAACTTGTAAATCCACAGAAACAAATTGGTCCCCTAAAATCACCCCTGCCCTTTTTTTCTTTTCTTTCAATCTTATGTATTACTTTGAAGTATGTCACAACACTGAAGTAAAGTTGGTTGCAACTTTTGGTTCACGTGGACTTTAAAAAAAGGCTACTAGTTCAATGTTGAGACCTGTTTTTTTTTTTGGGCCATTCATTTTGGCCATCTGGATTATTGCTAATTGTTAGTATCAGGAGTTTATGCTGAAAGTACAAGTTAAAATGCACAAAAATGATCTTGCGGAGGTAATGCTCTTAATGACAGCTAGAGTTGTATTCATGTTTCGTGTCATTGAATGTGCTGGCGTTCTAATTTTTGCATTTACACTCTTGTTGGTTCTCTGCTCTGAGAGTGACGTGTTTTCTTTCATGCATTAGTGAGGAGGCAGGCTGGCGCAGGTCATAGGTTGCTCCTGGATCATGAGAGACAGTGGCAGCAGCCTGGCTCAAACACACTGGTCCAATGAGCTGACGCTGACCGCAGGGCAGGAGGGTGCTGGGGTTGGGGGTGCCATTGGAGGTGGCCATTTAATGAACCCGGCTATGGCCCAACATGCCCCGAGTCCAGCCCACTTCAAACTGGGCCGCCGAGAGGAGGACGTCAGGATATGGGGTGCAGAATATACTGTCCCTGAGGTAGAAGAAGAGGAAGATGAGGAGGAGAATGTGGAGATGGAGAGTGAAGAGGATCTGGTGGAAAAGAAAGCTGAGGGTGGTTTCCAGTGTAATGATAAAGGTAACAACGAGGAGTGGGGCTCGCCAGATCACTCGCAGCTAGTGGAAATGGATGTCAGTGTTACAGGTGACTTTACCCACTGCTTGGCCCAGAGTAGGCCCAGTCCACTTAAAGAGAGAAAGCTAGCCCGGTTGCGGTATCGGGGTCAAAGGTGTGTAAGCACGCGCTACCGTTTAGCTCAGCAATGGAGAACTTGGCGCCAACGAGCCAAATGGGCAGGAACTATGGGCTACAGGAGAGTACGCAGATTTCACAGACGCCGGCTCTCTGGCAATCGAACTTTCCAGAGATTGCCTGGCAGTTCATTGTTAAACAGAGACCCAGAAAGACATTTGGGGAAAGCAGAGGAGAGAGGAACTGATTTAACTGGTGAGTATGAACTCTTGTTGACATCTGTATTATAATTTATTTTTTGTCTTTTTTAAAAGAATTGATATAATTAATTGTTTAGCATATAATACCTGACTAATTTTAAATATGTTGAAGTGTATAATGTGATAATATTTTGTTTGGTGTGTAATGTAAAGAAAGAAAGCAGTTAAGTAAGTGCTCACGGACGAGGTGAGTTTTCAGTTGCTTGAATATTGTCAGGGATTCAGCTGTGCGGATAGAGCAAAGAATCGCACACAAAAATGTTCTGGGGAGTGATTTTGTGCCTCTCTGCGATGGTACCATGAGGCACATTGAATGGATGAAATTACATATTGTTGTAATACTGAGGTCGTGAAAGAAACTGGCAAGGACTGAGTGGGACAGCATTCCTGTTTGTGACTAAAGTGCACAGTACATCTGTTCCATTATCTTTCTTCTGTACTTCTTTACCATTTGATCTCTTAGACTCCTGTAGCACAAATGGTGTTCTGAAAAGAAGGGATGGTATCCATGGAGCAGCCATGGGGGACAGGGAGGGACAGGCCTCCCCTGCTAATGTCCAGTCTCAACGGGAAAAGTCCTCCCCACAGAATCAGCTTAGCAGTGAACACATTTCTTGTGTACAAGGTACAATATCCCTTTTCCCAAATATGGAACAGGATGTAGTATTTAATATTATATCATCCTATGGTTGTTCCTCTCTCACTCCTCCTCCTCTTCAGGTATTCTGGATGAGTTTCTCCAGCAGTATGGCAGTTTGATTCCCATCCACGTAGATGAGGTGGTGGAGAAGCTTCAGGAGCTCTTCAATGAGAGTTTCTCAAGTCCTCACAGGTCAGAAGTGGCTCATACCAGTCATAAGGCTTATTGAATCTTGATAATTAAAATGCCAAACAGATAAAAGACTTGAGTGTGAAGTCTCAGTTTGTACTATTTTAATTTGTGCCTGTTAACAGGAAGGTAATGGTGCAACATTTAATGCAGTCCTACCAGCGCATGTCCGGAAGTGCAGTGATGCGGGGGTTTCGTGTAAATTACAAACGTCATGTCCTCACCATGGATGATCTGAGCACACTCTATGGCCAGAACTGGCTCAACGATCAGGTGAGCATCTTGCTAACAACATTATTTATTATTAATGAACATTATTAATGTTGGATCTCATTCACTAACCATGTGTACACTTGTATTTGTGCATGGACGTGATTCATCAATAAATTTGAACTTGGATTGTATTTCTATATTTAGGATAAAATTCTGAAACAACTCAAATTACAAGCCTGGTGGCATTAGGATTGGTTTTAAAAAATGAAATATTTTTGCAACTTAAAATAACTGTTTTAATATATTTTACATTATTCCTGTGATGGCAAAGTGGAATTTTCAGCATCATTACTCCAGTATTCAGTGTCACATGATCCTTCAGAAATCATTCTAATATACTGCTCAAAAAACATTTCTTATTATTATCAATTTTGAAAACAGTTGTGCTGCTTAATATTTTTGTGGAAACGTTGACATTTTTCATGATTCTTTGATGAAGTGAAAGTTCAAAAGGACAGCATTTATTTGAAATATAATTCTTATGTAACATTATAAATGTCTTTACAGTTACTTTTGATCAATTTGTTGCATCCTTGCTGAAAAAAAAATCTAAATTAATTTCTAACTGACCCCAAACAATTGAATGGTAATACATGACGAATGGGTGTACTGGTCATGTTGTGTAAAAGACATTATAGGGAGATGGTTTGGGTGTGTTTTATGATAATTTAACATATTTCCGATTCATCAACATTACAAGAAGGGTAAGAGCTATATGTGTGTACGCACCTGTTTTGAATTCACTGGGAATTTTGAACACCTATTGTTAATAGTGAATGAGATCCAATATTTTTGTTCTTCATATCTCTTTTATTGTGGTTTATTAAATTTAAAATCTAACTCTTTCAATAATTTTGTAACTACAATGGCACCGTCTTTTGCATCAGTTTGTCAGAGTTGTATAGAGAAGATATTAGATGAATGGGGGGCCCTTGTACTGGGATTGTGCTGAGTTAGCTCTCTCTTACGTCTGTAACTCACTCCGTCACCCAGGTCATGAACATGTATGGGGATTTGGTCATGGACGCTGCCCCTGAAAAGGTAGTCTAAACACACACACACGCACATACGCACTCCTTTACACATACGAGCACAACAAGAGAATATGACTCATGACAAAGCCATTATATGAACCTGTGGCAAAGAGTTAAATGATTATGAAAACAGTATGTGAATTAGGTTTTTCCTCATTTGATTTCTGTCTCACCATGCCTTTTTTAAATTTGCAGGTCCACTTTTTCAACAGCTTCTTTTATGACAAACTTCGGACGAAAGGTTACGACGGGGTCAAACGGTGGACCAAAAATGTCAGTACTGGAGAGTGATGGAGAAAGATTTTGTGCCTGTCTTTCACAGCTCTTTTACTAATACTTGCACATTTTAGGACTGTACAGTTAAGCAGATAAATTGCTAATAGATAATTCACCATCATTACCTGCATTATTAAGTTAATATAGTCATCCACCTATTTTTAGCGTAAAGGCAGACTGGGCAATTTTTGGCTTGAATGTGCACAGCTTCCAGTGTCAGTCGCTTCCAGTTATTTTAGCTTTAACCAAAACAGTCTGATATGCTGCTCTATGTTGCAAACTGGTACTTACCATATTATTTCAAATTAATTATTTTAATCATAAACACACTAGTTTGTAGTGCAAATAGTTTTACTGTTTACTGCACTTTGTTACTCTTCTAGTTATTTACATATAGCAGCTAATAAATTGGGAAACTTGCTCATTCACTGCAAAAAGCTTACTTCCACATTGAAAAATATGGTGGATGGATATAACATAATTATTGTAGTACTACATGTTTATTTCACTGTTATTTATTTCACTGTTAAATCGGCTCTTTAGGTTGATATTTTCCAGAAGAAGTTCTTATTGATCCCTATTCACCTGGAAGTGCACTGGTCATTAGTGTGTGTGAATGTTCCTCAGCGTAGCATCACATACTTCGATTCCCAGAGGACCCTCAACCGTCGATGTCCCAAAGTAGGCATTATTTGTTCTATTGATGCAATTTTAATGGCTACATTCCTTGTACCAATGCTTATCGTGTCCACTAAAAGTTTTTTTTTTTGCAGCACATTGCCAAATACCTGCAAGCAGAGGCAATCAAGAGAGAACAGAAGGAGTTTTACACAGGGTGGAAAGGCTTTTTCAAAATGGTATGGCGAAAGAGGAATTTGACGTGTGTGTGTGTGTGTGTGTTAAAATTGTGTGTTAGAATAGATTGCAAAGGCCAGTTTGTGTATGTGTTTTTGACTCTTCTGTCTTTGGAATGTTCTAGAATGTGGCAAGGCAGAACAATGACAGTGATTGTGGAGCTTTTGTCCTTCAGGTTAGCGTTTTCTTTCCCCCCGTTATTTTAACACTTGATTTTGTACATAGCACTGGTGCTGTAAGTATATCAAAACCTTCACTGGTGTCTTTTACTCACGTGTTCACTCTTCTTATCGTTGTACTCCAGTACTGTAAGTGCCTGGCCCTGGAACAGCCTTTCAGCTTTGGTCAGCAGGATATGCCCAAGCTACGGAGACAAATGTACAAAGAACTGTGTCACTGTAAACTGTCTCTGTGAGACCATGGAAGGGCAAGGAGGATCCATGACATCTTACACTATTGTATAAGCTCCAAGTCCAGACAGCATTTAGGCGGGAGACGTGCAAACGTTTTAAACCCTCTTTTTGTTAAATGACTTTGTATTTTGACTTGCTGAATGCCATACTCTGTTTGGCCCAGTTGTTCGTTTGTTCAGATCAAGATGCAAGAGGAGTTGTTTTTTTAGAAAAATGGAGGTGGAGGTGGAGTTGACCTCAGTGAACTGTTCATTAGGTGCCGCCATTTTGTTGGCAATTTCATTTTTTATTTTTCGTGTTCTTGATGTCAGTAACTTGTATGCTAAAAGGTAATACCATTGACTGGTGAGGGAGGACACTTGCAGACATTTTAAAAATGTAATGCAATATTCATATACTGAGAGTCGTTATGGACCACAACACTATATGAGGATTTTTGTTTGTTCAATATTGTTTGTCTGTTATGTATCTGTGCGATTTAAGATGCAGACTTATGGAGATGAAAAAAGAGCAGCTGTAAATTAAACTGTTTTATATCTTTTGAGATGCATACATTGTTGTAAGATGTACTAATAAAAACTTAAGAAAATAACTGAGCATCATCAATTTGTGTTAGTCGTTATGTTACAGCATTGTAATTTTTTTAGGATTTGCCACAGCAAGAACCACCATACCCTTTTAATGCATTTTAACATAAAACAAATTTGCATTTACAATACACAATTTAAAAATAAAAGGTGCCAAAAAAATCACAAAACAAAAAAAAAGTAAAAGGGCGATCCATCACTTATCCATAACAGATTTCATTAAATATTTTCATGCTTATCAAATCTCCAAAAACAACAAATCAGCCTACTTATTATTATTATTATTATTTGTTGTTATTTAAAGGTCGGAAAGATTGAAACTCCAGCTCTGGATGATGTGGATTAAGTGTGCGAACCTTTGCCGTTTATGACATTCAGCTCATAAAGGAGTTCAATTCAAGACCTTTGTTTTGTATCATGTTTTATATGGCAACTTAACATTCGCATTGCTAAATACATGTACGCTATAACTGCGTCACAGTAGGCCAAGCGAATGATATTTTAAGGTTTAGCTTTACTCCAATTACATTTAAGATAGAGCAGGACTGACGTGTCAGGGACCGCCCATCTGAACTGTATCCAACACCAAAGGGTGGCTACCATTGTTGAGTGACGTCTGTACTAGCCAATGAGAATATGCAAAGGGCGGACCTTATTCTGACTGATGGTCGAATGCTGCAATCACAATTTTAGTAAGAAAACCGTGTTAAACTATATAAAACATTTTCGCGGTGTGCTCGCCCTTTGTGATAATGTCGGCAGAATATGAAGGGAGGTAGGACAACAGGAATTTAACGATCTTAATGTATTTGTTTATAAATTGGAGATCTTATATGTGCATGTTGTCAGTCGCCATAGGCATTCCGCTTCTAGATGTTGTTGGAAGTAGCGTGTGATACGTGATCTTGAATGTCGTAAACGAGTAGTAAAAACCCACTGGCGTTAGCATATGAGCTCTTAGCAGCCCGGCCTGCTTGCCGTTGACGTTGAACGGTCTCTACTGTTTAGCAGCTCAAAATTAAGGTTTAGATCGCGAATGATGTGTTGTTGTTGTTGTTGTTATATGAATTTAATGTAGTCAATGATCATCTCGAATAGCCTCAAATAGTCTACTTGATTTAGCTCTCGTAGCTCACTGTCTGCTCGACACATAACCCTCTTATGTATGGCCCTGGCCTGAAGTAAAGATGTTTTTACTGTCCATTCATTCATTCGCACATAAATACAGCTCTTCTTCTGAATATCTCTAGCTAAATATATTTTCATTATAAAATGTACACTGGAGTGATGATTTACATGTACAAGTTTATTATATTGTACTGCTTTAAAATGGTAGATAAAATCTGCATTAATTTTGTGGTTCTTAAATGTTTGACATTTATTTGTGTGTATAAAATATATATAAATATGTACACACAAATAAATATATATATATATATATATATATATATATAATGTGTGTGTATTATACTATA
>RJVU01073043.1:3738330-3754569 GCA_003731715.1 Anabarilius grahami | reverse complement strand
CTGCATGTCTCTCTTGGCACAGCTTTGGGGTTGGCACTGAATGTGCTGTCAGTTGTTTTGACTGTCTTGTTCTCACTGTGGGGGTCAGCGATTCCTTTTATTGTTTCGTTTTTTCTTTTGAACAACTGCCAACCTGTTATCCTTTATGCATAATGCAATTAGTGACAAATGGGTTTTTTCTTTTTTCTTTTTTTTCAGTGTAAGATTGAGTAAAGATGAGCTCTTCTGTGGTCTTTTGTATCTTAATATTCATCTTAATTACTTTCCCCCGTAACTGCAGAGTAACTGGCATGAGATCGTGGACAGCTTTGATGACATGAACCTGCGTGAGACTCTGCTCAGGGGAATTTATGCTTATGGTTTTGAGAAGCCCTCTGCCATCCAGCAAAGGGCTATCCTCCCTTGTATCAAGGGTAATGTACCTTTTTAAGAATATTTATAAAAAAATAATAATAAATAAAAATTGATTAAATTGATGTTCATTGGAGCAGTCCATATTATCAGAAACTATTTTCAACTTCTGTTAATGAGCTTTCGGGTACATATTATGCAAATTAATCAGCAGTGTTTGTTCACTTGTGATTGTCATTTAAAGGATGTTTTCTTATATAGAGGGGCATCTTCTGTAGTTGTAATACGGTAGCATAACTGTTAAGACTGCCATTGCCCATCATTGCATGCTTGAAGGACATCCCGTAATATCAATTAGAGCTCATAATTTGGCCACTTTATGACCTGTTTTTTGTCTCCACACTAGGATATGATGTCATTGCACAGGCCCAGTCAGGAACAGGCAAGACCGCCACCTTTGCCATTTCCATCCTGCAGCAGATTGATGTAGAGCTGAAAGGATCTCAGGCCTTGGTCCTGGCACCCACCCGTGAACTGGCTCAGCAGGTTAGCGCTGTCTCTGTGTTCACTGCTTTTGGTTCACTTGCTGCAGAACCACAGTGTCAGCGGTCCAGCTAAACTAAACTGATGAGTTCTCTTGATGACTTGGTTGTCAGAATTGGGCACTATTTTTAAAGCTTTTTTTTTTTTTGTCACTTGCTTATGAATTTACTGAACTCATGTTAATTGTCAAGAAAGGTGATCATTTTGTTAATGTTGGGGAATGTAACTTTTAAAAGCAACATGTTACATTATTGTTATTTAAAGGAAAAGTTCATAATCATGTTACATTTGTTTTATGGGAAGTTCAATTCAATTCACATTTCAATTCACAATACATATCGTTTCAAAGTAGCTATACAGAAAAATGCATGTTTCTACATTACAATTTAGAGTAATCTGTTATCAGATGTGACTGTGTCAAAGTAATGTCCATATGTCAAAAATGTACAGTTCTAAGATTATACAAATCATGTAGTTGGCCAACATCATGTATTCATTTAGGCAGAAACAATGATCTCATTAAAGCAATTATTACAAGATCATAATGATTACAATATATAGAAAATTTGGCAGTGGTGCATGTTGATTTAGAGTTGCCATCATCTGAAGTCCTTGCAGGGGTTGGCGTTATCTCTTCACAGGTGTTGGGTCATCTGAAATCTTTGTAAGAGGCTGGATCCAAACTGGAGCTGGTGTAATCCCTAGTTACCTCGGGAAAAGCAAATGGAAAATAATTAGCATAGCTGCTGTTCATAACATTTCAAGCAAAAGACAATCGTGTTTCATCTGATATAACTGGAATACGGTTATAAGGTTATGAGGTGCGTTATGTGAATGTTTGGCTAAAGATAATTGTCTTTAACCTAGATTTAAACTGGGAGAGTGTGTCTGAGGCACTGAACCTCGAACATTATCAGGAAGGCTATTCCAGAGTTTAGGAGCCAAATGTGAAAACGCTCTCCCTCCTTTAGTGGACTTGGATATCCTAGGTACTACCAAAAGTCCAGAGTTTTGTGACCATAAAGTCCCCATGAAATAAATGTTTTTTGGTTTTTTTGGCTTTTAGAATGAATATGTTAGCTACACTGTTATCTATAAGCTAGTGTGAATGACAAACTTCCCATTTAGAAGATATAAGCATTCAAAACTTTCTCTCACTTCCGCCAATATGGATCAGTGATTTTGATGACATCACTCCGCACTTCAGCTTCTCATCAGATTTTCTGTCCAATCAAATGCTCTCTAAAATCTAAAGCGTCTCGCCCCCTACATTATAAATAATGTATTTTTTAATGTAAATTAGCGTTGTTGTTTTTTTCGTGTAATCGACTATTGTTTTCAGTGTCGACTAGTAGCAGCTGTACTGTTTAGTCGGCTAGTCTTGCACATCCCTAGTCTTTACTACTTCTCAGGACCTTGAATGTGGTGATTTCGTTACTTTCTATGGGAGATAAAAAAAAAAAACTCTTAAGATTTCATCAAAAATATCTTAATTTGTGTTCCGAAGATGAGCGAAGGTCTTACGGGTTTGGAATGACATGAGGGTGAGTAATCAAGGACAGAAGTTTCATTTTTGGGTGAACTAACCCTTTAAATGTAGAGAAGGATGTAACTGTACATCCTTCTAGAAGCAAATTGTACTCTAATGGCTTGTTTCCACCAAGTGGTACGGTACGGTTCAGTACAGTACAGTACGATTTTGGGACAGTAAACTCTGATCCGGCTTGCATTTCCATCGCCAACAGTACCCTTACTTGATAGGCGTGGTGTATGCCGGAAAGTAGCGATCGACGTCATTCTCGCGTGAAGAAGAAAGTGACTGTAAACAACAATGGAGGACATAAAGCAGCTTTGTTTGAGCAAATGCTGAAGGCTGCAAGGAAAAACAGCTGAAAAATACACATTGTGTTGCAATGGTATTGTGTTGTCATTCCCCTTGTAGCACGCGCAAGTGACGATTCTCTGTCAGCCAATCAACATTCTGTAGTGAGTGCGTAGTTGCAGACAATCTAAACCACCCTAATTCTTGTCCCTAAATAATGGGGTAATTTTGTAATCAATCTAAAGGCAGGAACACACCAAGCCGACGGTCGGCCGTCAGGCAGTTTTTGTTCATCGGCCGACTAAGTTTTCTCAGTGTGTTCCGCACCGTCGGCTGAAGTTGGTCCTTGTCGGCTTTTTTTCGGCCGATTCAACATGTTGAATCGGCGTCGGAGCTCGTTGGTCCGTCGGGCCATCTGATCATTCTGATTCGCTGTTCAGCTACTGCCACCTGCTGGTACGGAAAGGCATTTTATCTTACGCAGGTGCAGAACGAATGTGCTACTTGCCCGTCAGGTGTCGAGCCTCGGTTTGGTGTGTCAGGGCAACTTTGGACCCAGACGCTGCCGAAGTGAGCCAACCCCGCAGTCTGCTTTCGTCACCACTAGTTCGTCGGTGTCGGCATGGTGTGTTCCGGGCTGTATGTCATGATCTATAGTGTCAAACGAAGCACTAAGATCAAGTAAAACTAGTATAGATGCAGCCTTCATCAGAAGCTAGAATTAAGTCATTTGTAATTAGGACTGCACGGTTTATCGCGACTAAATAAAAACCTTGGAATGTTATGGTTATTTTCTACTAGTTTGCGGAGATGCTCAGCCGTGGCAGCTTTTAGAGCTTTTTTTTTTATAGCAGGACAGACTGATTTTCCATGCAATTATTAAGTCCTCTAAATTAGTTTTTAATTTGTGCTCCAGGTTACAAATTTCTCTTTTGAGAGCTCGAGTAATACTGTTGTACCATGGTGGAGTAATTTTCTCTCTAACCTTTTTTTTTTTAATCTGATGGGTGCAGCAGTTTCTAATGTACTAGAGAAGATCCTGCCCATACTTCTAGTCATTTCATCAAGTTCATTTGTGTTTATGTGATCATTTAGATTATTTGTGAATCTATAATTGTTCTACCTGGTTGATAACACAGAGCAATATGGTAAATATCAGCAGTATGCACATTACTATTCTTGGGATTCAAGTATCGATATTGGTTCTTCAAAATGAGAATTGATTAAAATCAAGAAATCTATATTTTTAACCCAGCCCTAAAAATAGGCACTTACATGTGATGGCAAATGTGCTTTCTGTCCCCAACTCAACTATGCAAGTAAGTACAGACAAATGTTTTGCTCCAGGTTACATTACACTTGATTTTCTCCATTTGTACAGATCCAGAAAGTGATTCTGGCTCTTGGAGACTACATGGGTGCAACATGCCACGCCTGTATTGGTGGGACCAACGTGCGCAATGAGGTCCAAAAATTGCAGGCAGAGGCACCGCATATTGTAGTAGGAACCCCAGGTCGTGTCTACGACATGCTTAATCGAAAGTTCCTCTGTGAGTATTGAGTGCTGTGAGATCTATTGCAGAATATTTTGTATTTTTTATGTTTATATATGTATTTTATATATTTAATTATTTGATTTTATTTCATGTTATTATTGTCTTATGTCATTTACACTTTCTTTTGTTTTTACTTCTCTTCTAGCTTCTAAGTACATTAAAATGTTTGTGCTGGATGAAGCGGATGAGATGCTGAGTCGTGGTTTCAAGGACCAGATCTATGAGATTTTCCAGAAACTCAGTACCAGCACACAGGTTAGGATATGAAACGGACCATGTTTTCTGTATGTGCTGTTACCAGGTTGCATATTTCAATGTGTAATTGCATTAGTGTATATAAGAATATGCTTTTGCCAAAGCATAATACAGTTGCGACAACAGGTTGAGAACAAACACAAATAGCATTGAAATCTGGAATTGTTGCTTCTTGTTCAGTCAACTCTGTTTTTCACCACTATTCCATTAAGACCGATAACAATACCTTTTTAGGAGACTCAGTTTTAAGAGGCCATATGTTTGTTTATAAATGTGATTGATCATGTGAATAGGCCTCAGCATGTTGTTCTGCCGTCTGTCCACTAGGTGGTGCTGCTGTCAGCCACCATGCCTGCGGAGGTGCTGGATGTCACTACCAAGTTTATGCGAGAACCAGTGCGCATCCTGGTGAAGAAAGAGGAGCTCACCCTTGAGGGTATTCGTCAGTTCTACATCAACGTTGAAAAAGAGGTACAGATCTTGGGTTATTTTTATGCAAAGCAATAACAGGAGAAATTCATGATTTACATACATGAGCATACCAGAATTTATCAGGGCTTTTAAAAGGACGTTCTGTGTGTTCATATGCATTGATTTTGACCAGTGGCTGTTAATAGTTCATTGTGTTTCTCACCCTGCTTTGGTGTGTATGTCTTTTGGTCAGGAATGGAAGCTGGACACCCTGTGTGATCTCTACGAGACTCTGACCATCACTCAGGCGGTGATCTTCATTAACACACGCCGGAAAGTAGACTGGCTCACAGAGAAGATGCATGCCAGGGACTTCACTGTCTCAGCTCTGGTAAATACTGAAAGTGCCACACTGCAACTATAAAGGGGAACAATATTGTTGGAATCTCTTTCAGAGCAATTTTTTTAAATCTATTTTTTAAAATCGGCCAGTTAAACGCATTCCTACGACTTTAAAGTGTGAGCTGCAATTATTTTCACAGAACATAACTGTATTGTGCGCTTAGAATAAACATAATTGTGTCATTGTTGGCCTATAATTTAAATTAGCTTTAAAGTTAGAAATAAAGATTTAGGTTCTTATATGGCCCATTTAAATATAATAATAACAATGTTATTATTACATTTTTATTAAAGTGTTTTTATATTTAAGTATTTTAACCTTTTGCACAATGCTTGAAGTAACACATTTTAGCATTCATTCTGCACACAGATGATGGTCTGATGGTTCTCATATACAGAATGTTCTGTCTTTTGCAAGCGTAATGAATGCACGAATAAACTAAATGTAAATAATGTATTATATTGTTTGGTTTGTAGTAATCAGGCATTGTGTGTTATCTTTTTCAGCATGGAGACATGGAGCAGAAGGACCGAGACCTGATTATGAGGGAGTTTCGCTCTGGTTCTAGCCGTGTCCTTATTACCACAGATCTGCTGGTTAGTAAACGCATCAATGCATTGGTCTTGCTTTATTTGTTCTTTTAAAGGATTAGTCCACTTTCAAATAAACTTTTCCCGATAAATTACTCACCCCATGTCATCCAAGGATTATTCTCCTTATAGTGGACTTCAATGGCCTCCAGACGGTTGAAGGTCAAAATTACAGTTTCAGTGCAGCTTCAAAGGGCTTTAAACGATACCAGACGAGGAATAAGGGTCTTATCTAGTGAACCGATCTGTCATTTTAGAAAAATAATACAACTTTATATGCTTTATAAACACAAATTATCGCCTTGCACATGCTTCCGCTTTCCGTATTCTCCAAAATGCTTATGCTGGATGTCCTACGCCTTCCCTATTCAACTTACAGAACGAACGCGGCGCCAGTTTCGTTTTTTTCTGTAAGTAGAATAGAGATGAAGTAGGACATACGGCATAAGCATTTTGGAGAATACGAAAAGCGGAAGCACGTGAAAGGCGATAATTTGTGTTTATAAAGCATATACAGTTGTATTTTTTTCTAAAATGACCGATCGGTTCACTAGATAAGACCCTTATTACTCATCTGGTATCGTTTAAAGCCCTTGAAGCTGCACTGAAACTATAATTTTGACCTTCAACCGTTTGGGCTCCATTGAAGTCCACTATAAGGAGAATAATCCTGGAATGTTTTCATCAAAAACCTTAATTTCTTTTCGACTGAAGAAAGAAAGGCATGAACATCTTGGATGACATGGGGGTGAGTAAATTATCAGGAAAAGTTTATTTGAAAGTGGACTAACCCTTTAATGGAATAGATTCCATTCAAAACTAGTTCAGTTAGCGCATGAGGTCACCAGACTTCCCTGACCCCACAGCACCCTCTAGTGCTTTGGAGTAATAATAGTGTCTGGTATAAAAATAGTGTGTTCTGCTATGGATGGGTCATTCTGTCCTTCCCCATAGCTTTATCAAACTACACACAAACAACAAATATATATATATATATATATATATATAATTGATAGAATATAATTTAAAAACATTGGAAATAAAGAAGATTATACTTATGTATGCTTGAGTTGGCTTTCATTTACTTGCATGTCTTTCTCGTTCATAGGCCAGGGGTATTGATGTCCAGCAGGTGTCTTTGGTGATCAACTATGACTTGCCAACCAACCGCGAGAATTACATTCATAGGTTTGTTGGCTTATTTTGTTTGTCATTATAACATTAAGTTTGACTTAAACTGAATTGTTTCAACTGCCATTTGATTATTATTACCAACTTGTGGTGTTTTATTTGTGAAACTCTCAGGATTGGTAGAGGAGGCCGTTTTGGCAGGAAAGGTGTGGCTATCAACATGGTGACAGAGGATGACAAGCGTACTCTGCGGGACATCGAGACCTTCTACAACACTACTGTAGAAGAGATGCCCATGAATGTGGCTGACTTGATCTAGAGATTTACTTGACCTGATCTAGATACATCCCCCCTCTCTCTATCCCCATAATCTCTCTCGCTTTAATTTCAAGTTTTAGCACTTCTAAATGGAGTAGGGTATGTGCAACTCCCTGCTCTTTCACATTTGCAAATTAGTCATTTTATTTTCCCCAAAGCTGAACAAATTTTATAAATCTCAGATGCTGAATATACATCTATTTATCTCCATCAACTCTTATAATAAACATTGTGAAATATGGGCTCAGCCATGGAGAAGAGCAGCATGGTCTGTCACTCTTCTCTCGATTAGTCCTCCTAAACTTTTTTTTCTTTTTTTCTTTTTAAGCTGGGAATTATCATTGACGTGCATTGTTTCTTTAAAGCACATGTTACTAATGTACTTGGGCCATGTGTTAAAAGTGTGCTTGCTTTTAAACCAACATGAAAAGCATCAGAAAGATTTGATACATTTCTTTCGAATCCTGCTACTGGGACTATGTAAGATCCAAGTAGTTACTGCACTTGCTTGCTGTACTGTTTGCTATAAAACTGTGCCAGAGCTATTTAATCACTCTTGAACAGTATACGATATGAGATGTCTGAGTGTTGTGGGCTTCCTGAATTTGTATATTTGGAAGTCCTTACTCGGATGAACTTTGACTGAGGGTGGTATAAAAATGTGGAGAAAAAAAAGATATTTCAACATTATTGGATTTAATTTTTTTTTCTACATTTAAGTTATTTTGTAAGTGTATTTTGTTTTTTGGAGGAGGGGGGAAATTTCAATAAAGCTACAGTTTAACTCGTCAAACTCTCCTTTTTCTTCTCGTTATTAAATAGTTTGGATATGTTCTTTGCCATTTTTGCAGGTTCTAGTTGTTAAAATTACTGTATTTCACATAAGTGTAATGACCCTACACTGGTATGTGTACAAATTAAACATTATTTACAGTCAATGGTATTTACAGGTATACTATCCAATTTAAAGAGCCTTAAAAGAAGTTCAGGTTAAAGGTACTTCTTTGAAAAACTATATGAATGCTTGTTCATGAATTTACTGGCGTGAGTGCCATGTCTTCTCGATCTTTTATTGCATGTCAACGATTTTCACCCAAAATTGCTCATATTTTACCTAACCAATAGGAGTACATGAAAGTCAATAAAGAATAGTCAGCTGTGAGATACTGTAATGCCGATATTCAACACTGGAGGGAGGCTCCACACAACTCCTTACAGCAGATCTGAAACTTTAGTGGGGAACAACAAACTGATATAATTGCAGTGTCCAAAGATCAGAAATCAGAATGTGGTACATATAAAGTATAAGGATCAGGAGAAAATTCAATCATCTGAAACTGAGGTTCCCACTGCAAACACCGAATTTGACATAAATACTGTTTACATTTGGTCAGTGTCAAAAAAAAAGTTACATGTTGCTTTTACACAAAAGAAATCCGCATGTAGCAAATGCATATGCATGAAGGCATTTGTGAGATGTTTTGTTGGAAATGAACAAAGTCTGGCAGCCATGTCAGTAGTTCAGTAGTTGAACTTTTAAATCTCTTTTCCTCTCTCCTCTTCATCACCTTCATCCCCATCGCATCGCTATTCGGTGGCACCTTACCATCCCTAACGGCCACGTTGCAGTTTCTCGCACAGCGTAGGTGGCCTCTCTGCCTCCCCAACCCCCCTTCCGTGGCCATAGTGTTTGTGGGGCATGGTGATTTTGCAAGTGGGAGGCTCGTAAAGGCCTGGCTGGACTACTGGGCAGTGTGATGGATGGAGGGAAGGCTGCAGACTCCATTTACATGAGAACAGAAGCCGGAGAGCGGCTGAATAGAGGGGCTTTCAATCTGCTTGTCATTGAAAAAGCTTAAGAACTTTCTCCAGCGACTAACCAACCCCCCCCAACTCCTCTGCTCTCTCTCCCTCTTACTTTCTTCTTTCTTCTCAACCCCCTTTTTTCCCCCTTGCTGTCTCTCTTGCTTTTCTTCCACACCGTCCTCCTCCCCTCTGTCCATCGCTCTTTCTTTTCTCTCGAACCCNTCCCTCCCTACTTCATTTTTTCCTCTCTCTTTTATCTCAGACCATCCAATCTGTCATTCTGGATCTCTGCGTCTCTCGCATGTATGATGTTTGGCTTCTTTCAGGCTTTCTCTGGACTCTCCGGCTTTCTCGCGAGGCCCCCACTTAAATTTTGATTTGATTGTCGACACAACACCAGGAGACATCAATGTGTTTCCTCTCTTTATTCTCCTGCTCTTGCTTATAATGAGACTGATCCCATACATGAGAATGACTCATGCACAATAGCTCCGGCACACTCCATATTCAGCCTCCACATAAAGTAAGGTTAATTGTATAATAAGTGTGTGACAATGACCTGCGACAATGGCTCGAGTCAATATTGACGCCGTACAGTGGGGTTTTGCAGCGTCAGGCCGTGAGCCAGTAGAAAACGGCAGCTCACGTGTCACGCATAGGATTTGTTTACATTTCTGCTTTGGTTTGAGGTAATAGCACCTGTTGCTCTTCTATGGAATTTCGTCATGTTAAAATGGGCCATAGGTTTCAGTCATTCAAAATGTCACAAAGCCAGAGAAAACATACTAATCCAATAGGAGATTCTGGTTTTACAACCCACTGTCTAACACCGAAACAATGCACGGCTACTGCTGGTTGACATCAACATGTTGTATGCCCTACTAGTTAGCTTTGCACCATCACATTATTTTAAAATTATGTCAGTAAGTGCCATTGTAGAAACAAACAGAACAAATTAATTACTCAAACTTATATTTTACGTTCAGGCTCCATTAGCAGAATCACTTTCTGTCCCCATTACATGTGTTGTCAATGATTAAACGGGAGAAACTAGAACAAAAGAGGAGAATGGAGTACAGAAACTCCTCCTTATCCTGTTCTTGGGATGCTGAGGTTCGGCTGAGTTTGTTCATTGATGAAAATGCAATTCTGACTATTGCTTTAAAAGTAAACTAGTAACTTTTGTAAGTTGTTAAAATGACCCTAATGAAGTCATTTTTATAACAGCTTTTTGGTAGGCCTTATAGGAACCATTCAGATGATGTGTTAGTACAAGCTAAACTCAGAGGGGGGGAGTTCATTGTCACACTTCTTTCTGATGGTCAGTCGTAGTCGTAGTGTTTGGGGATGCAGGGCTCACAATAGAAGTGTGAAGTGATGCCTATAGAAACTAATGTGTATGGATGGCTGGGTGATAAGGAGTAACTACTCACACCTGCGGTCATTAGAGAAGACGACTCACTGGGGTAGAAGACATCCGAGTTCAACCGAAGACAGCTAAAAGAAAAAATATCTGTAAAGTTTTTCAACAATAAAAAATTGTGCTATTTATTTTAAGTTGTTTCAGTATAGGTTTCAAAAGAGATGCCGGCTTAGAAGAACTATTTTTGGTTCCCCATAAAAACTTACTTTAACTTTTCTTAGCGTGAAGAACATTTTAATAATTTAAAGAACCCTTTTACTCTATAAAGAACCTTTTTTGCATTGGAAAGGTTCCATGGATGTTAAATGTTCTTCGTGGAACCATCGATGTCAATAAAGAACCTTTTACCAGGAACCGGAAAATGTACTTCAAGTGTTAACATTTAAATCAACTGGTTTAATTTCAAGTCATGAATACAGTTTATACACCAACAAAAGCAGTGCCCAATTGCAACAATTGTTAAATGTAGTGATTCTTTGGCTCGTAAAGAACCTTTAAAAGGGCTAAACAGGTTCTTTGTACAGCAGTGGTGCTATATAGCACCTTAACCACCCCAAAGAACCACTGAAGAACCTCTGAAGAACCATACATGGGCTTAACCGGTTCTGTATATGGTAGTGGTGCTATATAGCACCTCAGTCATTCCAAAGAATCAGTGAAGAACCCGCTAAAGAACCACTGAAGCACCAACTATAAATTATGCATAATTACATGCAACTAACCCTAAACCAAACCTAATCCTAACTCTAACCCTACAGTAAGTACATGTAGTACATTTACTATTGTGTCCTTACGTTATGCATCAACCCTGTTACCATCATAACTCCCCTTGTTAAAATGATTCCACAAATAAAAAACTTTGTCATGACAATATTCTTAAAGAATGTAAACTCTTCAAAGACAAGCAAATGTCTGCACTTTTTGTTATTTTGTGGGGTTTGTCAGTAGGGGATGATCTTGAGTAAGACAGTGTTACTATGATTTTACAGCAAACAACTGATTATTGAAAACTGGATATTTGTGGGGAAAGAAAAAAGTGAATAAGCACACTGTAGTGTTGTGACCTTGCACACAAGGTAATGGTTAAAACTATAAAACTGTCAATCCCGTACTTTTTTATTTACTTTTATATAATCTATATAATCCAACATATATTGATATTATTAAATTTAGCCTGATATTGCACAATGCAACATTTATAACATATTTAAAAGACGTTTTCCTTAAAAATCTCCTATTAAAAAACAGAAAAGGCAGCCATTTTGTGCAATGACCCAAATAAAAATGACTCTCCAAAGGTTGCCATCTCAACAAGTAACAAGTGTCCAAGGACAATGGATGATGTTGTTTTGGTCAGAGAAGAAAAACAAGACACCGAAGAAGGATGTAAGCTATTTCATAATATCACAAAGTGGAATTCCTTGCAACTGTGGATAAATAAATAGCAGGCTACATTTAACTGTGTATTTGCATAAGTAGGCTACAACTCATACTAAAGAACTACAGGCACTTGATGTCTAATGATTTTGTGGAGAAATAACTACAGTAAGATGGCCACAAAGTGTTATATTGTAAAATTAGTTTAATAAGTTGCAGGTGAAGACAGAAACTCTTCTCCCCAAAACCGAATCCTCCTCCTGCTCTTGGCCTCTCTACATTCACCGCACCCCTTCTTTAGTGATGCTAATGTGGAGAGAAAGAAAGCAGCTGGAGGCGGACAGTGATGAAATTCTATTATCACTCAAGCACTGAAAGAGTCGCAGGCAGGACGCACAGTGAGTTTAGCTCGGACCTGTTTCACTTTTAAGACAAACTAACGTCACTTCAGAACTTGTTGATCGTCTTTAGTCGTTTACAAACACTTGTGGCTATAGTTACAGTCAGTTCGCTCTCGTCTTTTGGACTTAGGCTACTTGTCCATGAAATAGGCGCGTGCACGTTTAGCTTCGCGGACACTGAAAGTCAGTGGATTTGATTTTAAGTCGTTTAGCAGTTTACGGTGATACTTACGTATCACCACTAAACTCTGTGGTCAGTCATGTACAGCATGCTGGAACACGACATGAAGTCCGCCGTGCCACCGACTCACCAGAGCGCGCAGGGAATGACCCAGCTGAACGGTGGAGTGACTCACGGAACCGCCAAACCGGCTGTCAACAGCCAACAACAGAGTAGCGATCCTATGGACAAAGTTAAGAGGCCCATGAACGCTTTTATGGTCTGGTCTCGGGGTCAGAGGCGCAAAATGGCACAGGAGAACCCGAAAATGCACAATTCGGAGATCAGCAAGCGCTTGGGCGCCGAGTGGAAGCTGCTGACGGACGCTGAGAAACGGCCGTTTATCGACGAGGCCAAGCGGCTTCGCGCACTGCACATGAAGGAATACCCAGATTATAAATACAAACCCCGTCGTAAGACAAAACCCGTGCTGAAGAAGGACAACCCGGCTGCTAAGTATCCCCTATCAGCCGGCAACTTACTGGCGGCAGCCGCGGCTCAAGGATCAGGTGGAAGCCCGCGGATGGACAGCTACGGCTGGGGTCACACAGGTGGCTATGCTGGCATGCAGACGGATGCTCTGGGTTACAGTCAGCAGCTGCACCGCTATGATCTGTCCGCCCTGCAGTATCCATCCGCCATGGCCACCGCACAGACTTACATGAATGGTGCCAACTCCTACACGTAAGTTTATAATTATTCCTACAAATGTTTTTTTTTTGTGTGTGTGTGTGTGCACTAAAATAACATGCTTATACTAAATAAAAGATTTGTATAGTCTTTAACACATTTGTCTTTTATTTCTCTCCAGCCCCATGTCCTACAGCAGCACTCCACAGCAGCCCAGCCCGGTCATGTCCATGGTGAAACCAGACCAGGTGTCTCACTCTCCCACCGGAGCCCACAGCCATCAGCGGGGTCCTTTACAAGGAGACCTGAGGGACATGATTAGCATGTATATCCCTGGTGGAGACACCACAGACAGTGGAGCACAGAGAGGCTATTCCAATATCCAACAGCATTACCTCACCGGTACAGCACCTCTCACTCACATCTGATCAGGAAACTGTCATTACGTTCCTGTTTCAGGTCTGGAGGGCCACTAGTGTCGGTTGTAGATGCGTGAACATTAACTTGATATGTAAAAAAGGATGAGGGTGTGTGAACACATGGTCGAACTGGATATCCCAAGGCAGCTGGACTTCTGGCCTTGTTGAAGTGCCTCAGAATATTGTGTGGAATGTGTGTCGCCCCTTTCTATTACGTTTTTTTAAGGTCCATGTCTGTTTTCTGCATAGCGTTCGATGATTATGTCATTGAGGCCTGGTGCACTGTTGTTGGAATTGCTTATAGTAGTAACACGGCGCATTTGTTTTGTTTTGTTTTGGGTTTTATTGTAATCGACTGGCCATTTTTAATCAACCAGCTGACTGGTTGATTACTGCGTATTATTTGCATAGTAAAACAGCTAGTTTAATATGTCACTGACTACTGACTTCTAAGGCATGGCTGTAATTGCTAAATAGGGAAAGAAGGGAACGGAGCACACATTCCCTCAGTCGCTGCTTGTCCTGATGATCTAAACACCTCAAAATGAATCTCCCAAGTTTTATTTTTAAGCTTTCATACCATAAGACTTTGTAACATTGTGCTGCTCTTCATTGTTTAGGTAATGCAAAAATATGAAATGCACAACAGTTTAGACATTTTTGTTAGTGTAGATACATTTATGCCCTGAGCTTCAACAGATTTTTGTTGCATTAAAAAGTGAAAATGACATAGAGATCCTGCTTAGAGGGATTTGACCGTATTTTCTATTAAAAAAAAAAGAACAATTAATTCTCAACTCATTTGAGAAATAGAACTTGTGAATAGAAGTGTTGTGTGTATAAAAGGGAGTCAAAACGTTTTGAATAATGTTCATTAAAAAAGAAAACTTTATGAGCTTGTTAAAAGACTGTTTGACTAAGAATGTATTGTTTTGAAATGTTTCTTTTTTTCTTTTTTTACTTTTAAGCCCTTATAGTAAGGGTTTAATAATCTTGTATGTGACTTGACAACCTTGACAGAAAAACAACAAAAAAATTTAATAAAGTATTTTATTATTTTTGTACACTTGTCTTTCTTTGTTCTCATTATATTCAAATATAAAAACCAGATTATTTGTCTTAATTTAATTTTCAGTTTACAATATGCACTGAATTGTACAATAATGTCTTGCCACTGAGGTAAACTATTTCAGCAGGCTTTAACAAACAACATATGAACAATAATTGTAATTGTCTGTTGCAACAAACATCCTTGAGATATAAAAACCTTCAGAAATAACTGCCCTCAAAATGATTACTAACAATTTTCTAAACTGAACAGATTAGTTTGCAACAGGCAACAGAAAATCCCAGGGCTGAAAATACAAGTTATAGTTACAACATGGTAGCCTACTTAGCATTTCAACTACATCTGTTCTTTTCCACTTCCACACATTTTACAAATTCAATTCAAACACAAGATTGTGACGTTCATAAGTAGTACTAAATGCTGGAAAGTAAGCCTCACGTTTGTTTAATGATAACATGACAGGTGTTGTTTTACTATGGCGCCACAACCTACACACTTTCACGCATTAGACGATGATGTGATAAGTGCAAGACAGCCCAGCCCAAACACATATAGGCCTTTATTGCGAAATTACTGAAACGAGCTTTTTCCAATGATTAATCAAAACTCATATGGATCTATTTTACTAGGCTGCATATGGGTCTACTTTATAAGGCATTTAAAAGCGACCAGACTCGTTTAATTCATCGTTAATACGATAGCGGCATTATGGTCCCGACATTAACGCATTTAAGTCGATATGACTAATATTATAATTAGCTAAAACGCACCAAATTAAGCAAGAAAAGGGAACAATGAGAGCAGAGGACACTGATTTGGGAGGGACAGGGTCTCAGTTTTGGCGAGTGCTGAGGGGACATCTGACCTCCGTCACCTAACCCCGAGAAGAAAGTGGACATCGATTAAAACTGATAAAAGTTAGGAGGATCAAAACACAGAGGTCGGAAGAATATCCCTCCCTTTCTCTCGTTTTTTTTTATACTTTGCCCGCTTTTTCTAGGAGAGAAAGCGAGTGGCTGTCCGGCCCGTAATTGGCCGTTTCGGAGTCTCATTGTCCTGCGCTTTTGAGCACGCAGGTGCGCGCAGTAAAAGCGCGCGGTTCTCAGCGCCTCTTATGCTCGCCTTTGTTCTCCTTTCTCTCGCTCTCCTACCGGGCAGAAAATTAGCGTTGCATTGAGTGCCTCGTCTCCCCTCTCTCAGCAGTCCCGAGCTTAACCCGCTCCTGCTCCCCGCTATTCTCATGGTAATGGTGCAGTCAGGACCGGCTAATCGGGGGTGGAGGGGAGGGGAGGAATGGGGGGAGATGCCAAGGAAGAGTTTTGAAAGGGGGATGGGAGTTAGAAACACTCACGCTCACGCATATGACGACAAATATAGTCCGCCGGACCCATAAATGCGATAACAGGAAGCTGTACAGAGAAGGAAGACGTCCACAAAGTCAATAAAACTGTTTCAAATATTTTTAAAAAGCAGAGTATCAATTAAAAAACATTTTGATGCCGGTGACGTCATGC
>RJVU01073043.1:3682905-3738286 GCA_003731715.1 Anabarilius grahami | reverse complement strand
AATTTAAGTTATTCAAAAATACAATAAAAATGCAATGCATACAAAATGAGTTGGATAGGCTACAACTCATCTATCATAAACATGTAAATTACAAATCATACAGATTTTTTTTCTGTAAAAATGTATAGGCGGTGTAACTGTCCGGAGATATATATATAAACCTGTATTGATAGTAATTATGATTTCAGTGATGTAATTTTGCTTTAAATATTACTAACATTTAAAAAATATTTCAATCTGCAATCTGAAAATTTGCCAAATCAAGGTCAGCAACATTCAGGAAGCCATTCTGTTGTCATGTGACAAGGAAAACAAAACAGAAAGGTCCCTTTTAACCTGTTCATAAAAGTCATTAAGTATTTAATACAAGATATTTCGACCTTTTCAATAAAGTGTATGTTCTGTTCAGGTAAAATGAAGTAACTATAAGAAAACACTTTGGAAATTCATGATATTTGTACAAAAAACTATTTTTTAATCTTGAAAAATATATTTGAAAACATTTTTAAAATGAATGATTAAGATGTAGGCTACACTAACTAATGGTGCAAAAAAAGTATTTTTAATAGCCTACTTTTTACTTGATGGTTAAACTCACTTTTATTTTATATGAGTATTTTGTTAATTTAATATAGCCTATTATATGTTCTATACTGTAAAGATCCTGTACTTGCATGTCAGTATATGGAAAGGGTGGGAGATACGTGAAGCCAATCGTTTAAGATTTGTTTTGATATTAACATCTTATTTTCAGAATTAATCAGTTGGCAAACTCCAAAACTGAGTGAGCATTGTGTGTGTGTGTGTGTGTGTGTGTGCATGTGTGGGGGTTCATTTGAAGGGGGAGCCAGATTTTCTTGTTGAAAGCATAAAATCTCCTAGCAACAAACAGAGGCTTCCACAGGTTGTTCCCAAAGCAACAGCAATCCCCCAAACTAACCCCAAAACTCAACCCCACACCCACCAGAGAGAAAGAGAGAGAGGGGAAGGGGAAGGAACAGACTCCACAATTCCAGTTGAACATTTAAATGCCCATGGACACACTCAGACAATTTGAGAAACTTTTCATACACACACATATATATTTTGTCTACACATTAAACTATTAATTTATGCAATAAAGTTCACAAACTGATTTGATAATCTTAATTTAATCATGGTTTAAACATATAATTCAGTTTTTAAATGTTTTTGAAAGAAGTCTTTTATGCTCACAAAGACAGCATTTATTTGATAAAATTACAGACAGCAATATTGTGAAATATTATTACAATTTGAAATAACTGTTTTATAATTGAATATATATTTAAAACTTTTTAACAGCCATTACTCTATAGTTCAGTGTCACGTGATCCTTCAGAAATCATTCTGATATGCTGATTTGCTGCTCAAGAAACATTTCTTATTATTATCAATGTTGAAAACAGTTGTGCTGCTTAATATTTTTGTGGAAACTATGATCACTTAAATCTTGTTTGTACCATATAAAAAATAAAATGAATACTTCTATTCAACAAAGATGTATTAAATTGTGACAGTATATGACAGTGACAGTAAAGACATCTATAATGTTATAAAATATTTCTGTTTCAAATGAATGCTGTTCTTTTGTACTTTCTATTTATCAAAAAAACAAAAAAATCCTGAAAAAAATAATCATAATTTCCACCAAAATATTGAGCAGCAATGTTTTCAACATTGATAACAATAAGAACCATTTTAAAATGTAATAACATTTCACAATATTACGGTTTTACTGTATCAAATAAATTCAGCTATGGTGAGCAATCTTAATTATCTTAATTATTCCAAACATTGACCACCTGTGTATAACTCTTTAATTTCTGATGAACCATGAATACATTCTGCAGACACACACACACACACACACAGTAACAGAAACTGGCTTTAAAGTTGTTGTTGTTTTGTTTGATTTTATATCAGTTTTAACATTTATTCTGAATCTGAGCAATGTTGAGTCAAATCTGTCTGTCACAGGACAGCTCATGGTCTAAGAGACTTTTCAATTATACCTCAATTTTCACAAAATGTGTTTTGCTTTTGGCAGAATACTAAGTTTACTCTGATGTACTGCAAATATGTAAAAGCATGAAAAGTCACCAGATAAAGTATTTAACTAGTGAGGGTCTAAAGTTTGGCTGTATATTCGTGTTTTGTGGCTCGACGAGACACAGTTGCTATGCTCCAGTTCAGAGCTACAACAAAAAAGCAGGACCAACTGCATACTTAGGCACTGCTGCTTGAATGCCACCTAGAACATTATTATGGTTGACTTACATGCTCAAACAAAAAAAAAAAAAAAAAAAGAGAAAGCGAGAGAAGTAGTGCAGGTTTGTCTGTGCAGAAGTCAGATTGAAGGTGTGGTGCTTGTTCGTGGGAGAGTGATATAACAAACATTTGCCACCAAAGGATTGTGCAAGAAAAACGAACCGATGACTGACGAAAAAACGAATGAGCAGAATATCGTCACACGTGTCTTAACTAACGTCAAACAGCACACCTTCTGTATGTTAGTGAGTCACCAGAAATGTAAATTATTTCAACTTGAGCATCACATCAGTCATTTAAGTTATAATCAGACGCAAGTCCTGATCTATTATCAGCTCACCTTTTTCCATATATGAACATTTAGAAAACTACAAACTCAAAAATAGATCAATACTCAAATATACCACATAACTAAAATATACATTGTTTCTTCTATTCTGTAAATTTGACTTGATCTTGACTTAAATAGGAAGTGACTTTCTTCAGATATCATCATTTGAGATGCCCGATATATTGGTAAAATATCAGATATTGTTGGATATTTTTGAATTGATCAGTATTAGTTCATATTGTATATTTAATTGTGTATGCTCATTTCCTCTGCTTTTACATTTAGATTACCTTAATAACACTGTTAAATGTAATCTTTACCCTAAACTTAAAATGAATTTCCATTTTTCATACTGTATAAACAGATCACAACGTTGTAATGCCAAAATTCACTTGCAAAATGATTTGTGTTAGCTTTTTCTTTTCTCTTTTTTTTTAAACTTTATTTAGACACAAATATTTAAAACTTTAATATCAGCCATTAAGGCTAGTTCACACCAAGGATGATAACTATAGCTGTGTCCCAATTCAGAGGCTGCATCCTTCGAAGGCCGCATTTGAATGCCGTTTGCGTCACAGCGGCGTGACAAATGCTGTCCTAATTCGAAGGCTCCTTCAAATTCGGCCACAAAATGCGTCCTTTGTTTTCCATGAAATGAAGGATACAACAGATGGGAAGTTTCTCATTTCCTCGCTCCTACTCAACCCACTACCCGGAAACCAATCAAACTCGGCCATCTTGAAGGACATCTCAATTCTCTAATAGCAATGCGAGGAGGTGAGGAATGAGGAGCGAGGAAGCTTCCTGAGGAGTCATGAGCAAGGATACCCAGGTGTATCCTTCCCTCGCATCCTAAGGGGGTGGAGCTAAGATGCAAGGTAAGGGAACGAGGGAAGGACACGAGGATGCACAATTAAGAAATGAGAAGCAACTTTCAAAAAAGTCTAATACAAACATTACTGCCATTTGTCAACGGCAGCTGTCACACAATCCTCTGTAGGCTAGACTGTCAAATTTAACAAAGCTTGGTCCGAATTTCGCAGCCTTCGATGGCGTGGCCTTTGAAGTCAGAGTCCTTCGAAGGATGCAGCCTCTGAATTGGGACACAGCTTATAACGATAACGATAGTTTTAAAATTGTTATTAATATAAACCATAACTATAAAGGCAGATAACGATAATGGCACAAAACAACATCGTTCGAACCACTTTCAGAACAATTTTTTACACCAGATGAATGATAAAATCATTGACAGCCAATCAGAATCCATCCTGCTGTAAGAGCTTAAGCATTTAAAATGGCAGACGACAAACCTGCAGCCTGTGCTTAGAATAAACAGAACGATATCATCCTCTGATGTGAAAGCTAATATAGATATTGTTATTGTTATCATTCTTGGTGTGAATGGGCCTTAAAATTAAGAGACTTATTATCTTATTGACATCCCTACTTCTACAATTTCTAGGGCTGCCCTCGACTAAAGATTTTTCTAGTCGACTAGTAGTCGTTCATTTAAGCGATTAGTCGACTAATCGCGTTTAGATTAATAAATCACATAAATCATTATAATAATGAGCCTTTAATTGCCTATAATACATAGCATATTCAGTGCTCAAGCACACGCATAAAGCTTGCCACAGCACACCGGCAAATGTAATGATTGTGAATGTGGCGTGAAAAAAACAGAAGGTCTGAACGTTTTAATAATTTATTAATAAACTAGTGTTTTCGGCAGCAGAGATGAAGTCGATGATGCTGACTCATCATCTCCGCAGTAGTGGACGCACCTATAAGTTTCATACGGATTACATAATCTGAGAATGTTTTAGATTTGAATTGGTTAATTTAAAATTAGACAATTTAAGCTTTCCATAGATATATTTCTCATGTCTGTGAGGCAAGTATCTGTGAGAAAGCTTATCCTGTGTGTTTTCATTATTTTTGTTATTATTGTGAGTTTACAGAAATAAAAACAAACGATTTACAGTTTCGAATGTTGGATTATTCTTCTCTGTATGAACAAAAATAATGGAGTATTTTAAATGAAATGCAAGTGATCGCATCGGCGCCTCCATGTCATGCAGTAAGAGCGCTCTCCACACAAACACTTGGAAATGCGGCAAATAATAGTCCACATTTATCTAAGTTAATGCTAGGGTGAGCGGACTTGTAAAGTTGCTACTTCTTACATGTTTCAAGTGATGAACCATATTTGAGGTTGATGAATGATGAATGATAGGTGAATGTTTGAATTTCCTGCCTGTTAACAATCTGTCCGTCACAGACTGTGTGATTTTGCCACTTCCTGTGGAGGTTTTTTTTCTGCGACTAACCGACTAATACCAATTTGGGTAGACTAAGCCTCTTCTCCTCGACTAACGATTAGTCGATTATTAGGGTGCAGCACTAATAATTTCTTTAAATACAGAAAATAAAAAATAATAACATTATATCACTGTATTTAAAAACTGCAAAGAAGAAATACCATAAAACAATATATAAGATTATACTGGCAGCCAGATGATAAAGTGTTTTTGTTTGCTAGAGAAAGTTCAATAAAGCATGGATGAACGAGTTTGCTGAAGTTTCAAGAAGCTGCTTGATAAACTGGATTTCAATTCTATTACTGAGTTCTACCCAACTTTAAGTAGGAAGCACATTCCTATCTTTAGGTAGGAAACGCATTATCTTAAGCAGGAACCACATTATCATATCTTATTTTATTTTATTATTGTTTTATCATGTGTTGTGTACCACTGCAGCTTTGAGTCCAAGACAAATTTCCTGAAAAGGACAATAAAGTATACTCTACTCTAACTCTCACTCCAACTAACCCTATCACTAATTCTCTGTGAATCCAGCCTGGCCAGACGGACAAAAATTCAAGAACCGTTGCAGGTATGATGGGTGACAGATGACCTTTCTAGACCTTTCGTTTTCTATCTCTTTCTTCATCTTTCTCTCACACACATATTTTGTGTGAGCATGTAAACAATGTCATTTAATTATTTCAGTCAGGATACTATTTTTGGTAAGCAAATTATTTGCCAACTTCTTTGTCAGCTCACAGGAAAAACTGGAGAGAAGGAGAGTGTTTTGACATGCTGCACTGAACTGCAGAGGGATTACAACACTCAGATTGGAGTATTGATCCACTGCAGCTGCTCTTGCATGGAGGATGAAGAGAGACAGAGAGAAAGACAAAGAGAGAGAAAGACAGACACATAGCAATGCTGATTCTGAAGGAGTGTTTTTCCACTTTACTCAAAATGACTGCATCAACTTGGAGCACTTTTGGCCATGTGGACCTAGACACTAAACTTTTAAACACTTTTCACACTCTCAATAGTTCATTAGAATTGTCTACTAACAATGTCCAACAGTGTTTATAAATACATCACAGGGGAATTTTTCCTGAAATTCATGAACATTTCAACCACAGCCTCATCTGCAATGATGAAAATAACAGGTGATGGAAACTGTTAAAATGATTTTTTAAATTGTTTTTAAAATAATTCTTGGATTAAAATAGCTCACTCCTTTCTCTTGCCAAGTCTAATTTCATAGCTAGTATTTTACTAGCACCCAAATACACTTAATTAATTTATTCTTTTCACACATTTTGCAAAATATCAAAATTACAGATTGAAAATTACACATAATAATCTGCACATCATATCTCTTATTTAATTTTTCCCAAACTTTTCTTTCATACTTTTGTCTTCTTTGGTAAACATGTATAATAACTTCTGAAAAAAACTTTATAGGGGTAAAATTGTTGGTCATTATGGAAATCTGACACCACATCTGAGAGGCAACCATAATTTGTGTAAAAACTTCATATAAATTACAGTAATTTTTGAAATTGATGTATTTTGCTTTGTGTGTGTGTGTATAAGAGATTTAAAATGCAATAATTAATAATTTTATGATTATGATTTTGTATTTCAAGATTGAAAGTCTGGGCCTGGGACAAAGGAAAAACAATAAAGTGTATTCATGAAAAGCATTTCAGCGTTGCAAAATAAATGCTAAAAGGCATGGCAAAAGTTCCGGTTACACTTTATTTTACAGTGCCGTAGTTACATTGTAATTACTCAAATAAGTACTATTAATTAACTACATGTACTTACTATAGAGTTACATTTAGGGTTAGGGTTTGGTTTAGAGTTAGTTACTTGTAATTATGCATAATTTACTGTTATTGCTATAGTAAGCACATGTAGTAACGTGTTACTACGGCACTGTAAAATAAAGTGTTATCCAAGTTCCAGACAGTTTTAATGTAAAAATAAAGACTTCAGAAAGAAAATGAATTGAAATCTGTACATTGTAATATATATTTATATATATTATATATATATAAACATCTCTGGCACATAAAAGTTCCTGAAATTGAAGAAACACCCCTATCTAAATGAGGTTTACTTCATCTGCACTCATTCAGAATTTTGAATCGTTCGTGTTTGTCCAAATTTCAGAGCACCGTGAATTATAATCTACAGTCGGATCTTTATCACCAGCCATTCGAGTGCGGCCCACACAGATAGAAATACTCACCAAACACCAAGAGCACATTCTTAAGATATATGAAAGAATTGCATCAATGGGCTGCTTATCAGACACAACCAAACAACACACATCAAAGTGATCCGATAATACAGATACACAATCAAAATCTCTAAAACTCATGGAAAAACACATGTAAAAAGTGTAAGGATGGAATACATAAGTAAATCACTATGTTTTTAACTCTTTCAAGTCCTCACACACAAGCACACTTGATTCTTTCAGACCCACACGGGCAGGGCAAACAAACACACGCACAGTGTGGTGTTTCCACACAGACACAGATTAGATCATTATGATGGTAGATTGAGGTCTGTCAGACAGGTAGATAAGGAGCGAACCACACGCATGCACAGACGCTTTATGACTCATGTTTCAGCGAGTTTTCATTGCTCCGGAAACACACACAGCCCCGCAGAGAAGACCTCCCACAAAGCAGACAGAGCCAAGACTACACAACCAGGCCCAACAAACAAACCATACCACAGCGTCAACACAGCGCCTAAGCAACACCGGGGGACATGCTGTCTGTCATTTCAATACCTTTAAACTACTTGTTGACTTCACTACTAATCCCCAAGATACTTTCACCCAATATGAGAAAAAAAACTGATTATGTAAAAGGAAACAACAACATGTTAGAGGAGCTTTAACAATATTATAAACATATTTATTACAGAAAAAGATGTCTGAATATTACATCTTAAGACTGAAAATACAAACATTTCATGAGACTTTGGATGATTCACAAACTCTTTTTCCAGGAGTGCAAAAGCACATTCTGAGACACAAATCCAAGTCAGAATATATCTGACCAAGTAACAGAAAAAAATAAGAAACAACATATATTTACAATACTAGAGAATGCATGAAAGTAGAAACTCAATAATACGCAATAAAAAGAGTAAAAACAACTCTTCTGCCACCTAGTGGTGCCTTTTGCAATCTTCACAAGCTCACTTGAGTTCGTTACTACTGCCACACAGAGGCTGATTTGAGAATTAAGCATTCAAAGTTTGGCTTTTTTGCTTGTTATTGGTTGGTCACTTTTATACAGATATGGATCAGATGACCCAACTGATTGAGTTTACAGATTTATCACATCTGTTCCCAGCATTGACAATTAACTGAATTAGTGCAGAATTTACCCAAGCAAATCAAAATAGTTTGATTAGTACTGTTCACGTCAGAAAAATATTCAGCTTTTGCTGAATTAACCCAATTTAGATTTGATAACACTACTGATATGAAGATGGTTTGTATAATAAAGCCATTACTAAACACATACAATTCATTTGATTACCAACAGAAAGGGGTTCAAAATCATATGTCAATAGTCCGAACAGCTGAAACCCTCTTTCCTTTGCCTCGCAACTCAATAAATAGAAAAAATCAACTTGACTTCACTATTCACTAGCAGGTTTTGACATGCATATGATACTGCTACATGACAAGAGGTTTAATGGAGATAGAAATGAGATTTCACAATGATTTTGGGGACATTCAGTGAATTAGCACTCTTAAACACACTGTACTATTGGAGGCACAGGATCCATTCTGCATACAAGCAGAGATAATTTTACCTATTTTATTCAGCCTTGTCTTTCTGCACTTGCCCTTCTTTCTCACGGTTTGTCATGCATTTATTCCAGTACATCAGGATCTGTGCTAGCATCACCCCACTGCCACAACAGGCCAGTGCATGCATCTGACTTGAGAGAGAAAGGCCTGTGTTCTTCAGAAAGAGAGAGAGATTATAAATATGAAATGAGATATTATAATAATAATGGGTAATATTAACATACTAATGTGAATGTGGAGACCAGAGCTAGTTGTCACACATTTTACTACAGTGAATATTTAAATAAGTACATTTATTTTCTGTACAGGAAAATATCTTCAAGTCTTGGATTAAAAAAAGCTATGAAACATTTTTACTATTATTACCCAGAAAAAAAGACTTTACATAAGAATTAAACATTGACCCACAGCACAAGTTGTTACAGTGGAACTGGTCATTAGGTTTTCTGAGTTGCAATATAAAGTAAGTAGTGACAGATCTATTTCTTCCATATTGTGATGTCCATATTTAAATGTACTATCAAAAAAGATTGAAAAAAAGTAGGGTGGAATACTTGGTTCTATCCTTCGGTTGAATGACTGAAGAAGTCCAGAATACATGCGTTACCAGAGAGAAGTCTGTGATTTCACCGAAGATCAAGATATTTTAATAAAAAATTACAAAAAGTCAAAATGAATTTTTTAAACATATGCATGGATGAATACAAAGAATGAATACAAAAGTACAAAGAAAAGATTTCCAAACTTTTCACTGTATGTACTTTGTAAATCCAATTTTTTTTTGATTTTGATGGATGCAACACAAAAAAGTTGGGACAAAGGCATGTTTACAACTGTGTCACATGATCACTTTTACTTTTAATTACACTTTTTAATCGTTTGGGAATGGAGGATACTAATTCTTGTAGTTGTGCATGTGTACTTTTTGCCCAATCTCACCTGATACAAGACAGTTGCACAACAGTCTGTGGTCGTTGTTGTCTGATTCTCCTTTTAATGAGGGGCCAAACATTTTCGATAGGAGACCGATCTGGACTGCAGGCAGGTCAGTCAAGCACATCCACTCTACAGTGTAGAGTGTCTACGAAACCACTCTGTTGTAGCACGTGCAGAACCAAGCTTGGCATTGTCTTGCTTCCCAGGAAAGATGTCATCTTGATGGCAGTTTATGTCTTTATCCAATCCCAATATACGCCCCCACGTCAATGGTTCCTTTACACATATACAAGTGAAGTCACCCATGCCATTTGCACTGATGCACCCCCATCCCATGGCAGATGTTGCTTTTGCACCTGTTGCTGATTAAAAAGTCTGGATGGCCCTTTCGTCTTTGGGATTGAGAACTAAGTGTCCATTTTTCCAAAAAACAAGCTGAAAAGTCCACAGCACACATTTCCACTGTCTTTTGGACCATCTGAGATGAGCTCAGGCCCAGAGAACTCGGAACCATCTCTGCATAGAATCAATGAATAGCTTTCTCCTTGTGTAACAGAGTTGTATTTCTTGATGCAGCGGCAGACTGCGTTAATTGACAGTGATTTTCCAAAGTACTCCCGAGCCCACGTGGCTATATTTAATACAGTAGCTTGACGATTTCTCATGCAGTGCCGTCTTGAGGGCTTGAAGGTCAGTTTAACAGAGGTTTCCTGCCTTGCCCTTCATGGACTAAGATTTCTCTGGATTCCCAGAATATTTTCACAATATTAGATGTGGTAGATGGTGAAAACCCAAATTCTTTGCAATCAAGCATTGAGAAATGTGATTTTTGAATTGTTTGACAATTCTCTCGTGAAATTTGGCACAAAGTGCTTGAGCCTGAGCCTTTGATGTATGCTCCTTTTATACCCAAACATGATACCCTCACCTATTACCAATTCACCTACCTATTGTGGACTGTTTCAAAACAGTTTATCTTGGATATTACATAATCGTTTCAATTTTATTTTTCCTCTGTCCCAAAGTTTTTGGAGTGTGTTGCAGCCATCTAAATCAAAATTGATTTATATTTACAAAATACAATTAAGTTGGTCAGTGAAAACATTGGAAATCTTTTCTTTGTACTTTTGTCAGTTAAATAAAGATTCAAGAGAATTAACAAATCACAGATTCTTGATTTTATTGCATTTTACAAAACTTTTCTGGAAATGGGGTTGTACAATAACAACCCTTTTTTTTTTTGTAAATACATATTATTAATCAACTGCACATGTTTAGAATTGTATTATTTAAATAAATATAAAAAATATTTATAATTTTAAAATTGTATATAATTGTGACAGCTTGACTGACTATCTTAATGTGATTTTATTGTGTTCACTCAACAGCCATAGCAAAAATACTATGACATTAAAACTTTAGTTTGTAGGACAGAATTCACAAAAATTATAATTTAAAAGGAGTTTCAGGTACACTATATTGCCAAAAGTATTGGGACACCCCTCCAAATCATTGAATTCAGGTGTTTCAATCACTTCCATGGCCACAGGTGTATAAAATCAAGCACATAGGCATGCAGACTGCTTCTACAAACATTTGTGAAAGAATGAGTCGCTCTCAGGAGCTCAGTGAATTCAAGCGTGGTACCGTGATAGGTTGCAAGTCCATTCGTGAAATTTCCTCACTACTAAATATTCCACGGTCAACTGTTAGTGGTATCATAACAAAGTGGAAGCAACAGCAACTCAGCCACGAAGTGGTAGGCCACGTAAAATCACAGAGGCTAAGGCGCACAGTGCGCAGAAGTCACCAACTTTCTGCAGAGTCAATAGCTACAGACCTCCAAACTTCATGTGGCATTCAGATTAGCTCAAGAACAGTGTGTAGAGAGCTTCATGGAATGGGTTTCCATGGCCGAGCAGCTGCATCCAAGCCTTACGTCACCAAGTGCTATGCAAAGCGTCGGATGCAGTGGTGTAAAGCATGCCGCCACTGGACTTTAGAGCAGTGGAGACATGTTCTCTGGAGTGACGAATCATGCTTCTCTGTCTGGCAATCCGATGGACGAGTCTGGGTTTGGGGGTACTTGCCTGACTGCATTGTGCCAAGTGTAGAGTTTGGTGGAGGGGGGATTGTGGTGTGGGGTTGTTTTTCAGGGGTTGGGCTTGGCCCCTTAGTTCCAGTGAAAGGAACTCTTAATGCTTCAGCATACCAAGACATTTTGGGCAATTTTATGCTCCCAACTTTGTGGGAACAGTTTGGGGATGACCCCTTCCTGTTCCAACATGACTGCGCACCAGTGCTCAAAGCAACGTCCATAAAGACATGGATGAGCGAGTTTGGGATGAATTAGAGCGGAGACTGTGAGCCAGGCCTTCTCATCCAACACCAGTGCCTGGCCTCACAAATGCGCTTTTAGAAGAATGGTCAAAAATTCCGATAAACACACTCCTAAACCTTGTGGAAAGCCTTCCCAGAAGAGTTGAAGCTGTTATAGCTGCAAAAGGTGGGCCAACTCCATATTAAACCCTACGGATTAAGAATGGGATGTCATTAAAGTTCATGTGCACGTAAAGGCAGGCATCCCAAAACTTCTGGCAATATGGTGTATTTGACTTTGTTTTTGAAAGCCATCATATAAAACCACTGCTAGAGAAAACATTTATCTCACAAACATTTGTGTAATAGGACATTTAACTCAAAACCAGTTACTGAGATATAGACCTTGAAACAATATCCCTGTTTGACAACCAACCCTAGTCTCCCTTACATGAGTACAATTTCTGCCCTGAACGTGTACATGTACGTGTGCGTGTGTGTGAGTTTGCACCTGCAGGGAACTGAAGATACGCCCCAGAGAGCCGAGAAAGTCCAGGAAAACAGTGAGTGCAGACAGCTGTCCTGTGTGTCCACATTTAAAGTTACTGCCTGCCTGGAAACACTGAACACAAACAACATAAAATACAAAAAAAAATATTCTTGTTTGTTTTTATTTTTAAAAAAAAATGTACACATGCAGATTTTTGGGGTGGGGGGTTGAACAAAGTCCTATCTCACCCTTCCAGCAACAACCAACAGCACATTCCAATCACGTAGTGTCCAAACCACTGACACAGGGGTCAAAGGTGAGGCCAGGAGGAACATAAATCCACAGTATAGAGCAAGAAAATATATACCTGCATGAAGAACCCCAACAAACATTAGATTATGAAGAAGGACATTCTCTCCATATGGTTTAAGCCTTCTTTTTCTAACCTTTTATGGTTTTCCCTCGGTAGTGCTGGATGAGCAATGCCAGGACAGCAATCTGGATCAATGCAAACAAACTTTCCCCCCAGGCACTGCACACACAGACACACACACAGACACACACGTTTGTTTTTGTGAATTGTGAGGACATTCCATAGGCGTAAAGGTTTTTATACCGCACAAACCATATTTTCTATCCCCCTACCCCTAAACCTACCCATCACAGGAAACTTTGCACATCTTTACTTTCTCCAAAAAACTCATTCTGTATGATTTATAAGCCTTTTGAAAAATGGGGACATGGAGTAATGTCCTCATAAGTCACCCTCTCCTTGTAATACCTATGTCATACCCATGTCATTATACAAATTTGTGTCCTGATATGTCACAAAAACGCGCACACACACACACGCGCGCGCGCACACACACACACATATGCATGTCTAAGCATGACACTTAGCACATTCCTCACTACAGTATATGTAAACTTTTGACATTAATGCAAAAGCTGTATTACCCAATGGGAAAGTTTTGAGTGTAGCAGAAAGCTGCATGAGTAGAGATGGCCAACAGCTCCAGAAAAACAGATGCAAGACACAGTCCATTAGAACTTCCAGACCAAAGAACTTTGCAGATCTGAGGCAGTGGAGCTGTGCAAAGAAGCAGTGTTAGTTTATTATTATTTTGAATTAGTTTTCATTTTCATATTTTCTGTTTTCATTTTAGTTAAAGTTTTAATAATTTTGTAATTTTTTGTAGTTTTTGCCAATATAGTTTTTATCATTGTTTTTTTTCTTCTGATTTTATTAAACTAAAATGAGAAAAGTTGCCTTGGAAACTAGCTTAAATAAAAAAAAAAGAAGTTTTTTTTTTTTGTATTTCATTTTATTTTTAGTTAACTTTTATTTTTCAAGTGACGGAAGAGTTTTTTATGGCTTTAGTTTTATTTAACTATAATAACCCAGGGAATAAGTTGATAAACACATACTATAAAACAGTGTCAATAGATAGAGCTGAGAAAATATGAAGTAATTTTTTCAACTTTGGAGGATATGAAATATACAGAACTGATATAGAAAATAGACTAGTACTTACCAATAACAATTCCCATCAAAATAAATATTCCCATAGTCTTACTCAGGATAATCTTCAGACAAGGTACTAGAGAACAATACACAGTAAAGAATGATCATGTCTACAGGCCAAACACACACTGTCATATGTGCACACATTAACATCATTACAACAAGTCATCTGTGTGCTGCAGTAAAAATGCTATTACGATAACATAATAATGCGATAACAGTAAAATGCTATTGTTTAGGATATGTTTTCACAAATCAGGACATATATTCACTGACAAATGAATATATGAATATATTCACTGACATTTTCACAAGTTTATACGAAACAAAAAACTCACCGTGCATAAAGTTGAAGTAAATGAAAAAGTGGTCATAACATTTTTCTGGCATGAAGAAAGTTAACAAAAAATCTTTCAACGGAGGCATCGTCCCTTGGTCAGACGTGTCCATAGTTCATGTATTCCTGTCAGTGGTCGTTTATCGTATCCCGACCCTAATCTTCACGACGGAGAATAATCAGTGAATTAAATACATTCCTTTTACAAGGCTAAGCTAACTAGTCGTCTAAAATACGTGACTTTTTGTCGTCTTTTATAACGTCTAAGCTAAATCTTTTTTTCAACTAATGGCCATTCATAACAAATGTCTTATTTTGCAAAATCCACCAAAACTGCCACAGTTGACGGTAAAGCAAGCCTCACCAATGATGTTAAGTTTTAGAGGGGCGTGCATGTCTCTGGGGTTAGAGACCGTATACATGTACGGCAGTTAGCTTATGTTGTTTTTAAAGCTCCCGAATGGAGAGCCTTTTCCTGGAAATGTGTTAACGCAGTTAAATTATTTAATAATCAAAACCTGTTTAGTTCACCAAATAGTTTTAGTTTTTCCGCAATTCCATGTTTTTGTCATCGGTATGCCGCGCCAGACCAGCAGCAGCACTGGAAAACTGTGTTCGTACAGGGGGCGCTCGCGGCTCAGACATACAGACAAATGCTGAATTCGGAACCGCATACTAGCATACTACTCTTTCTATTCCTGCCATAGAAAGATATGGTAAAATTAGTAAGAGCAGTATGCTAGTATTCCGTTCCGAATTCAGCAAAAATCTAATGCGGCCACATTCAAATCGATTCAAATACACCAATAAGCTAACAAGTGCTCTCTTGGGGAAATCGTCTCTTCATATCTGAGAGTTCTCAATCAAACAACAAAGCACATAGGCCTACATTGTCTTGACCAAATACATTTCACATTAATTGTGACTCTGGGCCACAAAACCAGTCATAAGTTGCACGGGTTTATTTGTGGAAATAGCCAACAATACATTGTATGGATCAAAATGATTTATTTTTCTTTTATGCCAAAAATCATTAGGATATTAAGTAAAGAATGTTCCATGAAGATATTTTGTAAATTTCCTACCATATCAAAAATGTATTTAGTAGTAATATGCGTTGCACCATCATATTTTCAAATAGTTGTATCTCGGCCAAATATTGTCCTATCCTAACAAACCATACATCAATGGAAAGATTATTTATTCAGATTTCAGATGATGAATAAATCTCAATTTAAAAAAATTGACTCTTATGACTGGTTTTGTGGTCCAGGGTCACATTTTTGGTATTATTTAAATAAAAATAAAAATAAAAACAAAAAAATAAAAACCCATAACATTAATACAGTTGAATTTCAAGCATCTTTATTACTCAACCTAAACAATAACTGAATAGTCCAATCTGAATGTATAGTCATATAAATGAAGTGCATATACATGAAGTCCTATCTTTTAAAAAAAACATAGCATAATTGCCTAAGTCATTTTTTCCCCCAATTGATCTGGGTAATTATGCTATGAGGCTAACGTATTTTTAAATATGGACTTCTTTGATTGTGATTCTGTAATTTTTTTCTGTCATCATACTTTATTCAATTTGAGGGTACTAACTTGATATTATATAAATAAAATAGTATACATGTAAAATTCTTAGTGGTAATATTATATGAATGATACTTTAAAAACAAATAATATGAGATGTATTTTATACATTCTATAAAAAACCCCAGAAGGCTTAATGGCCCAGGTAAGGGGCAATTTACATTATTTTCAATTTGCCACTGCACTATAACTACAGCTATATTACAAATTTATTACAAAAAGTTTACGCTGTATGTCCTACACCTTCCCTATTCTACTTACGGAGCGAACGCAGCGCCTGTTCCATTTTTTCCATAATAAGTAGAATAGGGAAGGCATAGGACATGCAGCGTAAGCTTTTTGGAGAATACGAAAACGCGGTTTTGGCGGAGGCACTTAGAAGGCGAACATTTGTTTATATAAAGCATATACATTTACTTTTTTTTTTCGAAAATGACAGATCGTTTCGCTAGATAAGACCCTTATTCCTCGTCTGGTATCGTTTAAAGCCCTTTGAAGCTGCACTGAAACTGTAATTTTGACCTTCAACCGTCTGGAGGCCATTGAAGTCCACTATAAGGAGAATAATCCTGGAATGTTTTCTTAAAAAACCTTGATTTCTTTTCAACTGAAGAAAGAAAGACATGAACATCTTGGATGACATAGGGGTGAGTAAATTCAGGAAAATTTTATTTAAAAGTGGACTAATCCTTTAACTTTTTATGATGCTGTAAATAGATTTATTAATAGAACATTCATTTCTTTTTAATTATGTGTATTTATTTATTTTTGTTTTAAAACCTCTTTCAATGCTTTGTTTATTCTCACAAATTTCAGTTGATTTTTGGTGCATGCATATTAAGTACTGGAGCGTGAACAAAGAAATTGTTTTTATTTTCTGAACTGAACTATACAAGCTAAGTATGAGGGGAAACTGAGGATATTGATGATCGTTATCCTGTCATGCTAATCTGATTGAGCAAATTTGTGTGAATTGTGTTTGAGACAATGGAAGAATTGAATTTGACAGTCACGTTAAAAATTAAATCATGAACGAATACTGAGATAAGATGCCAAGATAAGAGGACTTTATAATCTGATATTGGTTCATATTCTTTTAACACTGAAGATATGTGTTATTCTTTTTCTGATCTTAAGTAAACTATTTAAAACACTACAAAACGTTACAGGGGTATAAACACGTAGCCACTATCACTCAATGGATACATGAGAGGAAAATATCAGATGAAATTTTTTTTTTGCATTGGAATTTACTACAATGATTTGTGTAGTTATAGCCACACCCAGCTGTTTTGATGATCCACTGATTGCTAATAGTTTTAAAAATGCTTGCGTGAAGGGATGTGCATCCTGAAGAAGGCCGTGTCAAGCCAAAACGCCTTGATCAACACTTTTAATGTTTTAATGACTAAGCTCAGTTTATTAAAGGCTTTTTATGCCTAACCATGCGAGTGCCTTGGAATATTTTGTTGTTTCATTTAAAACACTTTCCAAATAAATATTTTGTGACATTGACATTATATGTGATATTACGTGGTTTTATAATGGTTTGATACTTTTAATGAAAGAACGCCGCAATCTTTTTGTCCATGGTTTGCCTAAAAGGGTGTGTCAGTCGGTAGTTTGTTTGCTGGGGTTAGGGGTTACGCAAACAGGAAAAGCCTTTAAAGGAGAGATGTGTTCTTGTAGTGTTTCCATAAACCATGACAGCACCTCTTCTCAAACATAAACTCTGCTGAACATCAAAAACTAACTCATACTGTGTGACAAACAAAATCTGTTCTCAGTCATTAGAAATTTGTTCTACTCCTTTAATGGAAATACTAACACAAAATGTTCAAAAGTGTGGGAACTTTCTTGAGTGAAATAAACCAGTTAACAGCAGGATCAGTACATGTTATTGATACATATAGGCTGGAAAGCAACTGTCGTTTAATAATTCCTCTTTTATACTGACATTGATAGTCTTTTAGATAACATTATTTGTTTTACAGTGTCACTGTCAAGGTGTTTTTCTCTCAGTACGCAGACAGTCCAAAGTCCCACAGTGCATTTGGTTTATAGCACCCTGTTCAAACATAATTTAGTCAAGTGAATACAACACACATCCCACACACATATTTCCTGCAGTTCATAATTTCTTTCATGTCAGACCTGCCTCTGGCTGCAACTGAATGATTATGTACTGTTTATATGTGTTATGACAACCAGAGTAACATTTCAGAATCTCCACAAAAATTTAATAAAATGCATATAAACATAAATTTGTATAAATGGATCATAGACTGTAGTGTAATGTTGTTAATCATCAAATTAATTAATTAATATTTGATGATGGTTGTTTTAAAAGCTATAAGGTCCAGAGCCGTATTCACAAAACATCTTATCTTACCACTGTGTTCTCCTAAATAGCAGTAAAAGTTCTTAGTTATGAGTTTTCTCTTAAAACCTATTCACAAAGCTGCTGAGACCAACTTTAACTAAGGAATAGAGAGAAGTCTTAAGCTAAGAGAAAGGGTGGGGTTGACCTCGTTGCTATGAATGATGGCAACAGACTTACTAACTATGCACACAGTGATTGGCTGATAGGGCAGGGGTCTCTGTCATCATAGAAATATTGTAGAACGAGGTATCATGTTGTCATATTCAAATAAAGATTTTAAAATAAAAATGTTTGCCATATTCAAATAAAGATTTTAAAATGTAGGCTAAGTGTCACTAATTAAACAAGTATATGTTCAGCTAATTGTCAGCCTCTTACATGTTTGCATCTCGAGACGAGAAATGAGAGGAGGCATACACAGCCGACTCACCTAGTTACCTTGATAGTTGTCTGCATCTCTCCACCACCTATTCCCAGCCGGGGATATGGGGGAGTACTCTGTGTTTGGGCTAAATTCCGAGCTCGGAGCCCTCGATCCCCTTTGACAGCAAGCCAAATACACTAATTTTACTCATTTACTTTATTCGATCATTTGTAAGTGTGAACTCGTGAAAACAACTGCAACATGTAATCAGACATTATTTTCTTTTTTTCTTTTCAAAGTTTTATTTTTTGGCCATTTTTGCATTTTTATTATGATAGGACATGTGAGTAAACAGGAAGAGAAGTGGGAGAGAGAAAGGGGGGATGGGATCGGAAAGGTTCACGAGCCGGAACTCGATCTTCAACTTCAATGCATTTTGCCTGTACATAAATTAACCTTTATGTTATGTCATCGCAGATTAAAATCTATAAAAAATAAATATTTATTGCATTTATGAAGAAAAGATTCAGCACCCAAAGCTCTATCATCTATTGCCTCAATGGTGTACAGTGTCTTTGGCCAGATTGCTGAGGAGGATTGCCGGCAACATCCATTTTAGGATTGTTTGTGATTTGGTCTTACTTAGAAGTCCTCTTGACTACCCCTAACTTTTTAAAGATTTAGAAAGTTGGTTTTAGCTCTAAAATGCTTTGTGAAATACTCAAAAAATTTAGGAGTCCTAAAATTAGGACTGGCATGCCCATTATTTTTAAGAGTTTCTCCTAAATCGGCACATTAGGAGCTACTTTTAGCCTTAAGATGTTTTGTGAATACGGCCCCTGTTGTTTATTAAAAAAGTCTGTGTGATTCCAGAGATTTCTGGGTAATAGGATTTGCTTGCCATGTACAAACTGTTGAAATGTTAACAATCACAAGTCCCTCAAAAACAATAGAACATAAAACAATAACGTTTTATATTGTAACGTTTATTTAGTCATAGATTCTCCAGAAAGGGTGGGGTTAGAGGAGCTGTATTCCATGGGCTGGTCTTATCTTAACTCAATAATAAATGACCAGCAGTGTTTATAAAAACACTGCACTCTGGCAGACAGGCGACTTCAGGGTGTGTTCAAGACTCAGAGACAACAAAACTTTTTGTCAAGGTCTTTTATCTAGGAGCTTTTGATATTAAATACTGTACATATTACAACTGTTATTCTCTGACTTCAGGATTAACACCCATCTTGCAGCATGTGTACAGGAAAATGTGCGCTTTGCGTCGGGACAAGTCTGTACCCATTGGCGGTCATCTCCATAATCTGTAATATTATGCTGTTTTTTCCTGGCTGGGATGTAAAGTACGCGCAGAACAGCCAAATTACAGAGGAGGTCAAATACATGGGAGGACTGATTGGAGGGGGGATAATGGTGAGTCTGGTTATGTTTAATAGTAAACTATTTAAACATCATAGAGAGTATATATGATAATATATATCGTATAAATATGATTCTCAGTTTAGTCTGGGCCTTGTCAGTCACATGTTTACTACAAATAAGCTCCCTTTGTAAGAATATGCAGAGTCTTAATTTGATTTAGGAAAGGAATGTAAGAAAAAAAAAAAAGGAAAGAAAAGAGTTTGCCTTATTTTATAAGAAACCATGAGATATAATAAAAAAATACTGATGTTTAATGTGTAATGCCTATCTTTATGAGTCAAAGAGTGTGATTCTCCTAATAAGGTATTATAGTGGTGTTGCACCAAATCCGAATCAAAGTAAATCAAATGTGAAAAGGGTGGCCTTGAAACATAAATGTACAAAATACATTTATTGTGTGTTAGAGTCAATCCAAAATGTATCAAATGACAAAATGATGAAACATACTGCCCTCTCTATTCTCCAGGTGTTGATTCCAGCATTTCACATTCACCTGACTGGAAAGCAGGGTTGCTGTGCTAATCGCTGTGGGGTGAGTGAGCAACCCTGCCACCAACATACTCTTTATTTTTAGTCTGCAGTTTATAAATATCTACAATCCTTTAGTAATCAAGTTATGAAGAGAATTGTCCACTAGACATTTACAAGCCCAGGAGAAGTGATGCATTTGCCACATTTAAGCTTAAAACAAGGGTGCCCAATCCTGTTCCTGGAGATCTACCTTCCTGTAAAGTTCAGCTCCAACCCTGATCAAACACAACTGAACCAGCTAATTAAGATATTCAGGAACACTTGATAATTACAGACATGATCAGGGTTGGATCTGAACTCAGCAGGTAGGTAGATCTCCAGGAACAGCATTGTGCACGCCTGGCTTAAAACGTACAAGTAAATCTGTATAGGAATAAAAATAAAAAAGCTTCCATATTCAGAGCATTTAGAAAGCCAAGTGCAGAGATTTTATTCTAAGCAAACTTAATCTAAAAATATAGCTGCGAGCAGCAATTATCGGGGTTCAAGCGCTTTAAGGCCTTTAAGCACATGCGTAAAAAGGTATTAAGTTTTAATTAGCAAGCCTGTAACCACTTAGATTATAGATGGAAAAGACCATTTACAGCCAATAGAGGCAACTTACCATAGGAAATATATGGTTTTAAATTTTCTATGATCTCCATAAGTTTGAATGCTTCTTTATAATCATATGTTGCATGTGCTCACCTAATATCAAGAAGTTTTGAGTTTTAATTTAGGATTTCTAGGCTTTTTAGTATATTTTGCCACACCCTTTTCTAAATGACCCTGTTATAGCTATCCAAAAGGTAAAGTTCAACATTTGTTTTGATAATTAGATTTTTTATATATATATATATAATTAATTATTCATTGGTTTTATTGAGGTAGAGCAAAAAAACTAGGACTACTTCGCAAAAGTATTTTTTTACATAATCATGAATATTTAATGAATGATTTGATTAACAGCAGTGGTTCTTGAGGCAAATTTGTTCAGTATGATGAGATCTAAAAAATGATATGAATATTGTGTGTATGTGTGAAACACCATGTGATTACAGAGGTGTAAAAAGCGAAGGCGCCCTCCGTTGGCCGATTTACTTTTAAATTCTCACAGGCCTCTAAGGGCTGTGAGTCAAACAGGCCCATCGAACTTCTCTCCGTTAACACTTTCTGACTGCTGCTCAAATTTCATTGGAGGCTGCTGACCACGTTTTTTGAGTTACACGAATGTCCTCAAAGGCAGTCTTGGCACCTTGGACATAGACACCGCATGCCAATTTTCAAGTCAATCAGATTTCGGGTTGCGTAGTTATAACCATTCTTATTTTTTTTCCATATTATAACGCCACCAAGTAGCCAGTCACCGCATCCTTTTTCACGCGCCCAGAGAATGACCTCTATGTGTGTAGAGTTTGGTGAAAATATCTCATTCTGTTCACATGTTATAGCCATTTTAGAAAAAGTGGCTTTGAACATTTTGGCAAGCCTTAGAGACCGTGAATCGGAGTTTCAACTTTTTTTGTGATAATTATTGACAATCAGACTCCAGAGAATGGTTTGGTTCCGATCGGGCCAAAAACCTAGGACTAGTTTGCAAAAGTAGGTTTTTCAAGAAATGCCAAAGACACGAATCCGATGCATGAATTTTGTCTGTCTTGAGCCAAGGATTCCAATTATATAAGACTATTGAGTCTACACCTAACGGATTAGGAGTTATGAGTAATTTCACCCCTTATGGAACCCCTAATAAAAAAAAAAGAAAATGGTCACATACATGCACAAGAGTTGACCAATGACAACGTGAACAAACAGGAGTATATAGGCCTACAAACAGATCAACTGACAAATGAGAAACAGATGTTAAGACTTAGGACAAAAAACACAACAGGAAATACCCCAAATACCTTTAAAATTAAAATAACATTACAAAGAACAAGAAAACCATAACTGAAAACAGACAACCCTTTAAGTTGCTTGGGCAAAGACCTAAATCTATTACAGGCCAAAAGAATTAAAAATCTATTATGATGATATATATACATGTAGTACAGATATGTGTTGTGTTTCTAGATGTGTTGTGAGATCAGTGCCTATACTGCAACAGAATTAAGAAAGAATTTTTGCTGTGGACAGAATCTTCCCAAAAACAGTATGACAAATAAATGTATTCATGAAGTAACTAAGAACATGTGATGTACATCATTTGTCATGTGCTGGACAGACCGATGTACAGACCTGTTTGAAAATACACAGGCGCTCCTCTGTTGTGAAAAAAAATAAAAAATCTATAAAGATGTGACTCATGAGACTGACATGTGGCTTGAAAAATGTGCCCTTATTGCCACTTTTAGCAAATATTTGCAGTTTGTGACTTCTAGAACCTCAACAGTTTTACAGGAATCACTGGCTGACAACCTCATTGAACGGTGACGGATGTGTAGGAGTCCAGTTATCAGAAATGTTGTGTGATCGGGAAATCATTAAAAAGAAACGTGGAAAATGTGTGGATAATAATTTATAATAATTGCATGCAGTGTATGCTGCTCTCTACTTTTAAATCATTAAAAGCTGAAGTAAGATACCAACTGTATTTACAATACCAGTCAAAAGTTTGGAACAATAAAGTATAATATTAAGAATAACATTTTTCATATTTTTGAAAGAAATCTCTTATTCTCAACAAGGCTTTATTTTATCAGAAATACAGTAAAAACAGTAATATTGTGAAATATTAATATTTAAAAAAACTGTTTTGTTTTTATTGTATTTTTTATCAAATAAATGCAGCCCTGGTGAGCATAAGAGACTTCTTTAAAAAACGTGGATAGATTAATTAATTTTCTAAACTTTTGCCCACTAATTAAATTATTCTCAAAATGCACTTTCTATTTCAGATGTTCCTGTCCATTTTATTTGCAGCAGTGGGTGTAGCTGGCGCCCTTTATAGTTTCGTAGTGGCAATGATGGGTCTAATCAATGGACCATACTGTAAACATTTACTTATTATATGGGGAACTCCCTTTAAAGAGAGGTAAGAGATACACATCAGCACTGTAAAGCATGTAATAACACATTTTTCTGTTTAAATATGTTGTTGTCTATATCTTTCAGAAACGAGAGTTACCTTAAGGACCGTGACACGTGGGGAACTTGCATTGAGCCAAAGAATGTGGTGGAGTTTAATGTGGGTCTGTTCTCAACATTGCTGGTGACCAGTGCCGTGCAGCTCGTCCTCTGTGCCGCGCAGATGATCAACGGCCTCTTCGGCTGCCTCTGTGGAACCTGCAAGAAAGAGAAAGGGGTGAGATGCTCCATTTGAGAAACAAAAAGAGATTGGTGAATGAGGAATACAAGAAAAGTTGTGGCACAATCTAATTCTAATACCACAGAGTTAAAAAAAATAAAAATAAAAATAAAATAAAATACACTGTCGACGTCGGTGAACGCTGAATGTCGCTACTGACCAATCACAATCAAGTAGCCTACCAACGTGATGCAGCGAGGTTTACAAGGTTTAGGATGTTTTAAATTCAGTTTAGCAGCATTAGCATTTGAATTAGCCATTTGTATGCTTTATTTCATTTTATTCTGCTAATACCAGAAATCTGCTCTTTAATTCAATTAATTATACGATTTAACTGTTCACAACTTCATTCAAAACAAGTAAGTTAAAAAGAGCTAATTACAGACCGATTGAATGTCTTCTAAAGTCTCCTAGCATGGCTGTACATTTTTTGTTTTAAATAATTTGACTGGTCGTATGTTCTTTTCTTTTACCTTAATAATGTAATTAAGTAATAAAACTTAAGAGCATAACAGCGGCACTGAGACTGTTGGCGTTGTCTTACACTTTCTTCCATGTTTTTTAGCCACTGTAAGCCTTCACTGCTCCAGATGCCAGGAAGATCACATCTATTATTCAGCCTCCCTAATCAGTTAACAAGCGCCCTCTTGTGGAAGATACACTCAACATTTATAAAGAGGTTATTTTGTACTTTTCTGTGTACACTTAATCGTGTTGTCAGGGTCACATATTGATGTTTATTGCTGATGTTTTGGTTTAATACTGTTTTTTTTTCCAAGTAACAGCTTATGTATAACGATTTCCAGAGTGAATGTTTTAAAGAAAAATGGCTTTAATTAATGACATAACATTAATAACATTTGTTTTTGTATCCATCTGTATTTTTGTAGTTTAGAAATTAAATAAACATACTACAAATAAATAAAATCCAAACTGTTACACGATGTGGGGAATGTGAGTTTAATTCACATTTAATTCTCTCCAGAAACCTATGAAGTTAATTCAAAATTACTTAAAACATTTAAAATAAGTCAAATACACACACATGTAAAAAATACAATCCTGGTTTTATAAAGTTTTTAAATTTTGTAGAGGGTTGGGGATCTTCAACTATACAAGCATGACTCTTTCAGTGCTGAATCAAATAGCAGAATATTTAAAGTCAGTACATTTCAAAAGGTATGATACATTGGTTTTATATGATTTGAAAGATTAATGTAGTTCAAGTTCAAGTTCAATTTTATTTGTATAGCACATTTCCAACAGCCCCCAGGCTGACCAAAGTGCTTTACAGAAGAGCAAGAATATCACACATACAGGTCCTTCTCAAAAAATTAGCATATTGTGATAAAGTTCATTATTTTCCATAATGTAATGATAAAAATTAAACTTTCATATATTTTANATACAGCACTCTGGGAACAGCCTATTCGTTCAGAAATTTCTTTCTGTGTCTTACCCTCTCGCTTGAGGGTGTCAATGATGGCCTTCTGGACAGCAGTCAGGTCGGCAGTCTTACCCATGATTGCGGTTTTGAGTAATGAACCAGGCTGGGAGTTTTTAACACTAGAACCGCCAACGGGGTAAATTTTACCCGTGGCTGTTTTTCAAATGTACATAACAGGTTTTCAAAAAAACATTCAAGTCTCCCAGTCATTGACTTTTACTAAAATTGTGTAATTTACAATCCCTTGGTGTTAAAAATTGTTTAGATAAAACCAGATCATAAAACGGGGCATTTATACCTATAAGCGCCGCGCGGGTCAAATTTACCCGCTATATAATGCCGGTATTTTTGCGCGGTCATTTTCACGTCCCCTTATGTTTAAACATTGTACATTGCTAAGCAACGCCTTTCACTATCAGTTTCATAAATAAAGTCACAATGAGTAAAAGCCAGCGATTTATGGATGCCGAAGAGGTAGAAGCCCTAAATGCCGTGAGTGAAGGAGAGTCTGATAGTTGTGAGATCCCGTCCTGGGTCGGCTCAGCATCTGACGGCTCATCTGACAGCGATCCAGAGCCTCCGAGAAACATTAGACTGAGTCTGTTCTTCAGCACAGGATTTCTACAATAGTTACAGAGTGAGCATCAATAAACGTTGGATATAAATAATTAAGGTGAAGCTACGCGCTTGAATTTGGCATCGCATCATACATCCTAGGCAGTGTGGGGAATTATTATTGTTCATTATTGTCTATAGGCTATTTTTAGTAATTTAAATAACATGGGTTATCTTAATATATGATTAATTATAATATTACACCACCCAAATATGTATTTACTTCCTTCTAATTCTCGTTGTCAGTGCAGACTTGTTTAGCTTGACCGTTATGAAAAGTGATTAGTGTAGCCTGCATAAAAAAAGCCTTGAACATAAAACAACAGGACAAAAATATAGCTGATGACAAGACATAATCATTTCATGACTCTAGACACTTCTTTGTGAAGACAGTGACATAATACAGTGAAATAATATGTTCTTTAGCCATATAAAAACAGGTGTAATGTGCGTGGGTAAAATTTACCCGCATGGTGGTTTTAGGTATACAGCGACCCCCGGCGGTTCTAGTGTTAAAAGCCTCAGGAATCTTTTGCAGGTGTTTAGAGTTAATTAGTTGATTCAGATGATTAGGTTAATAGCTCGTTTAGAGAACCTTTTCATGATATGCTAATTTTTTGAGATAGGAATTTTGGGTTTTCATGAGCTGTATGCCAAAATCATCAGTATTAAAACAATAAAAGACCTGAAATATTTCAGTTGGTGTGCAATGAATCTAAAATATATGAAAGTTTAATTTTTATCATTACATTATGGAAAATAATGAACTTTATCACAATATGCTAATTTTTTGAGAAGGACCTGTACATAAAAATAAACCAGAGGTAAATATAAAACCACCTATTTAAAAGTTTAACATATCACGGTAATCAGTACACTAAGGAAAATAAAAAAGTTTTTAGCAGGGACTTAAAAATAGACAAGGAAGGGGCCAGCCTAATCTCTAAAGGCAGGGTGTTCCAAAGTCGTTGCCCTGCCACCGCAAATGCACGCTCTCCTCTACGCTTTAGTCTAGCGCGTGGAACGACCAACAAAGCCTGATCACAAGAACGGAGGCTTCTAGGTGGAGTATAGGAGTGAAGGAGTTCAGATAAATAAACGGGAGCTTTGTTATGTAGGGATTTATAAACGAAGAGGAGAATTTTAAAATCTATTCTCTGAGAAATCGGCAACCAGTGAAGGGAGAATAGGAGTGATGTGTTCATGTTTACGACACTTTAAAAGAAGTCTGGCAGCAGCATTTTGGACAAGCTGAAGTCGCGCAATTTGACATTTTGATATACCGCAATATAAGGAATTACAGTAATCTAGACGCGACGTAACAAATGCATGAACAGCCATTTCGAGAGTTATTGGGGTGAGAAAGTTTTTAATTTTGGACAGTAAACGAAGCTGATAAAAACTGGATCCGATAACAGAGGAGATATGTCTGTCAAATTTTAAATGCTGGTCAAGAATAATACCTAGGTTCTGCACCCGTGTCGACCTAAAAGCGGATAAACTTTCTAGCTCAGGGCTTATACACTGAGAGTTCACATTGGGACCGAAAACAATTACCTCAGTATTGTCCTCGTTTAAGAAGAGGAAGTTTTGGGCTAGCCATAATTTAACCTCCTCTAAACATTGGAGAAGAGAGCTGATCGCGGTGGAATTGTTTTTCTTGACTGGAAGATAGATTTGAGTGTCATCCGCGTAAAAATGAAAAGACACTCCATGTTTTCGTAGGATAGAGCCCAGAGGGAGCATGTACAGAGAGAATAGAGACGGAGCTAAAATAGAGCCTTGTGGAAGGCCACAGGTCAGAGGAGCAGGAGAAGAAGAAAAATTACCCAGTTTCACTAAAACTTTTCTGTCAGATAGGTATGAATGAAACCATTTCAGAGCGTTAGCTTTTAGACCCAAGACTCAAGTCTAGATAATAGTAAGGAGTATCAAAAGCAGCCGATAAATCTAAAAGAATAAGAACCACAGAGTCCCCAGAGTCAGTGGAGAGGTAGATGTCATTTAACACTCTCAAAAGGGCGGACTCAGTGCTGTGAGCAGACTTAAAACCAGACTGAAAAACCTCATAAATAGAATTACTAGTCATAAAGTGTTGAAGTTGATTCAGCACAATTTTCTCTAAGACTTTTGAAATAAAAGGCAAAACAATTTTTTAGGACAGTGGGGTCCAGTGAAGGCTTCTTGAGCAGAGGAGTGACTGTAGCGACTTTAAGGTCAGCAGGAACAGAGCCAGTTTGGAGACACTTATTAACAAGAGATAACAGACCAGGCCCAATCGAATCAATGACTAATTTAAAAAATTTGGGGTGAATAATATCACTAGGACAGAATGAGGGTTTAAGATTGTCAATCACCTCCTTCAATTCCTGGAGATTGATGGGTTCAAAAGCATCCAAAAATGCAGAGGCAGGTGACATGATTGGAGAAATGGCTAACGTTAAGGTGGGACAGACACCAAGTCTTAAGTTCGTAATTTTGTCACTAAAGTATCTCAAGAAGTTTTCACAGAGAGCATCAGAAGCAACAGACAAGGTGTTCACAGAAGGATTGGTAACAGATTGAATAATTGAAAACAAAACCTTAGGTTTAGAGTGATTAGTTTCAATTAGGTTAGAGAAGTATGCAGCTTTTGCAGACTTAGCTGCAGTCTGTAGGGTCTGTCCACTGTATAAATGTCTTTTGGCAGAATTACAGAATGTAACAAGCATAGGCTGACATACATAAACACCCACATACAGTGGGGTCCAAAGTCTGAGACCACACTGATCATATGGGATTTCAATTTGACAAGGTTTCTCTTTTTAAGAATTTAAAACAAGGAAAGGTTAATACATAAAATGAATAAGAAATATTTACGATTCACCAGTTTTAGGTCATTAACCAAATTTGTTACATTGATCACCATTGTAAATGAAGCAAAAAAGGGACATTTTATTTTTTTAATAAAAAAATTTTATGTTTTAAAAATGCAAGCTAGAAGTATTTCCACAAGGTTGTCTCAGGCTGTTTTGAACCCCATCATATTTAAAAGCAAGTTAGAGAAACTCTTTAAATTGAAGGCATTCTCACCTCATCTCAAATACTACAAAACCAAATACAAACATACAAAGAATAGAAATCTTGACTGAACAAAATAAATACAAATACAAAGTGTATTCCTAAAACTACACTTAGACAGTTAGCAGTCCGGTCATTCATGTTTAATCTCAAATGTTCCTTTTGTCTATTAATGTTTAAAAGTTAATAGCATAGCAACAGTATATTCTAAAGGAATTAAAGATTTAAGAAAATGGCAAGGTAGGTACAGCAAGGTAGACTGCAAGACTACAAGGTTCTAAATGCAAATGGTAGGCATGATGGGACTAGCGTTACTAGCACAATGGAGTACCAAAAAGTTAACATTTCTAGACCATCACACCAAGGTTTAGCCACATAAAAAAACACCCTAATAATGATTTATAAAAAAAAAAAAAAAAAGTAACACTTTACAGTAAAGCTCAATTTGTTAACATTGTACTGTTAATATTTTAGTATATGTAAAAATTTACATTAACATTTCAAGTTGTGTATTTTGTATATTGTATTACGAACAAATGAATTGAATAAACCATACTATATTTATACATTAACCTAAACTAAAAATTCTTGAAAAACTATTATTCATTGATAGTTCATGATGCCTGATGCATTAACTCAACAAACAGAACCTTGTTGTAAAGTGATATCAAATAAATACAACAAAGCTTCATGTGTGTTAGAGAATGAGCACAAACCATGGCTGAAATACTGTAGACTGGCCATGGTGAAAGTTAATTTTAAAATTGCTAAAAACCCAACAAGAGAATATAAGTATACTGTTAATGAGGGGTCAGCTGTCGAACTGTGCCATCATGATTTTGCGGCTGGCTTCATAACCTAAAAACAGAGCACCGTTGGCCGGAAACGTACGGATCATTGTGGGAGTCAAACCAGAATATAGAGCCCTTACACCTGAAAATGAGGAGACAAAAACAGTCAAATAGGGGTTTCAGGTAACGCATTAAAGGTGCCATCGAATGGAAAACTTAATTTTACTTGGCATAGTTGAATAACGAGTTCAGTACATGGAAATGACATACAGTGAGTCTCAAACACCATTGCTTCTTCCTTCTTATGTAAATCTCATTTGTTTAAAAGACCTCCAAAGAACAGGCGAACCTCAACATAACACCGACTGTTACGTAACAGTCGGGATCATTAATATGTACGCCCCCAATATTTGCATATGCCAGCTCATGTTCAAGGCATTACACAAGGGCAGCCAGTATTAATGTCTGGATCGGTGCACAGCTGAATCAACAGACTAGGTAAGCAAGCAAGGACAATAGCGAAAAATGGCAGATGGAGCAATAATAACTGACATGATCCATGATATCATGATATTTTTAAATTTTTTTAACACTTGCAGTCTGTATAATTCATAAACAACTTCATTCTTTATAAATCTCTCCAACAGTGTGTAATGTTAGCTTTAGCCACGGAGCACCATCAAACTCATTCAGAATCAAATGTAAACATCCAAATAAATACTATACTCACATGATCTGATGTATGCATGACGAACACTTTGTAAAGATCCATTTTGAGGGATATATTAGCTGTGTGAACTTTGTTTATGCAATGATAGAGTCGCGAGCTCGGGGGGGCGGGGAGCGCGAGCAATTAAAGGGGCCGCAGCCTGAATCGGCGCATTTCTAATGATGCCCCAAAATAGGCAGTTAAAAAAATGTATTAAAAAAAAAAATCTATGGGGTATTTTTAGCTGAAACTTCACAGACACATTCAGGGGACACCTTAGACTTATATTACATCTTGTAAAAAATCTTTCGATGGCACCTTTAAAAACAGATTTAAATAGTTGTGATTTTATACATAATAATATGTAGCACAGCACATCTTTCTCTTACCTTCTGTTCTGAAGATATGCATGAAAGTCTTAAAGAAGCCAGACTGCCTGCTTGTCATTGACATGACCTGTATCCTGGATTTAACACAGTCCATTGGGTAAACCACAAGCCAGAGACAAGCTCCTCCCAAACCTCCACTGAACACAATCGGAGCTACACCTACAAAACACAGACATGCAAACTCATCAAACATGGACATCTTAGAATATATGCCACGCACATTACAAACATGAGCAAAGAGATGCAAGCTAGAACAACTAAAACAAACACTGAACCTACACTACAGTTCAAAAGTTTGGGGTCAGTGAGATTTTTACATTAATATCACCAAAGCTGAATTTATTAGATCAAAAATACAGTAACAGTAAGATTATGAAATATTAAAATTTAAACTTTTTCTATTGCCGTTTTCTATTACTGTTTTTGATTTTTTCAAAAATCTTACTGACCCCAAACTTTTTTCCAAACTATACTGGCTTTTTTACCTGAAACAAGAGACTCCTACAGCCAGCGTACTGTGTTATGATTTTTCACATTAACATTTCTGTCGCATATCGGCAGAGTAAACTTAACGACCAGCTCTATTTAAAACAAAGAGTTCATTGTTTATTGACTGATCTTAATGTTTGTCCTTGTCCTCCTAATGACTGACTCAGGTATGCCATTTCATTAAATACACACCAGAAGATACCAGACCAATCAATAAATGAGAAACAAAGCATGCGGTCAGTCATTATGTTGTCAATATATTTAGATAAGGTCATTTTAAAGATAAAATGTAAAATCTCTAACTATAGCTGTTTCCATACCTATGTCATCCTTGCCACAGTGCATGTACTCTGCAAAGAGAGAGCGACAGAGCTCGTATGCTCCAAAGAAACAGAAATATCCTGGCACCTCACGGGCAATTGTGGGGGTTAAACCTTGGAAGAACCCTGCAGGACCCTCACTATGCATAATGGACTTTGTCACCGACCAAACTGTGCTGAAAAACAGAGAGATATGATGATGAGACAGGAGATAAACTATATCATGAGTAATACTAGCTCTTCAGAAATCAGAATCAGAATCAGAAAGAGCTTTATTGCCAGGTATGTTGTTTACACATACTAGGAATTTGTTTTAGTGACAGAAGCTCCACAGTGCAACAGAGTGACAGCGACAAGACACGACACATAATAAAAAGAATAAAATAATAATATACAAATTTACAAGATAGACAAAGCAAAAAACAATATATAATATAGACAATTGTATGTACAGTTATGTGTGACAATGTACAGTTATGTGTGATTGCCTGAGGGAAGAAACTGTTCCTGTGTCTGGTCGTTCTGGTGCTCAGGGCTCTGTAGCGTCGACCAGATGGCAACAGTTCAAAGAGGGAGTGTGCTGGATGTGAGGGGTCCAGAGTGATCTTCTTTGCCCTTTTTCTCACTCTGGATAAGTACCGTTCTTGGAGAGTGGGGAGTGTTGTGCCAATGATTCGCTCAGCAGACCAGACTACCCTCTGTAGTCTTCTGAGGTCAGATTTGGTAGCTGAGCTGAACCAGATGGTAATTGAAGTGCAGAGGATGGATTCAATGATGGCAGAGTAGAACTGTTTCAGCAGCTCCTGTGGCAGGTTGAACTTCCTCAGCTGGCGAGGGAAGTACAACCTCTGCTGGGCCTTTTTCACAGTGGAGTCAATGTGAATGTCCCACTTCAGGTCCTGAGAGATGGTGGTGCCCAGGAACCTGAATGACTCCACTGCAGTCACAGTGCTGTTCATGATGGTGAGTGGGGGGAGAGCAGGGGGGTTTCTCCTGAAGTCCACGATCATCTCCACTGTCTTGAGCGTGTTGAGCTCCAGGTTGTTAAGACTGCACCAGACAGCCAGCTGTTCAACCTCCAGTCTGTAAGCAGACTCGTCTCCGTCCCGGATGAGGCCGATGACTGTGGTGTCGTCCGCAAACTTCAGGAGCTTGACAGAGGGGTCTTTAGAGGTGCAGTCGTTGGTGTAGAGGGAGAAGAGCAGTGGGGAGAGGACACAGCCCTGAGGGGCGCCGGTGCTGATGGTGCGGGTGCTGGATGAGAATTTTCCCAGCCTCACTAGCTGCTGCCTGTCTGTCAGGAAGCTGGTGATCCACTGACAGACAGAGGTGGGCACGGAGAGCTGAGTTAGTTTGGGCTGGAGGAGTGATGGGATGATGGTGTTAAAAGCAGAGCTGAAGTCCACAAACAGGATCCTCACATAAGTCCCTGGTCTGTCCAGATGCTGGAGAACATAATGCAGTCCCATATTGACTGCATCATCCACAGACCTGTTTGCTCGGTAAGCAAACTGCAGGGGGTCCAGTAAGGGTCCAGTGATGTCCTTCAGATAAGCCAGAACCAGTCTTTCAAATGACTTCATGGCCACAGACGTTAGAGCCACAGGTCTGTAGTCATTAAGACCAGTAATTTTGGGTTTCTTTGGGACGGGGATGATGGTGGAGCGTTTGAAGCATGAGGGGACTTCGCACAGCTCCAGTGACCTGTTGAAGATCTGTGTGAAGATGGGGGCCAGCTGGTCAGCGCAGGTTTTCAGACAGGCTGGTGAAACGCTGTCTGGGCCTGGTGCCTTTCTTCTCTTGTTCTTTCTGAAGACCTGGCGCACATCATCTTCACTGAACTGAATTGTAGGTGTGGGGGAGAGGGGGGTTGTTGGAGGTGTGAATGGTGGTGATGATGATGATGATGATGATGATGATGATGATGATGATGATGATGATGATGATGATGATGATGATGATGATGATGATGATGATGATGATGATGATGATGATGATGATGATGATGATGATGATGATGATGATGATGATGATGATGATGATGATGATGATGATGATGATGATGATGATGATGATGATGATGATGATGATGATGATGATGATGATGATGATGATGATGATGATGATGATGATGATGATGATGATGATGATGATGATGATGATGATGATGATGATGATGATGATGATGATGATGATGATGATGATGATGATGATGATGATGATGATGATGATGATGATGATGATGATGATGATGATGATGATGATGATGATGATGATGATGATGATGATGATGATGATGATGATGATGATGATGATGATGATGATGATGATGATGATGATGATGATGATGATGATGATGATGATGATGATGATGATGATGATGATGATGATGATGATGATGATGATGATGATGATGATGATGATGATGATGATGATGATGATGATGATGATGGTGATGGTGATTTCTCAAACCTGCAATAAAACTCGTTCAGATCGTCTGCCAGGTGTTGATTTGCCACAGAGCTGGGGGATGGTGTCTTGTAATTGGTGATGTCTTTTAGACCTTTCCACACTGAAGCTGTGTCATTAGAAGAGAACTGATTCCGAAGTTTATCAGAATAATTCCTCTTTGCCACTCTAATCTCCTTTTCCAGTGTGTATTTGGCCTGTTTGTACAAGACTCTGTCCCCTTTTCTGCGAGCATCTTCTTTGGCCTGACGGAGCTGGCTGAGTTTTGCAGTGAACCAGGGTTTGTCATTGTTGTAAGTGAAATGAGTCTTTGTAGGAATGCACAAATCCTCACAGAAACTGATATATGATGTAACAGTCTCTGTGAGCTCGTCCAGATCGCTGGCAGCAGCTTCAAAAACACTCCAATCAGTCCATTCGAAACAGGATTGTAAAGCCTGCTCTGTTTCGGTGGTCCATCTCTTTACAGTCTTTGCTACAGGTTTAGCTGATTTCAGTTTCTGCCTGTAGGTCGGTATGAGATGAACTAGACAGTGATCAGAGAGCCCCAAAGCTGCCCGTGGGACAGAGTGATATGCATCCCTTATTGCTGTGTAACAGTGATCCAGTGTATTACTGTCTCTGGTGGGACAAGTAACATGCTGTCTGTATTTTGGAAGTTCACGTGAGAGAACCGCTTTATTAAAGTCCCCGAGAATGATTAGAACAGAGTCCGGGTGTTGTTGCTCGCTCTCTGTGATCATATCAGCGAGTATCTGTAAAGCCGAGCTCACGTGCGCTTGCGGAGGAATGTAGACGCTCACCAGAATGAACGAGCAAAACTCCCGCGGCGAATAGAACGGCTTGCAGTTAATGAAGAGTGTTTCAAGATCTGGACAGCACATCTTCTTTAACACAGTTACATCTGAACACCACCTTTCGTTGATGTAAAAGCACGTCCCGCCACCGCGTGATTTCCCCGTTGATTCTGCGTCGCGATCTGATCTAAACAGCTGAAAGCCCGGCAGACTTAACACGCTGTCCGGAATGGCGTCGTTCAGCCAGGTTTCCGTGAAGCACAGAGCAGCCGAGTTCGAAAAATCCTTATTTGTCCGGGAGAGCAGAAGGAGTTCGTCCGTTTTGTTGGGCAGAGAGTGGAGATTCGGCAGATGGATGCTGGGGAGCGGCGTTCTTAATCCGCGCTGTCTGAGCTTCACGAGAGCGCCGGCGCGCTTCCCCCGTCTGCGCGCCCTGAAGCGTCTTAACAGCGCTGCCGCTCCGCCGACTACAACATTCAACAAAACGTCTGAATAATCGAAATCCGGTAAAAGATTTTGTGGTGTGTACTGCCGAATGTTCAGCAGTTCATCCCTGGTAAAACTGATGGTGTTTGAAAAACAAAAAACAGGAAAAACTAACAAAAACAGAACAAACACTGAAGAGCTAAGCACTGAGGCTGCCATGCGCGGCGCCATCTTGCGAATTATATAAATTATAAATTAAATGTAAATTAAAAATATGTGCACAGTGTCCAAGGAAAGGAAAGCTCAATCTTTACTTCTGACTTTGGCTGATCTTGCCGGAGGTGGCCATCTCATGCATAGCCTGCAGTCGGCACTTCACCAGCTCAGTGGGACATAAGACCAGAGAGGAGAAGACAGAGGCCACAGAGCCTGCGCACGCTTTCTGCATGTCACTGTACAGAATGGAAACACATGGAAAATTTAAAATGTTTTAATCGATAATGATATATATATATATACACACACACTATTCAAAAGTTCAAGAGTTTAGGGTCAGTAAGATTGTTTTGTTGTTTTTGAAAGAAATCAATGCAAGAATTCAAATTAAATACAAACTAATCAGCAAAGACACATTAAATGATCAAATGTGAAAAATATATTTCTAATGTTACAAAGGATTTCTATTTCAAGTAAATGTTATTTTTGAACTTTATATTAATCAAAGGATCCTGAGAAAATGTATCACAGTATCCACAAAAATATTAAGCAGCACAACTGTCTTCTACATTGATGATAATAATAAGAAATGTTTCTTGAGCATGACATCAGCATATAGTAATGATTGCTGAAGGATCATGTGACACTGAAGACTAGAGTAATGGCTGCTGAAAATGCAGCTTTGCCATCACAGGAATAAATTACTTTTTTAAATATATTCAAATACAAATGTTATTTTAAAATCATATAATATCATAATAATATTAATAATCATAATAATATTTCACAACATTAGTGTTCTATCCGTATTTTTGTTCAAATAAATGCAGCCTGGTGTAAGAGAATAAGAGACTTCTTTCAAAACCCTTAAAAAAAAAATCTAACCCAAACTTTTGAACAATATTGTTTATCGCAATATACACATTTTTATGAAAAAGTGATTCAAAAACAACTGAAAAAATAACTGAAATTCCTCTAATATTTAAAATAATATCCAAAGTAACTTTGAAAGTATGTACATGTACACTTCAGTGAAACAACTTTATTTGCAATTAATTATATTTGGAAAAAACCTTAACCTTTTCTGCATCACTTTTCAATTCAGGCAAAAAAGAAAAAAGAGGATGTTTTAGAAGCAAAACCCTTCCATCATGCATTTGTTTTTTGGAAACTATATACTAGATAATAATCCTGTAGCTCAAACAGTAAAGCATGGCGCTAGCAACCCCAAAGTTATGGGTTTGATTTCCAGGGAATGCATGAAATGATGAACTTCAATGCAACGTAAGTCACTCTGGTTACCGTCTGCCAAAATGCATAAATGTAAATGTGATATTTGTGACACACAAATAGAACTTGCCTGAGCACAGCCCCTTTCTCCTGACCAGAGATGTAGCGCACCACCTCCTGGCAAAAGCCATAGCACATGAAGAGCACGGAGTTCTCCGCGATGTTGGCCATGAGGGCTGGTGTGGTACCTTGATAGAGCCCTCGAAGGCCCACCTGTCTGTATGTTGACACAAAGCAGTGCACAAAGCCTCTGTACAAAGTGGGGAATGTCTGCATTTTCACCTTAGCCGTGTCCAAAGGTTGACCACTAAATACACAAGCTGTGCCCCCTAAAGCAGAAAGAGGAGCAGGAGAACAGTGAGAGAGAGAGATTTTCTTCTCTTGTTAATGAAAATTAAAATGGACTGTAACCATTACATAAATACATTTGTTTGTGTATTGCTCGTTTTTGTTGTTACAAACTTGTTTTGCATTATAACTTTGACCACAGAGTTTAAAATGACAGAATGAAATAAAGTGTTAACAGAAATTAAAGGAGACGTAATATCCGAGTTACAAAGCAATGATCTACAACTAATCTACAAACAGTAGCAAACACAATCACTGACCAGGGTTGGTTTCTCAAAAGCATCGTGAGCTAAGTTTATCATATAGACCAGCGGTTCCCAACCACATTCCTGGAGGCCCACCAACACTGCACATTTTGCATGTCTCCTTTGTCTGACACACCCATTTTAGATCCTTTAGTCACTACTAATGAGCTGATAACCTTAATCAGGTGTGTTTAATTGAGGAGACATGCAAAATGTGCAGTGTTGGTGGGCCTCCAGGAATGTGGTTGGGAACCACTGATATAGACCATTGGTGCCAAATGGTTCAACGATCTACTTAGGCTTACTATGCTTTTGGGAAATGTAGCCCTGGGTCAGTGAGTGTGAGTGAGTGAGTGAGTGTGTGTGTGAGTGTGTGTGGTGCAGGGACTGCTGAGACAATAGGTCTAGGCTGTGAAACCACAGAGGTAAGCATAAACTCACAGCTCAAAGGTCAGAAAGGACTGACAAAAGAAAGGGTTTACAACACAGATGGTGGTGCCTAAATAAAGGGTATCCTACTCTATCATCAAAGGACAACGTTTCCGAATGACCCTCCAAAATGAGATGATGCAAGATGAAGTTACATTACCTATAGCTCCAGCAGAGAGGTCTATTATTGCCTGAACCACCGGATGTGGTGCCATGGTGAAATGTGCCAAGTGCTCCAAGAAATCCTAATTCAAAGATGTGCAAAAGCATGAGAATACTTAACTTTTAAACAATGTAAATTTACTCAGAAAGTAAAACCCCTACATAATCCCTTACTGTGTAACTTTCTACTCAGGATTTGTTGCAGCAGGTTTGAAGTATAACTAATACGTTGTACATAAAGTTATGTACATGAGTTACATAAGCAGACAAAATGGAGCTGAATCTCAAGTTTCATACAGCAACAAAGTTCAGGTCGCCGGCTGGAGAAATGAAGTCACAAGCCACAAATGCAGACCCTGTGGCGTTGAAAAACTCACACATAAAGCAATGCTCTTCAACCACAGCGATGTTCGTCATCTTTACGCCTTTCCGATGCAATATTTTTGCTTTTATGTGGCTGTCGTTTATTGGACGCAAAATAAAGTAGCATTTAAAAAATGCTCTTTACAGACAGACGTGTATTTGCATCACCTAGACTGAACACTAAGGATAACGAGAATGAACATCTAAAAAGTTAAATAAAAATTCACCAAGCATGCCTACCTTATTTCAAGAAAGCGCTCAAATCGAAAATATGTAGCGAGGTGGTTTGATTCATGCTGGCTGCTTACTGAACAGACACATTTGCGATCAGATGAGTCATGACCTCTCGTCAGGGATCCGTATGTAAGGAGTGTAGCCAGCGATGTCTGATTCATGAACGTGTTGTTCAATTGAGTCGGATCTTTTCAATGAATCGTTTGAGCAAAATAATAACCATTCGGTCACGAAGCTAACTGAATCGGTCCTCGCGAGGTTATTTTAACAATCAAATAGCTTAAATAAAACATACGGGAAATGTATGTACGATTGTTTGACAAACGTGTCAATAAACAGAGTTGTATTAACGTGAAAAAAAATTTATATTGTCCTGAGATTTTGTTTAATGTAAGAGCTAATCATGTTGAATGTATCGTGGATACAATAAATTAAACTCTCACACGGAATTACAGTGAACAGCCTTATTAATTAAACAATAAATAACGTAAAACGAGTTAATGAAACGTTTTAAACCATGTAAAATGCCACACTACGATGTCAAGAGCAACGTGGTGTAATAAGAATCAATGAATCATTTTTCACCACTTCTTGGAAACGAACTGTTTTAAAGAACCGATTCGCATAAATGACTCGGGCTTCCCATCACTGGAGGGATGGAGGTTGACAGCGGCAGCGGCAGACCCCTCCCTTGGACCAGTTTTGTAAGCTCTTCCCCTTTCCTGTTGCAATCCGAATCAGTTGTCCTGTAGCAATGTATTTGATACAGATTGATTAAAACAAATACAATCACTGGATGTTTAAACACTACAAAAAAGTGGCAAATGAGTAATAAATTCACTTTACTGGACGCAAAAAAGACGCCCGGAACTTTTATACGTCTCAGGCGCCTGCCGGACAGTTTATTGTGCTGCACAGGTAAATGTGCATGGACGACATTGAGGTCTTCTGAGAGGGGCAATCATGTACAGAAGATTAATACATTTATGTCAGGTCCGAAATGGATTAATTCATACGCAGAATACACGACTACCATCCACAAAATGTAAAGAGAGGGAGAGTTTTGTTCCTGTTATCTGGTAAGTTACAGATTTAAGACACTGAGAGGTGACAGGTCTCAGTCTCAAATTAAAATATCTCAAATATAAGAATTAAATAGTACTTGATCAACATACGCAATTTTCTGTTCCCGTGTTGATTGTGTTACTAATTAATAATTATAGCTTTATAATTTGGCGATTTAAAAAGTGTTTAACCAAGCGGTTTTTTTAAATTGTTTATTTATTTATTTTTTAATTATGAACACTAATTTCATCTGACGTTTTTATTTCAGGGCCACAGGTAGAGCAAGCCAGAGGCCATTAGGAACCAGTAGCATCTCTTTTAGTGAAAATAAAGAGAGCTCCACATCCCTGTCAGAAGACAATACAAAGAGACCAGAAGAGAATGAAGCTAGTGCTGAGGTTAACAGTGATAGACAGGAGAACACAAAAATTAATGAGGGCAATGAAATTTCAAATGCAATGTTGACATCACAGTTAGAGACTGAACCTGTGGTTAAACCTGAGGACAGCAAAAAGTTTGACAAGACAAAAACTGGGAAGGAGAGTCTTTTGGAGTTGCTGGGGGCAATGAAGGTGGAGGTCACAACCATACGTAAAATAAGACCCCCAAAGATCCCAAGAATCAATGAGAGGCCCGACCCACAGCCCATGGAAAGTGCACACAGCATGTTCCAGCATGCCACAGCTGAGGTTTCACAACAGCGGTGAGTTGTACATGCATACATACAATCATAATTCATAAATAAATAGGTAATGCTGTGACAAAATCCCTGTGATAACAGCACTTCCATATATAATCATACGATTAAGATTTATAAATTATGCTAATTATATATATTTAATCAGTTTTATATTTTTAATTTCTGACTAGCAAAAAATGCATCATCTCTGAAGTGAAAGTGGCAGCAGTTGTCTGTTTTTTGTGTTTTTTAGTGAGACTTTGAATCCAACACTGGTTGCTGCAGCCTCTGCCGCTGCATCCACACTGCCAAACAGCCGTCAGGCGGAGTCAGAGCTCCTTCAGCAGCTGAGGAAACATGAAGCCGTACCTGAGACCCGGAGGAGAGCTGATGGACAGAACATAGGGTAGAGCTCATTTCAGATGTCATTTCTTAAAGTCGCCATAAAATGAAAATTCATCTTTTTTTTGTATATAAATGCATCTCTTTGATCTTATTGTGAATGATTCATTTATGCATAAGTTTCAAAACTTTCATAACTCGATCTTCCACTGAAATGATATGACTTCTTTCTGGTGACACATGTCGGTCTTATCCAATCATTTTGTCAGCTTAAACTCTGCCCCAGAGCTTGCATTCTGATTTGCCTCCATACAATCGACAACAAATGGATAGAACCAAGTCTCTGCCCTACATTTTTTCCTTTTTCAGTAGTTCATTTTACTCAAATGCACATCACAATACGGAAGAAAACATATGTCGCTCTTTCTGTTACATCACCATTTCAATTGCTTAAAAACACACATGATTTTGTGAAGGTTAGATTTTATTTGTTGCTATTGTATGGATATTGCCACGTAAATGTATGAAAGAGTCAAATAGGAAATAAAGTGTAACATTAGTACATTTGGAGGAACCATTATGTGTCCTTTTTCTCTTTCAGAGACATAATTGCTGATATGAAAGTTGGAAAAAGGCAGAATGGCAGATCAAATGCCAGGCCTAGCAGCCAGATCCGTTTTGACGATGACGGACAGGGATATACTCAAGACAGAGGTATTACTGGTGAACTTGATGCAGTTCGTACAAGGTAAAAATTTTTTCCCTGAAATGTTATTTTTGAATACAATACATTTTCCTCTAACCATGTGCATCGTTTTGTTTTTAAGGAAGAGTCCTTTTACTAGTAAGAGGCTGAACATCTTCACTGCAGGTGCGGAGCAAGACTCGGTGTCAGATCTGGGTAAGGAGAGGTTCTGTTTAATGGCATTAAAGGATTAGTTCACTTTCAAATGAAAATCAGCCCAAGCTTTACTCACCCTCAAGCCATCCTAGGTGTATATGACTTTCTTCTTTCTGATGAACACAATCGGAGATATTTTAATAAATATCCTATATTCGTAACTTGAATACGGATGGCTGTTGTTCACCCCTGTTCACTGCCATTGTAAAGCTCAGATGCGTCAGGATATTTAATAAAATATCCCCAATTGTGTTCATCAGAAAGACGAAAGTCATATACACCTAGGATGGCTTGAGGGTGAGTAAAGCTTGGGCTAATTTTCATTTGAAAGTGAACTAATCCTTTAAAACATATTTGACACATATATGACATATTTGAGTATCTCTGGGTGAAACTAAATGTATTACTCCTTGTCCTGTGCCTTGCTCTGAATTTTAGGCCCCACCCTTTGGGACATTAATCTAGCTAATCAAATTGTCCAAACAACAAATCAGATGCCTCGGAATGGCTTTGAGGAGATGATCCAGTGGACCAAAGAGGGCAAACTTTGGCAATATCCAATCAACAATGTGGCTGGTGAGTTCTAATGCAGGAATATGTTGCAGTCATCTTCCTGTTTTTAATCCTGTACTTAATCTTAACTTTGTCTTTTGGCACATTGTGCAACTTTTTCAGGGCTGGAGGAGGAGGCAAATGTGCCCTTCCATGAGCATGTGTTTTTGGAGAAGCACCTTGATGAATCGTTTCCCCGGCAGGGTCCAGTCAGGCACTTCATGGAGCTTGTAATTACAGGCCTTGCAAAGAATCACCACCTCACGGTTCAACAGAAACAGGAGCATATTGCCTGGTTCAGAGACTACTTCCAGCAAAAAGACAATGTCCTGAAAGAGGCTGAGGCTTAACTTAAATGAGAATTGGAAAATGGCAGATGAGGCTTTTGAATTCACCTGTACTGAATGCCCTAGAACCAGCTAGTTGACATCCTAACTGCACTAATAATTAGCAAAACTGAAAACACAGTCATTAAGCAACTGAAAGTAATAATTGCATCCATAACGACATTAAAAGACTGTATCATTGCTGTTGGTTCTTAATGGTTAGCTGTGTTATAATATACAATTTACAAAGACATATTAAAGCTGTTTTTCAATAAATTGTTGTGTAGGCTGCCTGGTAATTCAGTTTGCTTGTGTGGTGCTTTTCACAATACAGGTTGTTTCAAAGCAGCATAAAGAATTGCACCTTAGTTCTCCAGTTAAAGGTAATGGAGACCAGTATAAATTCCCTGGCATAATTATGTTATGAGAAAAATTATGTTTCAAAAACTGGGTTTGGGTAACAAGCACATTAATCATAAAAAAATTTCTTAATTTTGATGTAAATTCAGATTTTGTTAAAACCCTTGTGAGTGTACTTTCTTTAAATGTGGGTGGGCAATATAACTATAATCTGAAACCCTGTTTTTTAGTAATTAGGCTCGTTACTGCACCAAAAACCTTACACCTTTCAAATCTAATGGATTGCAATATCACCACATTATGAATTATTAACTTTAACTTGGAAGTACTATAAATATATCCTGCTTTATCTATATACATACAGTGCACTCCCATAAAGCAACATATACTGTACAGCAAATCTCAGCTGCTTGATTGTTTATATCATTGCTGTATTTAAACTACCCAAACTGCCAAATTTGTACAACTAGGCATTAATGTACTTTAAACATTATCTGTAAAACTGCTTTTAAACAATTATTATAAAAAGCACAGAAATTAAGGAAATCAAGGTCTTATCACAGTTACCTTCCAGCATTCATGGTATCATCAAGGCCACTTACATAGTTTATTAAAAACAATCATTAATGTGAACAACTTTAAGATCAATAGAAATTATACCAATTATGATGGTCAACAACCTTTAAAACATAACTTTGGCCCAAGTCAGGGATGTTCAATTCTGTTCCTCGAAATTGACATCCCTGCACAGTTCAGCTCCAACCCTCATCAAACACACCTGGACCAGATAAATAAAATGTTCAGAAGTACTTGGGCTGCATCCAAAAATCACATACTCTCTTGAATAGGTAACTTATTTTGAATAAGTAATTTCTTAATGACTGTTGAGAAAGTTTGTTCTATAGAGTATGAGTGTGAAATATTAACGTATTCCGGACATACTACATTCATGTTGTCGTCATTATCAAGTGACCTAGCAGCATCAGTTGCATCACTTCATCAAATCAGTCGCCATTCTTAAATCCTCTCCTGTGGCCTATGGGATAACAAACTGTCCATTGTATGCACACTTCCAAATATACCAGATATAGTGGTTCATCAGAGTACTTTTGCCTGCTTTATGAGTACTGTGAATTCGGACGTGTTTCTTTTCTTACTTCTACTGTTTTTCGCCTACTATCAAGTAGGGAAGTATGCAATTTCAGATGCAGCCTTGGTAAATACCGATTGGTGAGTTGGAGCAGGGTTGGCACTGAACTCAGGAGGAAGGTACTTCTGTAGGAACAGATTTAGGCACACTTGTTTTAAACAAAAAACATTGGGTTTTAACATTGCAATAAAATCACTATTATCAGACTGTTGGATGACTGAAATACATGGGTTGGAAAGAATTGATAACTGATGAGACACCATAGCTAGATCACATGAATCAGCAGCAAGGATACAAATGTCACTGTTTGTGATTGACAGAATTCAAACACTTTCAAAGACCCAAGTCAATTTAACAGAGTCCATTTATCTATACTCAGAGTGAGGAAATCCTGAAGGAAATGTCAAATGTGTGAACTTATAAATAGTATTTTACTTCACACAACTCAACACGTCTGACAATTCCATTTTTATTCAAAGTGTCTGATTATAAAGAAAGTACACGTGGGTTTTTATGAGCTACACAAACTAAATTTTTCAGGGAAGTCATTTATCAACACATGGAGCTCAACTAATCAAACACTCAAACTTCAGTTGGTTTTATCAAATGAAAGCTACTCAAAGCATTCTACATGGATCATTTCACATGATATGAGTCTTTTAACAGTCACTTTCAAAAAGCAGCTATTTAGACACTGATGTATAAAGTTAACTACATGTGGAAAAAATAATTCAAACAAAATCTAAAAATCATATTATTTTCACAAAATTATGGCAGAGAGCTTTTGTACAGGTTAAAGGTACATTACAAAAATGTAACACTAATCTTTGTTTTTGAAACTTTTTAAAAAGGACTAATGCACAAATTCAAGACCTTTCTCTCTAAAGAACACCAAAGAAAACAAAAAAAACAAAATTCTATAGAAGAAGAAAAAAATACTTTGGTGATCTTTGCAGTTTTTACAGAGATTAATTCAAACTGTTGTACAGCAGGAGATGGGGAGGGGGGAACTCCGCAGAGAGGCTCTACAGTGGACGACTCGCTTCGGCACATGCGATCTAAAAAATAACATTGAAAATACAAAGTACATTAGCTGATGGAATTGTGGATAAAGTAGAAGTTAAATGACTGAAGATTTAACAGTACTGAACACAAATTCAGATTAATTTATGGGACTCACCATTTTGGGTCACCACCGACGATAGCTAGTGGCTTGACGCTGGTGGGGTACTTTATGCCGCAACGTCTGCAAGTTCTTGTACTTTGACATGATACTTTGACTCTTTTTGAAGACAGGCTTCTGATTGAAGGGTGGTCTTGGAATTAAAGAGCCCTTAGAGAACACAAAAAATATTTTGGATTTATTTGGAATTTGGGTGGCAACACCACATAAGCTAAAATACCTCAAATAAAGCCTACTACAAAAACTACACAACTAAAAAAAATCATCATCATGTATATTGGAACTGACACTGATACCAGAAAGCATCACTTACCATTAAGGGTTTCCTGAGAACTCCATCAGGAGCTGGTCCCCTCTTCACTCCAACAGTTGAGCGGAAATTAGGCCTCTATGTACAGAAGAACATGTCTCACAACAAATCACTATAACAAAAATGACTAACATGAAAGACAATGATACAAGAAATGCTTTCACTTTCAAAGCACCCTTGATGAGTACAAGACTCATTTTAAGAATTTCATTACCTGAAATGAAGCAGGTTTCCTCAGGGTTTTTTCTGGACTTCCAGAAGACCTACATAAAAAAAAAAAAAAAATAATAATAATTGTAGAGGGTTGCAATCAGTGCATTGAACATATGCACTGCAGAATTGAACATATCAAGTGGTTATCACATTTTCTTTGTCCATATTAGGGAGACAGTTACTGAAAACAGTAAGTTAAAAGGGTTTAAAACAGAGAAACAAGCTGTTTATTTTCTGTCATACATAAGGCGGAACTCACTTCTGTATGTCTGACCTTCTTGCAAGAATAAAACATTAAAAGACTGTCTCTGACCGTGTTCCTTACTTGAGGGGAAATTTCATCAACATATGCATGTCAGACAAGAAGTTGGTGTTGTCATTTTATATAAAAATTACTTTATATACACATGCATGTGACATCACGGTTTCACAAATTTGTGTTTTTATAGTTTACACAGAGACGATAACGGTATCGTTTCCAAAAACATGCACTTTCAAAAGTTTGCGTTTTCAGGCCCCCAAAACACATACAAATTTTTCTGTGTTGTGTAACCGCCCCCCAAGAATCAAGTTTATTTACCGTCTTTCTTTTTGTTCCTGTGAAGAACTCGTAGGACTCTGTAGTTTGGTGAAGCGTTCATTCAGTGTTAAATTTCCATGAGATTCTGATTCCTCTGGGAGAGGGAGAAAATTTAGAACAAAAAGGTAAGTTACATGCAGAGATTTGATATTAGCATATTGCAACAGCATAAATTATTTGCAAATCATTCAAAACTATGACAGAAGAGTCAGACTTTTACCAGACTTGTTCTTGGGTGCCTTATTCCTCCAGGGTGCATTGTTCTTAGAACTAGTACTGGGTTTGTGCCCTGCCTCCCAATGGGAAACCACAACAAGGTCACGTGAAAGTCGCCTGTCTATTGGTGAGGAGCTGAAAAGAAAGTCAATGAGGCATGTGAACAAGTGATTCATATCATGTGGACGCTTAAGGATAGAATAAATGTCATTAAATAGGCATCATCAAGCATTCAGAGAAAGCAGAAGGCATGCACAAATGTTATCTGAGTTCAAAGTGGAATAAACTTGTGCCTTGTGAACTGAGGAGGGAAAATGTTGTACTTAATACTAAATTACTCAAACATTCACAGTCCTCAAGAACCCAATTTATTGTTGCAAATGCAGAAGGACCAATGATGGATTACTACATGGGTACTTACAGCAAAGCAAGCCCATCATCTCCATGCTTCAGTTTGAATTGGTAGATTAATTTTCCCTGATTCACCTTGGCCTTTAGCAGCCTTCCTTTCACTAATGTGAATAACAGATATTCGCAGATTGAACGAGTGGACTGAAGAACGCTGTGTAGGAATCATGTTACGCTCCAAAAAGTAAACAGATTGGCAGGTGAGCACTTCCTTTTATCCAGACTTGACATGCCAGACACATTCCTCTTAACCTATCCTTTCATGCTGTATTAGATGTATTTGGAGACTGCAAACTTTTTCTTGCTGGGAAACATTTCATGGTATAAAAGCTGGTTTGCAGATCTGGATTCTGCAATGACATTGAGGTAAAGTTTCACTGAAAGGATCTTCTGAATGCTGGACTGATTTCTCTAGAATTTGTTGGCTAGTTCTCTTGCAGAACCTTTAAACTACATCGTCTGTGGAAAGATCTTCATCAACCTCTTCCATGTGCATTTTCATCTTCACATAACAGGTAGGCATTTAAAATTAAAATCGCTTGGATGGTTCTTCAGTTGCAGAACATCTATTGAGGGTCACTACAAATTAATGGTTGGCATTTTGGTAAGCATGTTTCATTAGGCACAAATGAATCAGGTTTAGCTTCAGCACAACTCCGACATACTGCCATTTCAGTCAGTGGTTTGGTTGTACAGATCCCTGCTTGTCGATGTCAATGCTGTAATGCCAATTATATAAAAGGCATTTAAGGGAATAAATCTTTCATAAATACCAACAGAGAACTGCAGTTATGGAGGAGCGATGTGGCAAGGGAGAACATCCATTTTGTTCCCATCTCGTTGATCTGTCATGAAAAGTAGGTGTGTGAAAGACTTCTTTCTCATAGTAGTTCTCACACGATGAGGACTCTTTTTGGCTGCCGTTTCAAGGAATTCCTCGGGTTATTGAAGATGTAGTTTTATTCTTTGACCATGGTCATTGGATTAGATGCTGACCAAATCTTACATTATTCTATTAAGGGACGGTACAGGGTGACTCGTTCATGCAAGTTCTTTCTCTTATTGCAAACAAATCTGGTTTCCACTGATAACAGAGTACAAGAGTCAACCTGTTTCTTCATCCAGCCAATCATCTAAATTCTTCAAAGGGAACAACTTCTCGGGATACATCAGTGTCTAAATGTCATAACTGCTGAAACAGAGCTTGGCTGTGAAAATTTCTTCTCCATGGAAATCCATTCAAATGTCCTTCATGTTTCCATTTTCCAAGACATCCTATCCAATGTCCGTGAGACGTAGCCATAAGAGATTGACTTATGTTACTGCAGTTAGTTGCATATTGAGGCAGAGCATTGCAGGTATAACAGAACAGACCATCCTTCTGCAAACACTTATGATTAAGGCTTAAAAACCCATTTCCCTCCCATGAAGACATTTTAAACATCTCTTCTGTGTTAAAGTCGATCTGGATGCATCATTGTGGGACACATGGCATTTGACTTTTGGAACAAAAAGGACTGCGATTGTGAAACTTTTGAAAGACTTGCTCAGACTTATCTCTTATTTTCTTGACAAGGACAGAGGTATTCTGGACAATGACAGGTTTAACATCATACGGTTGACAAAAATGAGGAGGAAAACAGGCATGATTTTCTTTTTCTCTCCTCATCCATCTCATCTGACAAGGTGACACCCATTTGATGAAAGTTGTGCCATTGAAAAACAGGAAGCTTGACCTTCTAAACATCACGCGCCCATTGCCACAGTGTGAGGGGTGATACCATACCTGTGTGCGCTCACAGAGCGACGGGATTCCATCTTTGTTTCGGATTCCCTCTCAGGCTCTGCGGTCTTGGAGACTGTGCTGGGGGATGACTCTCTGGATGACGGCATCTTTTTGAGTGGTATCTTGCGTGGTGGCACTCCAGAAGAATCTTTGCCATTCTTTGGTGTTGTCTGAGGCTTGTGTTTCTGGTCTCTGTCCGAGATTCTTGGTGGGGGAAGTTTGAACCGGGCCACTGACTCTGCTCTAAACTTCCGTGCCTTTAGCAGTCGACTTTTATCATTGAGGGACAAACCACGACCTCGGAAGCCCCTGAGAGGAAGAGGTCTCACTGATAATTCCCTGCGGAAACGCTTCGGTGGCCCGTGCTCAAAACCACTTGATGACGGCGGACGCCTGAACTCTTGACTCTTCCTCTTGAATGGCCGTCCAATGGGCCTTTCCTGAGGTCGCAGAGGTGGATAAGGTCTGAACGATGAGCCAGATGGGGGTGGGCCTGGTCTTCGTGCCGGTGATCTGTAAGGGGGCCGAGACTGTGGACTACCCCCTCCTCCATGTGCCCATTCCATGCCGGGGCGCCGGGACTCTCTTCCAACATCTCCATGCGGCCCACGTTGATCTCTCTCTGCAGACCACCTACATATCCATTACAAACAATACAAACATGTGGGTTATAATGCCAGTTTGTGCTGCTTGAGCTGTGTGGAAGCTCTTAACTTCTATCAATTTAGATCCAGCCCCAGGCTGCTGAATGCCATAACTTCTGGGCCAGTATAACTTTAAGGGGAAAAAGCCTCAAATGGTTTTACAATTTCTCCAGACAGACTTTCACTTTATGGGCTTTAGCATTAGATCCTGTGGTACTTTACACTGACAGAAAGCTGAAGGAAGCTGGGATTTACTCTCACCACCCTGCTGTGTACTGGACTTTGCAATCTAACACATAACTGTATATTTACTTTACCCAGCCTTCACAGCTTCATTCTTGTACCTCTCTGGATATGAACTCCTTCCATGAAACTCTCTGGGTTTCCTTTGGGGTGGGCCGGAGAGCCGCGAATCCCCACCAGGGGGGTGAGGATAACCTCCTGGGCCATTCCAGTGGTGCCCACCAAGTGCTGGTCGGCCAAAGGGCCTGTCACGAGGTGCGGGGCACCAGCTCCTGTCATGCTCCTGAGGGCTTGGGCGTCGCTGGGGACCCCTGAAGGAACTATGCGGTGAAGGAACCCGCCTTTCTGATGGAGGGCCATGGAAATGGCGAGATGGAGATGTGTGGCTAGGGTGATTTCCATGGAAGAGTGGTGCTCTATGGCTAGGCGGTCCATGTATAGGACCATGTGGGGACTGCCTGTGCTGGACTGGAGGAGGGCGGCTTGAGCGGGGTGGAGAAGGCCTCCTGCGGCCCCGCTGTGAATCCTGTGAGCTGGGATAGGGATGGAAGTGATCCTGGTTCTGCATCCACTGTCCGTGTGGTCGTTCTCTGCGTTCACCCATGAGCGAGGGCCTTTTGGGGTATGACTGTGGTCCACTACTGTTATCTCTCCAACTTGGTGAGGGTTTTCCAGGAGGTCCTCTGAAACCCCTCTGGCTTCTTGAAGGGGGGCCATATCGTCCTTCATGATTCATGCTGCTGTAGTTGTCAGAGAAGGGCCTGTATGAGAAACACATGTGAAATTTTAAGTCACCATTATATTGATAATTAGGTAGATATATCAATATTAAATATTACATAAAATATAAATATATATACACTACAGCAATGTACTACCTGTGTTTGGAACGAGGAGATCCTGAGTGTGGTCTCACCATTTTTCAGCTTTTCACCTATCTTCAGTGGGGAAAAAAGACATTAAATATTATACTTCCAGGTTATGTACACTAATGACAATAGGATTGACATAAAAACAGCAAAATAAAGGGGAAAACTGAAAAAATATTTTACTGAAGCTGGTAAAATCCGAAAGTAAAAGTAAGACTAGTAGGGCAATGCCAACAAGTTCCAGCAGTATTCTTTGAATAACAAATCTAAGGCCACCAAGTAATCAATCTCAGCATGTGTTACATGTCAATCTTTCTGAAATTTAAATAATGATCAAAAGGTACATGCTACAAACCAACTCAGATCCATTAAATAATTCGAAGTCGTTGTTAGTTCAGGAAAAATATATTTAAAAAACCTTTGAACATGTACGATATTCGGCTGTCTAACCTGATCAGTGCGTTCATATCGAGATTATCAGACACACTACAAGGAATCGATATAAAACCACCGAATGCGTTTTAATCCCATGATACTTTTGCCAAATCAGCCATGCTCCAGGGGCATAAAGACCGAATGAATAAAATACTCAAATGCAAGTTTTTGTGACGGTTTCATATGACACACTGAAACAAAATATGGCTCTAAATTTAACTATGTAGGAATAAGCGAATTTAGACGAGGTCGACGACACCACATTCTTGGCCTACATGAACGCGTGTCTCTGGGCCGACAAGGCCGTGAGTTTCACATTCAGAAGAGTAATTCGAAACAAATGTCTTAACACGTTTAATTGGTCATATTACACACACAGAACACCAACCGTTTTAAAATAACAAATGCAATGTTATATTGAATACTGAAACATATCAAGTCAAACAGCCTGTTCCGTTTTCAACATTAATACGAAACTACGACAAAACGAAACCATTTTCCACTACATTCTAAATAATATCAAGCAACAGTATTAGTTATCACTTTTTCACAGTCTGAAAGTTTACATTTTTAATTCCGACAAAGTTGACCGGCTGAGTTGTTTTGACATACCCAAGGTTGTACGACACGGAAAAAGATAACCAAGTCTAGCTCATCGACAAAAGCTTAGCCGTGAAAGCTAACAAACGTCTTCCGTTATACGTCGTTCCACATCTGACCGAAGGTGAACCGAATATGCTTTCAAAACAACAAAAATTCCGACACTTTCGTCGTTACATCGAAGTTGTTCCGTCGAAAAGGGTGAATCGTCTTGTAAAATTCGTTCACGTCAACAGAGCAGCTGCAGCCGTGACGTCAACAGAGCAGGGCGCGTTCACGTCTGGACAGGAACTGGATTGATGTCGACTACACCCATTTGTTGCTTTATTAGTATTTTTTATAATTTAGTTATACGTATTTTTTATAATACTCATTAAGTATTGGTTTGGGGGGAAAAAATAATAAAAAAATCTTATTGAAATTGAAACACACAAAAAGGCATGGTGGGCATAACCTGAGGCATTTGATGAGACGGTTATTGTAACTCTGATCACGGCTGAATCCTTTTATCTCTGTCAATGGCAGGGAGACATTTTGTCAACGAAACATTTTTATTTTTCTCAGATAGGAGAGAGTCTTTTCTCTTTATTACCCCAGACCAACACACAGCTCAGTTAAAATAAATTCACATGATGTAATACATTTCACTTATAGGCCTACATGTTGTTATTTGACTGCTTTGACTGTGGTATATGTTGTATGAGATATACTGTTATAAGGTACTGGATTGATGTGAATTTAATTTAGTAAACGAAATGCAAGTTAGTAGGCTCTATATTTTTATTGTTTATGTAGGCTATATTACATCATTTAAAGGGTTAGTTTACCCCCAAACATGAAAATGCTGCCATCATACTTGCCCTCATATCATTCCAAATCTGTATGACTTTTGTTCGTTTTCGAAACACAAATTATATATTATGAAACCTATGGGGGTGTTTTTTTGATTGTTTGTTTTGTTTTTTTGTATGTGTGCTGAATTTTACATAAATAAATCACAACAATCCCGTGCTATGGGCACAGCCATTGAACTCACATGTCCGAGTCTCTAAATAGCCTTTATATTTTCAACTATATAAACTAACATTCAGTATTTTGCTTGTGTTGTGTTGTGTTTTGGCCTCTAGAGGTCCTCGTGGTACTCTCATGCCCAGCTTACTCAACTTTTAATTAGTTGTTCACACTGTCAGTCCAAATCCAACTATTTGTGTATCCGATTGGAATCTGATCTAAAATTTTTCACTGTCTACATTGGCTATGTTCACACTGTCAGTTCAAATCAGATTATTTGTATATCTGATTGGAATCTGATTTAAAATTATTGATGTCCACATTGTGTATCGCAACTGTTTAGATCCGATTTGTGTGTCCATGCCACGCTTTAGTTTTCCGGAATATCTGCATTGGTTTCTATGCCAATGATGTTGTGTTGGTAGGTATACACCAAAAACAACAACAACAACCACAGCATGCATGGGGTTTGCAGTAGGCCTACAGATGTCTTATTTACAACATGACATTGTAGCTGCCGTGTGCTGGACTACTGCATACTACAATGGCAGAAACGTAGGAGGCTGGTGTGACCGGCTTTATTCCGTGCTGTCATATCTCCATTATATTGTCATTCTGCTCATCCGGCACTTTGCAACAACAGAACCTTGTTTCTGCAGCGACGTTTTCTATAAGAACATCTGACATTTATATTTTACGTGGTGTAAGAAAGTCACATAAAACACGCAAAATCCAATCAGAGCAGTCAGACTGAAACAGATTTCCAGAAATGCGATTTGAATAGGATTTCAAAACACATGAATATGTGATTTCATGTGATTTTTGACCATTCACATTAGCTAAATCTGATTGGATTTCAATAAGATATGATTTGGACTGACAGTATGAACGTAGCCATTGTGTATTGTACAGCCATATCACCCTGTAGCCCAAGACTGGTTGCCCACTGAAGCTAAGCAGGGTTGAGCCTGGTCAGTACCTGGATAGGAGACTTCCTGGGAAAACTAGGTTGCTGATGGAAGAGGTGTTAGTCTGTGTTAGGTCTGTGTGGGTCCTAACACCTGGGGGACATTATACTGTAACAAGGACCGTTCTTCAGAGGAGACATTAAACTGAGGCCCTGACTCTCTGTGGTCATTAAAAAATCCTAAGGCCCATGGTGTAACCCCAGTTTCCTGGCCAAATTCCCTCCATTGGCCCTTATCAATCATGGCCTCCTAGTAATCCCCATCCATTGAATTGGCTCTATCACTCTCTCTCCTCTCCACCTATAGCTGGTGTGTGGTGAGCGCACTGTGGCTGCCGTCGCATCCTCCCAGTGGATGCTGCATACTGGTGGTGGTTGAGGAGAGACCCCCTATATCATTGTAAAGTGCTTTGGGTGTACAGTAGTACATAAGAAAAGCACTATATAAATGCCTCATTCATTCATTCATTCAATCATTCATTTATTCATGAATTCATTCAACTGTTCAGATCTGTGTCCCGTGGCTTTTCCGATATATCTGCATTGGTTTCTATGGTAATGACATTGAGTTGGTACATGCCAAAAATTGAGGGGGGAGGGAGCCTTCCCATGACCACAATGTCGCCAGTTTGTTTTCACACTACTTCTCAGTCCAGTTCCCATAGAAGAACTGGATTTTTCTTGCTGATTCTCTCGCAGAAGTGAAATCATTTCTCTGTTTCAAGGCCTGTGGTTGGCTGTTCGTTACTGATGTCATACTTTAATGTGCATGCACTTCATGAACTCAGGATCAAAGCTTTAGTCAAAAGAGTTGAGAGAAAGCTGATGATCAGTGTTAGATCATTCTTTTTCTTTTTCGGTGGATACAGAATCAGGTCCAGATGATTACAGATTATCAGAGATATATGAATCCTAAACTAGATACCTTATTCTTTCATCATGCACTTTCTTACCCTCTTACTTACAGTAAATGCCATAAACAGCCTACATTTGTATATGCAATTCAAAATTGTTTTTCTAGTGTTGGTAAAAAGAGACCTGTCAAAACCTTACTGAAAACCTCAGTGTATACCCATCTAACAGACAATAATGTATAATGATGGAAACTACCTCTATTATAAATGAGAAATCCGCCTTTTATTCTCTCTTCGCATTGTTATATTATGCTGACAGATCTCAGATATGAATCCTGAGGTGAATGAGGTGAACCGTAAAATGCTGAATTCTTGATAAAAATAGTGTTTCAGTTCATTTTCAGACAATGGTCTTGTGACATTCTCTTATGACTTTTTACATTTCTTGCCTTTTTTTCAGTCTTTCTGTAAATGACATGAGCATGGGCTCAGTTAAAAGGATGTGTTGCTTATGTAGTCAAAAAGAGATGTGTTTGCATACAGTGTGTTTCCAACAGATGTGAAATGCTGATGATCAGACTCACCCTGCGGCTAATCATTTGGTTAACAAGCTTTTGTCTTCCAACCAAGAGCTATGACTCGATAACCGTGTCTGGTCTTTGTATGTTACTGAGGGGGAAATGGCAGGACATTATGAAGCAAATCAGTCAACTGCATATGCAGTAGAGGCGATTGTTCAGGCAGCTGTTACATTTAAGAGCTATCAGAAGCTGGATTGACATCAAGACTATTGCATTAAGGTAGGAAACTGAGAGATAATTGACTGATGTTGTGGTTCTTTAAAACATAACTTAAACAACATATATAAAAATAAAACATATATAATTTTTTATAACTTTAAATGAGAA
>RJVU01073043.1:3666839-3682860 GCA_003731715.1 Anabarilius grahami | reverse complement strand
TATATATATATATATATATATATATATATATTATAAAATATTTTATATTTTATTACTTGTATTAAGAAAATGATTACATTGTTGTTGTTTTTTTCCTTGTTTTTTCCCTTGTCTTAAGTACCTAGAGGACAATGTTAAAAGTATTTTTCTCTCATCAAATTCATTATTAAATTCCAGTTCCGTAATTTCAAATCTTTGTTGATCCTGGAACAACTTTCCAATTAACCAGTCAGATTTGAGGGACAAGTCTGCAGTTTATGTCAAATTTAGGCTTACAACCAGGGTTAGGTGCTTCTACATCAGTGTTATTCGCCTATCATTTCCCTCTGATTTTAGGGATAACTTATGGGTATGGTTAGGTTTTGGGGTAGGGATATGGTTAGGATTAAATTTTCTTACAAAATCAACAAAATATGTTGGCCCAACAACATGTCAAACTCTGCAAAATCAGGATGTGATCCTCTTTGCTACCTTGATTCAAATTCAGGAATTGAACTGAAATATAAAAAAGAATTTTCAATTCAGTTCTCAGTAGTGCACAACCCAGCTAAAATGGGGGGAAAAAAAGGTATTAGTGAAGTTAAAATGACAGTAATTTTTGAGTTCTGTTAAATTACTTATACTAGATTTGAAGTGAAAGGGAAGTGAAAGAAGGTGTCACCAAACATCATTAGAGTGCAACCGCTTCGCCATCTGCTTCATGACACAAGCTTAAGTTTAAACTCACAATCATTCAAGAGGAACGTAGATTATAATCTCATTCTCAAGATGGTTGTGCAAATGTTCAGATCATGTGAGACTAAAGGACGACACGTCACTCTCATGTGGTTTATTTCTGTTTTTCCCTTACAAAAAATAAGTATACTTCAAGTTCATTTTTTAAGTATACTTCCCCAGGTTTCACAGACAAGGCTTGAGCTAGTCCTAGACTAAAATGCATGCGCTGTTTTAACTGAAAGCAACTTGTACTGACATATCTTAAAATATGTTAGTGCTATTGTTTTGTCTCAAGATGCACACCAGCAATAGTGTACCTTTATAAAAGCTACTTAAATATCCTAATTGAACTAAGATCTTATCCTGGCTTAGCTAAGCCCTGTCTGTAAAACTGGGCCGATACTTTATGTAGTAAGTATACTAATATCAATGTACACTTGTAAGTGTACTGTTTCAATACTTGGGATTGGCCCTGAATTGTCCCACTTTTTTAAAATCATGTTTTTGTCAAAAACTACATCTGGATTAGATTCAGAACAACGATCGAAACATAGATGAAGTAGATTGAGTCCATCAACACCAACAATGCCATCAACAATGCTTCACAGTCGTTAACCCTTCCTGCTTCGACATTTCATTCGGTAATGTTAGGCAGTTTTAAACTTATATGCTGTTTAACATTTGATGATCGCGTTATTTTACATTCACTAAGCAATCTTGTATCGCTTCACTTGTTTCTACTTCTTCTTCACCTGTGTTTTGATCTGAGATTCTGTACTCTTTCAGAAGATGCATAATAGCGCCCCCTACCATATAACAGTGAAAACCTGGATAGCCGGAAAAAAAAAAAAAGCCGGAAGCAAACAAAAATTCAGATATATAATAAGGAACATATCTGTTTGCTTTATATATCAGTATTTTCAAGCAATGTAAGACAGTATGAAAAGTATGTGAAAAAAGTATTTAGCCTAATTGGCTACTCAATCAAAAGAGTAAACATATGGCCTACTTAATTATACTTTTATCTTGATCAAAAGATTGAGTTCAAGTATAGGCCAAATATACTAAGTAAAGTAGGGCCTATACTTAAGAGAAGTACATAAAAAGTAGACTGAAAGTATAGCTTCTTATTTTTTAGTTTAAAAGAAGTATACTAATATAGCACACTTGAACACACTTCTTTTTTGTAAGAGGTGACCTCACATCGGACCGCTTAATGTGATTAAGTAATCACTGTAAATGCAGTGACTGTGGGAGAAATTGCTCTGTTGATCTGTCTATCTGTCTTTGGTGGCTGGTTGTATGTAAGCCATGTCACTTGTATGGCTGTGCAACAGTTGGCCTTATGAATTATTTGTGTAGCACAATTGCATCTCATTTTACAGCTCTATTATATGTGATCTCTCTGCTCTCACCTCCCACCAGCCTTCCCATTGTGCATCTCTAATGGAGCATGCAATCCCGTGCTCTGCTTCCATATCTGACCCATGACCTTAAAGGTGCCCCGCCTCTACTGTCTGGATCAGACTAACCCCATCATACCTTTCTGCTGCTCTTTCTCTCCCATCATTTTCTATTTTTCCACATTCTGTTTCTTTTATTCCCATTTTCCCCTTTTCTAAACCAGTTTTCTTTCTTTCTAATCTCTCTCATTCCATTCATCCTGTATTTAGATACATCTTTATTCCTGTTTTCTGTGCTTCAATCGCATTGCTTCTACAATGTCCATTACTCACTTTAAAAACTGATATTTTCTTCTTTTTCATTGCTCTCCATCTCTTTCTCTCTTTTTCCTTGTGCATACGTTCTCCTCTTTCTCTCTCTCATCCACTCTCACTTTGTCCTCGCTTCATTCCCCCTTTTCTTATCTCACCTCCTCCTCTCTTCACTTGTTGCCTTTCTCATAAAGCAGCCCCCGATCGCTACATACTCACAAACTCTTCCTTCTTTCTCTCCCCCTTCACCAGGATGCTTAATCTGCGTGCAGCACCGAGCCAATTTACCCATGAAGTGCGAGAGCCAGGGCTGTGGGTCTGGAGGGTGGAGAAGATGAAGGCTGTGCTCCTTGACCCATCGCAGAGGGGAATCTTCTACAACGGAGATGCGTACATTGTGCTCAGCAACCGTGGAAAGGAAGGAAGTGACCTGCACATGTGGATGGGTGTGTATTTTATGAATGAATGAAGATGCATCTGATGCAGTTTATATAAAGTATTGCTTTAACGTAGGGTAAAAGTTGAGGAGTTTAAAGTATTTTTGGTAAACTAAGGATGGGGAAAAAATCTGCATTAATGAAAGGTTCCTGTAGTTTTAGCATTTTTTTCTTATTGTTTGTTTCCCCCCTCTGATCTAGGTGAGAAGTCGTCCCGGGATGAACAGGGTGCTTGTGCCATGCTTTCCACTCAACTGGACAGCTTCTTGGGAGGAGAGCCAGTACAACATAGACAGGTGCAAGGCTATGAGTCACCTGAGTTCATGGGACTCTTCCCTAAAGGAGTCAGCTACAAGGTGAGAGAAAAGGGACAGCAATAGGACAAAAAAAAAAAAAAAAAATCTTATACAAAGAAATTAATATTTTATTCAGCATGTATTAAATGGATCAAAAGTGTTACGGATATTTATGTTAAAAATCATTTCTGTTTCTTACATTGATAATAAGAAATGTTTCTTGAGCACCAAATCAGCATATTAGAAGGATTTCTTAAGGATCATGTGACACTGAAGACCGGAGTAATAGTTGCTGAAAATGTGGCTTTGCCATCACATTCAAACAATACATTTTAAAATATATTCAATAGAAAACAATTATTTTACAATATTACAGTTTTTTTCTTTGTTTTTAATCAAATAAATGCAGCCATGGTGAGCGTATAAGACTTCTTTCAAAAACATGAAAAAATCTTACCAACCCTAAACTTTTCACTAGTAGTGTTTGTCCAAAGAATGTGCCAGTATGGACTCACTGGTTTCTCCATCTGTCTCAGGAGGGTGGGGTGGAGTCTGGGTTCAAGAGTGTCAGGTCTAGGACTGGCCCTGTTACACATCTGTACCAAGTCAAAGGAAAGAAAAACATCCGTGCAAGAGAAGTGGAGCTTAGCTGGGGAAGCTTCAACAAGGGAGACTGTTTCATACTTGACTTGGGACAGGTGAGTATGTATGAATTTATACATAGGTCATTTTTATTTTTTTGTGTAATATCTCTCATTGTGGTGCTAATATTTGTTATTTTAGTTGGCTAATCATGGCCAATCATGTAGTTGCAATTATCTTGTGTGTTTATAGAATATAATCGCATGGAGTGGTTCCAAAGCCAACATGTTTGAGCGACAGAAGGTTCGTGAGATCGCAATGCTGATCAGAGACACAGAGAGGAATGGCAAAGCTCACATCATTGATGTAACAGAGGGAGAGGAAACACTGGAGATGGTTCAGGTGACAAACACCTGCATTCCATTGAAGATGCTCTTTGAATCACTGTCAAATCATGTTGGACAACATGATCATCAGGTTCAAGCTCATGCAGCTCAAACTGCTGTCATTTTGGCAAAACAAAGACTAAACAGGCTAATAAGAAATTCTAAAATTCATTTTAATTTAATTTAAAATCAACTTTTTAGTCAAATTGTTGATAAAAATAATTAGATGAAAAATATTGTTACAGTGCAGGCAGGCAAGGAGGAGAAGATGAGGACATTTGCAGCTTAACCTTTAATAAAACAAAGAGGTAATCCAAAAGTATATGTTGGATTACCTCTGTGTTTTATTAAAAAAAATTGTTTTATTTATTTTATGCTTAAATACATAGGGCAGGGGTAGCAGCGTCGGTCCTTGAGAGTAGCTGTCCTGCAGAGTTTAGCTCCAACCCTGAAAAAAAACCCACTGTACCACCTGACTGCTGCAGATTCATTTAGACGTTGATGGTCCCTGCGTTCCATTTGGAACGCATAACCTTTCAATTCAACTTGGGTCGTCAACCATTACTCCTTCCAGGACAGCCAGGAACCTTGGAGTGGTGATGGATGATTGTTTAAGCTTCACAGATCATGTTGCGACAATGGCCCGGTCCTGCAGATTTGCCTTGTACAACATCAGGAAGATTAGACCCTTCCTATCGGAGCATTCCACACAAATTCTTGTCCAAGCTCTTGTTCTATCCAGACTGGACTACTGTAATGCTCTCTTGGCTGGCCTTCCAGCATGCACTGTCAAGCCTCTACAACTGATCCAGAATGCTGCAGCAAGACTGGTCTTCAACGAACCGAAGAGAGCGCACGTCACTCCTCTCTTCATCAGTCTGCATTGGCTGCCAGTAGCTGCTCGCATCCAATTCAAGGCTCTGATGTTTGCCTACAGAACGACCGCTGGCTCTGCACCGCTATACCTTAACTCACTACTTCAGACTTATGCGCCCTCCAGAAACTTGCGCTCTGCAAGTGAACGGCGCCTTGTGGTGCCATCACAAAGGGGCACAAAATCACTCTCACGGACCTTCTCCGGGTCTGTTCCTGGCTGGTGGAATGACCTGCCACGCTCTATCCGAGCAGCTGAGTCTCTAGCCATTTTCAAAAAAGTGCTAAAGACGTATCTTTTTCGTCAGCACTTGACCCAGTAATAGTAGCACTTACCTTGATTTCTATTCTTCTTCCATCTATTCGTGCATTTATAAAAAATTTTTTTTACATTTTTTTAAAAAAAATTCCTTGCTACGAGCACTTTACTGACATAACTGTGACTTCATACAGCACTTACATACTGTTGTTCTCATGTTGATTTGATTGATTCTACTATTCTCATTTGTAAGTCGCTTTGGATAAAAGCGTCTGCTAAATGACTAAATGTAAATGTAAGGGCTCATCCCTATGCCCTAATCCCTTCAAAGGGTTTGCCCTCTGGAGTGAGAGCTTCGAAGGGAAGAAGGGTGTAGGGGTCAAAAAAACTCTTTTTTTGGAACGCACTTCTGCATCATCTTAACGAGACAATCAAGGAGGCGCCTTCATCGCACATTTTGTACACTGGTTGACCCCCCAAAAAACATGCATGTCTAAACGATAAGTAGATTGTGAAAGCTGCGCCTTTTGTATAACGTTAGTTTATTTATTTATTTTTGGTTTATCGCACCATATTGTATATAGTGTCTATGTATTTGAATCATTTGAATGGACTGATAAAAGTTTTATTGTTGAAGTACAATGTCGTTTTTAACCATAATAATGTACCAAATCTAACTTGTAAAATTTTAGTAGTATAGAAGAATACTATACACATTATAGGTAAAATTGAACTGTACCCATTCTGTGACGTCAAACAACTTCTCTGTGCAAAGGATCATGGGGGCCCGAAGTGTCCATCAGTTGTACCCTTCAAAATCCTTCATTCCGAAGGGCCCTTTGAAGTGGCCAGTTTTGAGCACTTTGGTTCGGAACAACCCTTCAATATGGCAGCCATGATTGTTTTCATTCTGAAGTGCCCTTCGGAGGGTGATATATATCCAGTTTGAAATGCACCATGTATTGCCACAGAATTCCCAGTCCAAGGACGTGAACAGCTCCGAATATAACGTCACGTGTTATCATCTCGAGACTACAGTAATTACAACATGACGTGAACGCAGCATAGGCCTATGCTTTTGAATTGCTCTCGCAGTACTTTGATGTAATACAACACACCAATCGGTCAGCACATGGTCTCGTCGAACACACTTGAATTCGGTCAGTTCAAGTCCAACACATCTTAAAATCTGCAGTGGTCAGGTGGTACAGCAGCCACATGTTACAACTCTCAGAAAATTACAAGTTTACACATTGTAATTACAAGTTCTACAAGCACATGAAGGCCTTTTACAGTTCAGAATCGTTACAGTAATTATGACATGGCGTGTGAACGCAATGTAAAATAATATAATTTAATATAATAATAAAATAATAATTATAAATAATTTTTATTAAATTAGAAAAATTGTATTATATATAAATTATATACAGCTTAATAGTAAATGCAAAGTAAATGCAATGTTTTTTTGTTTTTTTTCATAAATGGATTAGAAACATTATCACCATCTCAAATTTAATTAAAAGGCACTTGGTCCAATCCCAGCTCTGAAGGACAGCTCAACAGAGGAAGACACTGAAGCAGATATCTCTAATTCTGCTTCCCTTTACAAGGTCAGTTCTCTCTGTCCTTTACAGTGTAATGTACAGGTATCAAAATGACCTTTTTTGTCAATCAAACTGTTCGTCTATCACTTCACATTGGAGATAAATGTCTAAATAATTCTCTTTCTCTCAGGTCTCTAACGCAACAGGCCAAATGACCTTGACAAAACTGTGTGAGAAAGGACCTTTCGCTCAAGAGCTGCTGGAGAAAGATGACTGCTTCATATTGGACAATGGATCTAATGGGAAGATCTACATTTGGAAAGGTGATAGCGTGTATTTGTTCATCTGCGTGTATAGCAAAATCATAATTTTTTAATTATTGCCTCACTTTATTGACGCACAGGAAATGGAGCCAATTTAGATGAGAAGAGAGTTGCCTTGAAAGTGGCAGATGAGTTTATTACAGAAATGAACTATCCCAGGATGAGAACGCAGGTACAATAACCAGCAGCACATTGTTTCATTTTCATTTCTGTGCAGAATTATGATCTCTTTTATTAGTCATCCACATTTCTTTATTACCTTAGGTGGAAATTCTCCCTCAGGGTCGTGAATCTGTCCTCTTCAAACAGTTCTTCAAGAGCTGGAGTTAAACACACCAACATATAGAATGTATGAAAAAACGTATATACTCATTTTGTATAATCGCACAGCATACTAGCCATGAGTGGTGTAGCCTACCTGTTAAAAGTCTTTGCTGTTAGCCAAAAGATTGTTTGTTTGATCCCAGGTATTGTGAAGGCTGGGACAGTTGTCATTTTTATTCAGGAACTGCCTATTAAAGAAATAGGAATTTTAAAAATGTGAATTGTTGATCAATTTTCTGTCACATGCTGATGTTTTGCTTTAATATAAAACACCTATACAACCCAAATGTTTGTTATTTAATAAAGTTTAATTACTTATGCAATAACATGATGTCTGTTAACCTTTGTTATATATTGAGCCTCAAATTGGCTGATATCAAATACATAAAACACAAAAAGACACCACAGTACTAATGCTTATGTAACCATGCGATACTATGTGGTCTTTGGTGTGATCCTCATTTATCTTGGAGATACACTCCATGATAAAGGATGAGCCTGTATTTATATAAGGTTTGCACCTCCCCAACCAATCAAAATCAGTGTGAAGAACAAACGGCCCATGAAGGTGCAGAAAATAAACACTGAACAAATAAGCAACAAGAAGGACTTGAGCAAGAACAGTTTCACAATCACAAGCAAAATTAAGCCCCACTGACTTTCTTAATGAATTGATAATCAGGTTGGTTTAAAAACAAGTCTACAAATTAGGAGCATTACAGACTCCTTAAAGAATCAATGAACACATTATACAATCTTATTTCTTAATGATTTTGGTATTATCTACTTTAGGACTAGCGGATCAGAGTAACAAACATTTTACTGCCTAAATCTGCAGTTTATTGATTAAGAAATTAAGAGACACACTATGAGTCATTTGAGAACTTATAGGGTGGTTTCATTTCGTGCAAACAATATTTACAGTTATCTTGAAATGACAACCATCTGGGTGTGGTGTGAAAAAGGAGCAAGACATGATTCATTATGGCTGTTGCTGTGCCAGTTATTGTTTAATATTAAAATGCATATTCAGCATGTATTTATATGGGTTTTCTCTATTATTTCAAAAGAAAATGCATCTTGCAATTACTTTCATGATGTGAACAATTTCACATGATTCATTTCTGGTCTTGGATTAAATGGAATGTCACAGTAAGTTTAAATCTTTTGACAGAGATGCTAAGTTTAGTTTTATCAATTCCAGTTTTAGTTTTGAAGTAGATCAAAACTTGAGACAACCTTAATAAAATATTTTGCTGCCTTAAGTGTCTTCTTCTTAGTCAGCTTGCTAAAATTTAAACCAAACACAGTCATGCTAACTTTGAAATGATTGGACCTGAGCATATAGCAAGTACATGAAGCATACAATAGTTTTTCAGCCTATACATAAATGGATTACGTAAGCTCATAATGTCAATGCCCTTATCACTGCACCTCCCTTAGTTGATAGACACATATCATGTGTCTATGGCAAGGGTGGATTGAGGAGTCAAAGGTTGTTGTCTAGTTATGCAGATGGCATGATACTGCAGGAGAGAATCTGGGTCCTTGTGCTCTTGTTCTGCCAGTGTGCACCACAAATCTCTGAGCTGGCCTGTTTCCGCAACAGAGAAGGTGAGGGCTGTAAATTTCCTTCCTTTAATTTAAACATATTGTTTTATTTATTTATTTTCTAAATAAATAAGTCTTTTCTAATTAAATTGTCCTGTGAGTCAGGAAGTGTAGAAAACCTGTCTGTGCTATGCACCTACATTTGGGATATATTTGTGTCGATTTTTATACTTCCTAATCTTTTAGTAATTGGTATTTTAGAAATGAACTTATTTGTTTAATTTAATTAATATATTTAAAGTATAATTAAATAATATAAATAATAGTATTTATAATATATTATTATTATACATTTTAAATATATCATAATTNATTAATTACTTGGATTGTTTCAGACCTTTGATGAACTAGATTTTAAAAACAGCCATCATGAAGAGTATCCTGAAGGAAAAACGTAAGTTTATATATTAGGATTTCAACAATAACACTTATGTATTATAGTGTGTTTGAATGTTTAAAAACTAAAAGTAAAGATGTTTGTTTGTGTGTATATAACAGGATTTGAGGCACCTGAAGCTGGTTTGAGTAACTCTATCGGAGCTGTGCGCTGGGCTCTTCCTGACGAAAGTCTTCAGGCTCACAGCTCCGTTCCTAGCAGGAGCAGTGAGAGCCCCAGACAAAAGGTAAGAAAGAAGGAAAGAAAGAAGATAGATAGATAGATAGATAGATAGATAGATAGATAGATAGATAGATAGATAGATAGATAGATAGATAGATAGATAGATAGATAGATAGATAGATAGATAGATAGATAGATAGATAGATAGATAGATAGATAGATAGAAACATACATACATACATACAAAATAAAGAATAAAAATACACCTCACCAATCTTTCTGTTGTTATACAGGACTTGAAAGATCTCCGCAGCCTGCAGGAATGTGTGAAGTTTATCACTCAGTGGAAACAGCAGGTGGAACATCTCTGCAAGGTAACGTATAATGTTTTTAATAGCTTATAGATTTTAAGAAAGAATCATCACCGCATGAGCTGCAGGTAATTACGGGTGAATTCCAATGCATCTACACATTTCTTACCTATGAAACTTTAAACTTCCTTTAAAATTCAAGATGAAAAAGTGTGTAATGACATACATTACCTCAAACATTCCCGCCATCTAGTTTTAAATAAATCACGAAGACTCGCCATCCTGGGTCACATGACCATAAACGATAAAATTACGCAATGACTTAATTACCGTAATTTCAAGACGTGATGTTCTGCTCGGAGCTCTTTCTGTGGCATCACTATCAACTATCCTCAACTGTAATTAATCTGCAGTGGTCAGGTGGTACAGCAGTCACATGGTACAAGCAGGAGCTCTTAGAAAATTCACAACTTACAAGTTGTGATTACGAGCTCTACAAGAACATAAAATTGAAAGTTGAAATCTCATAATAACAGTAATTATGACATGGCGTGAACGCACCTTCACAAGGGACCATCACAAGTGACCATCACATGTACCTTTCACTAATAGAACTGTGGAAGGACCCTCCGTGAAGGGATTCAGGTGTTCACTTTAATTTGAAACTCCCCTACAAATGGTGTCCGTTGCCTGAAATGCCCCTCAAAAGCGAAAAAACGCTGTTTGGTAATTGCCCATAGATTTGACTAACAGCATGCAAGTGTGATATTGCTTTTATACACTGGTTCAAAGAAGAAGAAGCTGGGTAATTTACATTTTTAAACATAATATTGCCAGTGTCTGTTTTCCAATAAAAATAAAAATGAACTGTTGCGCATCTATGTTCAACACACAGCATTGAATTAGTATTTTTAAACGAATCGGTTAGGTAAATGATTCAGCGACTCATTTTATGACATTGGCTGCATCCAAAATCACATACTTCCCTACTATATAGCAGGCAAAAAACAGTAGGCCTAAGTGACAAAAGAAGTATGTCTGAATTCACATTACTCATAAGTAGGTAAAAAGTACCCAGATGACCTACTTCTTCAGGTGAGATTCTGAAGTGTGTACAGTATATGATGGACACTTCACTATCCCATGAGGCCTCGGGAGAGGATTTATAAATGGATTTTTAAATGAAGGAACGCACCTGATGCTGATAGGTCACATGATAATGACAACATGGCGAATGTAGTATGTCCAGATTACATTCATACTACACACATTCATACTATATAGAACTTACTTTTTAACGGCCGTGAAGAGTCATTGGTTTCGTTCCTGAATGTTTCAGTGTATTTGAAGAAATCGGTTAGAAAATGAGGAGAGTTACTTGTCATCACCTACTGTGAAACAATGGAGAAAAAGTCACGGGAAAATCCCCACCAAAAATGAGTTAAACAGGTTTGGAACAACTTCAGGAACTAAATGATAGAATTTTCATTATTGGGTGAACTGTCACTTTAATGTTATAAAGGTTGCTTGGCAACATCTTATAAAGTAATGGTTTATCACACTTTGACAAAGCTAAGTCCATAGAAGTTTAATATTCATGTATCATAAAGCTACTGATAAGACAAGATGAACTCCATGTCACCCTGTCATGATGGTTGCATTGAACTGATGGTGAATGGTGAGGTAGGGTTTCTGTGTTATGAAACTGGATGCCCATCGCGTCACATTTTGGAGGTCTGGAGAGTGGGAGGAAGGACTGTGGGATGAGGAATGCAGACTGTAATGGGTGTGTGTTTGACATAAACTCATGTCTAAAGTATCACAAAAAATATTGACTGTGTGTGTGTGTTTTTTAGCCTGGTGCCAGTGCAGACGAAGGCCCAAGTATGCATGCAGAGCCGCGTAGTCTGGAGCAATGCCGCAAGCTCATCCTGGAGTGGGCACAGGAGCTCAAGAAAGTTGACAATGTGAGTTTATGTCTAAAAGAGACCTATGTATAAACAGACAACATAGGTTACAGCCTAACTGAAGTCAGTTATGTCTAACAAGTTCACAAACACGACATGTTCACTAAAAAAGTGCATGAAGGAGATCATGTATGCATATTTTTAAATTCAAATGTTCAAAAAAATTAGTGTGAATTTGTGACAATTAATTTTTTTAATATGCATTATAGTTCTTTCAATTATGTATGTGTTGTATACTTCTAATATATATAAAAGGTACGCAAGAAAGCTGAATGTCATGAAATCTCATCAAACTATAAATTACTCACGACAGTCACCAATCATTTAGAAGAAGAAGAACTTCTTGCATTATTTTCATTAAGATCATTGCTTAGATTGCATCAATTTATTTTCTCCTACTGTAGTTATATAGTGAGGGCACATGGCGTCAAGAACAAGATGTGATATGGGAGCAGAAAGAGAACAAGGCTGATTCTGCCAAGCATATGGAGCAGAAGATTATGGAATGGGCTAAAGAGCTACAGACTGTGTCAGAGGTGAGGTCAGAGGGTTTGACCCGATGAGACGTGATAAAATGTAGTATGTACGGTATTGTGTGTACATGTATATTATATTTATATTATACCTGTGTGCAGCACTGTGGTGTGATGAGGCAAGAATTAGCCCAGTTTCTGAAGCAGCTGGAACTGAAGAAGAAGAAAATCTTGACTCTGTTGCCTTTTCTAGAGTTCATAACTTGGTCTCTACTGAAGGAGGACAGCCAGGTACAAATTTAGATAAGAGACCAATAAACTAAAAACCTTTTACAAACATCTAGCAAGAGTCCATAGTTTGCAATCATATACTGAATCAACATATCATTTGAACAGGATCAGGAGATAATTTTATCACTGCTTATGTAAACAGTTTGACAGTTTACAGATCATCCCTATGCCCACAGAAGTTTTTTACACACACATTCAATAATATAAGCAGTATATTTAGATGTATTATATTTATAATGTATTTTTAGGGTGTTGTTCCACAGCTATGGCTCCTCAGCAAACATCGTACCTGGAAAACAGGTGATTTTTTTTTACTTACATCCGTCAATAGATTGAAATACTGATTTGGCAATTTACATTAAATTCCCGTTAGGACAAAAGTCATGATTTAAGTGATTAAATGATATTGACAACTGCTCATACTTATTATATACAGTATAATTCAATATGTATAATTGTTTTGACAGAGACACCAAAGTACATTCCAAACTCAGGTACAGATTTATGTATTTATTATGTATAATCTTGTTCAGCACACAATTTAATGTGGCAAGCATCTAGAATGTCAATACTTCAATCAAATCACTGTGGTAGTAATGTTTATCACTGTTTTCCATAGTGTGGAGATGGATCTGCAGTGCTTCAGGTAGCCCTGATTTAACAGTTTATGTCTCATCTACCAATGAAACAATTAGTTTGGGCTTTTAGAAAGCTTTTAAATTCATATTTGAACCTGTTCCATTTTATCATATCTCCTGTTTAGTGGACATCACATTGGACCCCATGACTAACCACCCATGGTTACTGCTCTCAGATGACAAAAAGAAGGTACAGGAAGCTCTGAGTGAAACCGAAGTGTCATTCAGTCCCCAGCGCTTTGACAGCTGGCCGTGTGTTCTGGGCTGGGAAGGGCTCACTTCCGGTCGGTACTATTGGGAAATTGATATAGCCAACAATGGCTACTGGCGTATCGGAGTGACCACTTCCTCCTCCAAAAGGCAAGGCCGGTGTCCCATGAACCCCTCTGAGGGCTTCTGGACAATATGGAGAAGCACACGGCAGTTTTATGCATGCACCAAGCCGGAAACCGAGCTACCTCTTTCACTTGTGCCCAGAAAGCTGGGAGTCTACCTGGACTATGAGGAAGGACAGGTGTCTTTCTACAATGTAGAGACACACTCACATATATTCACATTTACTGCAAATTTCAGAGAAAAGTTGTACCCGCTTTTTGCACCACTGGATGGACGTACGCTTATCACATTGTCCTCCACAGAAGTCAATCCATAAACATCCTCTTTCGACATCTCTATAGATCTACAGTCCTTGTAACATGACAAATGTCCTCACAGAGGGCTAATGGGGGCAGGTGGGACTTACAAATACAGCTGCCAGTCATTCAGGATTCAAGCAGATGATCACAATTGTCAGATCTAAATGATGAGATCCTGTGGATACCTTGGAGCTGTTTTGGTTGTAAATTTCTAAAATTCATTTTCTTAACGGAAAATGATTAAATTTGGTGCACATCCTCAAATTGTATATGTACATTTCAACATTGTGCTCACAAGTCAGTCAGTCTTTATGGAGCATGCTGGACAATGATTTGATTAAACAAAATTCTGAATGACATTTGCCATTTGCTAGTACAATAAAGTTTTTTCAGAAGAAAAAAAAATTATATAATTTAAAAAAGCCCTTTTGATTCTAGCTCACGATTCTTAAACAATAATGTAAATTTGCTTAATATAGCACCACTTTAGAGTGTACGCGAGTAGTTTGGGGGTTTTGGAACCAAACAATTAAATTTGGGGTTTTCCAATATGGTTCGTTGCTTGGAGTGCCAACAATGAATACTTTGAGAGACTCATAAAAATACAATTCAAGGCACACAATATGAATGTCTACAAGCTCCAAACTGGCAGTCCTAACACCTAACACAGTGTTATGTAATTGTGTTGCATGTTTTATTATGAATCTTACATGAATGCAATTTCTTGTAACTCATTTAAAATTGTATAATCACTGTGCCATAATGCTCAACCCAAAAAGAAATCAAGACACAATGAATGATTTTTTAAAAAGCGTGTATTTAAAAAAAACTTACAGATACAAATAAAGGTATGTGTATATATGTATAAAGGTAACTATGCATGTACAGTGACATGAAAAGAAAAAAAAATGTAAATTGGAACAGTAGATAATTTTATCAAGACTACCAGGAGAAACTCAAACATGTCCTGAGTATTTGCTCATATTTAGGGCATCCAACCCATAAACACTTACACATCAAGGATAATTTCTTGATAAATCTGACTGGCCAGTTATGCGTTCATCTGTGCCATTTTACTAAAAAAAGAAATAATCAAGAAGTAAATCAAGAAGTACTTCAAATGGCAGAATATTATTGGTTGTACGAAGTCTTCAGACAATAACAGATCGATTTAAAGCTTTGTTAAGAAGTTAATCTACTCTAGTTTGACCCATGTTCAACTCTTTGAGCAAGCGAAATCAAAGATGGTATATTCTTTCCAATACATTAAGATGTGAACAACTGTAATAAATCTGAACTTAATAAAAAGGATTCCAAATGCAAAATACAGTGTTGCTTTTTTGATGTTTTTATTACAGTTATTGGCTTGCAACCAGTGCTGCTTGTTTCATCTAATTATGAAATGCTGGGTACAAAACAGGTTACAAAATACTGGCATTACTACATTTTCAAAAAAGTGGCAAAACTCAATTACAACCTTACCAGAGTGAGGAAACTAAGTGTTAGGAGGCAAGTGACCTGCACTGACCTACAACAGGACCAAAAAAAAATCCCACACAGTTATGCCTCATTGCTGGACATTCATTTATCAGGTCTGCAAAATGACGGGCCAGTATTGCTCCTCCAGTGCTGAAAGAGCACTACACCACCTACAGCGCCTAGCTGTTACTAGTCTTACTCACACAGAACTTTTCTGGATCAGCTGACTTACACAGGTCCCAGTGGAGTGAACAAGATGAAACGTAACATACAAGACTGAAGGATCACATGGGTCTGCAATTCACCAAATGCTACCTCTATGACAAGCTGTTTTGGTGAAATAAAGGCAGTAAAAAAAAAATTAAAAAAAATCCATTGGTTTTTCTTTCAGCATCCTGCCATCTTAATCAGAATCGCTCTTTTCATCCTTTACCATCAGTTTTTTCCCTCTTTTGGGCTCAGGTGCTTGGCCATCTCTTTCTTTTTTGTTTTTTGAGACCCTGGGTGGGAAAAAAAATAAAAATAAATCAAAGAATGTTGTGGATATATAGGCATCAATTGAGCTCTCTGTTGACAGGCACAGTGTAAATGCTGTAAA
>RJVU01073043.1:3615600-3659182 GCA_003731715.1 Anabarilius grahami | reverse complement strand
CCAACGCTACCAGAGAAGACTTTGGTGCTCCACGTGAGAACATGCCCATTCATGTCTTCAGACAATAGCGTAAGAAATTGTCAAATTCAATCTCTTATTTGCCCACTCCAGATGATAGATCAACAAGCCGAATGACTACCACAGCTATCTCTGAACTCAAGTGGCGAATACACAAAAGATGGGAGGTCAGAAGTATTATTCAGGACAGGAAAGAAGGCGATGAAGAATGAATGAAGTCTTGTGGTATCCTGGCAACATTCCAATTCAGTGGTCACCAGAAAGAACAATTTGAGTCTCTGCATTACCTCAGGTACATGTGCATCCATGTTTACACTTAAGATACAACCTACTGCACACTGAAGTTAGTTTACCACTATTGCCACTACAAATTATAATGTAATAACTGTATATTATCACTAACATTTGTCACTAAAACCCATTTTATTTCAGATATTAAGCCAATCAGAATATGAACAACCAATGGCAATCTAAAACTAACAGACTGATTTTTCATTTATTTAGGATGCTAGTGTATAGTGCATGCATAATGTGAGATTAGAGGAATTATATTGGCAATCAAGCACACAAAAATATCACATTTTATGCAAGTTGAGTACATTATGTGTGGGTGTATGTGTGCACACCTATTTTTTACTTACCGTGCAGGTTACAGATTTGGCAGTGCCTGATTGCGGGAATTGCAGTTTAAACCCATGTTCACCAGGATAATCAGTGGCAATTGGGACAGTGGAGGTTGGTGGGGAGGTGGACGGCTGAGGCTGTTCAGTCAGCAAGTTAAAAAAACTTGGGTCGAACGGATTCGGAAGGTACTGCGGGGCAAACACATAAGACAAAAGTTCAGCATTGAAAACCAGTAGTGAATATGAGTGGGTATATGTGCCATTAAAAGAAAAAAAACCTCATCACTGATGTCCCAACAAGAGCCACCTTCTGGAGCTGAACTGAGACACAAATTGGGAGAGAGAGAGAGAGAGAGAGAGAGAGAGAGAGAGAGAGAGAGAGAGAGAGAGAGAGAGAGAGAGAGAATTAGTTTAGCATTAAAAATAATAAAGCACACACACTACACACAACAGAGTACTGATTACTGATGACCAATAACATATTTTAATGGAAGCAAGCAACAATTACCACCAAATTCCTTTAATGACCCCAAAATATGACAAAAACCTTAGATAATATTTCCTGCACCCACATAAAACTGGGGAAATGACCAGCTCTCAAGTCTCAGGAGTGTGATCCTTCCTTGCAAACTTACATGAGGTTGCGCTCCCAGAGGTCAGCAAACTCTTGACTCTCCGAATTTTCTGCCATGTCCTGTTTCAGATTCGCAAAACTAAAACAAAATACAAAACTTTAAGTCCTCTGAACACTTGAGGGGAAATATTGCGATAATATAATACCTCACACTTGCGATGTTGTCGCTTTGCGAAGTGCGTTAACTTTTTAATTAAACAACCACATCCCGTTTGTAAATATCATCGCGAAGACTTTTTATTTAATGACAGCTCAGAAAACGTTCATATAATTGATCGCAAAGCCGCGAAGATACCTCTTAGCTAAGTTGCTAATTTTTTCACAGGCTAATTGCACATTTGTAGATATCGTAAAAGCAAACCAAAAAGTTTATGTTTAGACGTAAAAGACACATTTCTATACACACACATACATAAATAAATATATATATAAAAAAACATTAATTTACAACAGTGGGAAGCGATTTTCACACTTTCATCCGCTAACTAGCTAACGTTAACCCACTCCGCGGTTATCACCGACGTTTCAATAACGTTTAAAGCGCAGTCGGGCCTATGAGTTTCCGCTCCTGTTAATTCATTAGTTGTATTCCGTTTTTCATCACACCAACGTCAAAATAATAATTTTTGAACACATGAAATACTTTTGTACTTCAACTGCCGACTTTAAATGAGGAAAACATTTTCAAATCAAACAAGCATACATTTATGTTGTAACAAATCAAGTGTCTCTCTGTTACCTTGCGACAACTTATTTGCTGACCTCTTCTCCCAAAACGGTTATCTCGTTACTCTTGCTGCGATGATGTTTGGGTGATGTTTCGAGAGAATCACCCCAACGTCCAAAACAACAACAACAAAAAAGTGTTTCTTGCAAACCCAAAGCAAAATTCACGCGTGGAGTTTTGGGGATTCCCCGACAGGAGGAGTCTGCTACGTCAGCGTCACCTGACTGACTACCGGCTCACAGTCTCACACAGGGAACGAATTAAACGAGAAAAAGAAAAATACAGCAGAAAATGAACTATTTTAATAGACAACTCGACAATTCCATTTTTTTTAAAATTATCTAATATGTTTACGAAAATCGATTACGTTATTTCAAAAGGAGTGGAATCTGCTTAATGAGGAAGTTGTTAGAAATATCTTGTCCTTTATTCTGCTGCGTTGCATCTAGGTCGCGCGAGAGCGCTTCGAGTACAAATATTTAATTTTATTTCTAAACTATTTGCTATATCATATCGGATATATATATATATATATATATATATATATTTGACATTGTATTACGCAAAACGTATCTATCAATTTCTAGGCAAAGAAATGTTGTTAGAGACTGATAATACAGAGGAATGCGAGACATTATGGGTCATTGATTTTTTTATTGGGTTTGAAAACTCAAGCGCGAATCTCCAGGACATGGCATGGCTGGCATCAAATGAAAACCATCTGAATCTGACAGAGGTACTCACAGAAAGTCACTCGTTTTTGCATACATATATAATGTTGTGTATGTCTGCAGGAATGTTTCCAAATAATGAGCTCCAGAGCAGAGGCCTACCAAAATAACTGTTCACCCACATCACAGCCACAGAATTTCTGTGATTGCTACCCATGAGTTATAAAATCATACATGAAACTTCTGACCAGTCAGTTGAGTCCCCACATCACTTACATAATGGAAAAAAAGGGTCTTTCATGATAGAAATATCACTCAGACTGAAAGTGGTGTTATGATGCGATGATTAACATTTCAGAAATATGTTGAAATATTTATATTATGTTGTTAACGTTTAACAGTTCAGTTCACATTAGGTATACATCGCATTTATTAGGGAATGTTATGAGAAAAAATACTTGTGCAAATATTACAAAGTAAATGGAGCTTAAAGGCAGTTTTTGGTCTACAACAGAAACTGTGATCAGCAACTGGTGCTACAGAATATAAGTTAACATTAACACCAGCCTATCATTAGCATTTTGTGCTTTTATAACCCAGAGAAGAAAGGAAAGCATCAGAAAAAGTTAGCTTAGACATATCAATGTATACTTATTTTTCCATATGAAACGGGCTTCTGCATCTCCAGGGTATTTCAAGGATAAAAAGGATTAGTCACAATGCAAATCACTTTAAGAACGTATTTTCTCAAAGTAATCAAATCTTTTCGAGACAAAACCAATTAATTTGATATTATGAGTCATTCATCATGAATGTGATTTATTTTGAAATGTTTGTGTGATTGGTGTTAAAATAAAAAGAAAAGAGTACAAGAAACAAAAGCAGAATCCCATGCATATATTTTGTATTGCATAATCAACATTACCATGTTCAGTGGTATAAATCATATATTTCAAGGGCAATATTGTGTTTTTGGTGACAATTTACTTTGTAGCATTTGTAATAGACCAATTACAGTATAAAGACATAATGAAACCTACACACTAATTGTTTTTTGCACTAATAATTTTTTAATTTTAATTCTGAGAAATTCATTATTATGAATACTATCTTTGCCTTTACATTACTCAGAACATTATTCGAACCGACATGTCTAAGTTTTTTCATGTCTTCGTGCGCTGTAATAATTTTTTCTCCAAAAAGGACAAATTACGGTGATCGATATAATAAACCTAGTTGTGGACAAACGCAAGAAAGAAAACATTAAAATTAGTGTCTTTTTCATAGAACACAAAGAATCGGAAGCTTAATGTTGTGCACGTGTGTGAGTGTGTGTGTGAAGGAACATTCTAGAGCAGCTCTAAAAGCCACAGCTAAAAATCACCCGATTTTGATGTCTCGAAATTTCTCCTTGTTAAAAGGAAAAATTGTAAAAAAAATTCACAACATTGATGTTGTGATCACTTTATTTTGTTTATGAGTGTCTTTCAATCAAGCAAATTTAAAATCACCTGGTAAACTCTTACATTTTTGTCATCTTTATAGGCACTTTGCACTTTTTATAGATGAAAGACACTCTTTATAGATAAAAGACACTCAAGAATATCATTGTAGACAAAATGAATAATCCTAATATGTTGTGTGATATTATTTCTAGCATATATTTTAATTAATAGCATTGGCTGTTTTTTTCACAGTAAAAAAATAATTCTAGCTTATCAGTATTATTATTGTAAAGCATTCGATTTGTCAAAAACATCAGTATTAAATATATAAATCCAAAATTCGAATTCTTAATTTTAAATCAAGGTTAAAACCCATGATAAACCCCATGTCACATTAACATTTCCTCATTTTCTCTTCAAAAGTGTAATTCTGACATGCTGTTAACATAATAGCATAACATTTACCAATGAAAATCCTGAATGACTGAAAAAATAAACATCATAATCTCATAATAATATGTTTAAATCATAAGGAGACAAGAGGAAATATAAAAAAAAACACTACATATCTTTTCTCTTAAAATGGCTGACATCAATGGATAACAGTAAGTTTCCATAATGCATATAAAATCATAAATGTAAAACAAGCTGGTACAAGTAATTGCTCGAAATTATATTTCGAAGGTAATATTGAGATTTAACTTCGCATTTACTTGTGTCTCATTATAGTTTTTACCAAGCACATGTCACTTAGCATTTAGCAACCAAGCACCTCTGCCCAAATCGAGGATAATAATATTAAAAACAGGACGAAATGTATCCGAAATTGCATGTATAAATGTAAAGGTGAACAATATTACATTCGATTTGCTGATATATAAACAAATTTATGCAGAACTTCTACAGGTCAGCTACCTTGTCACCCACCTGTTAAAGTTTGGAGCTTCAGTCCGATAACTGGGAATAAAATTCTCAAATCCCGAATATGAAGTCGAAGGATATGTTGGTTCCATCTCGCAAATTAATCGGCGCTTAACGGAGCGTGAATATTGTGAATATTAATCAGTTTGAGACAGAAATACAGCTGCATTAGTTTATGCAGTGAACTTGTCAAATAAGAAACAAAAACGTCATGAAGGGGGGTCAAGGAACAACCAATAGTTTTTCGTGCGCTTTTTTAAATATATGGATGGACCGCATACCCTCGAAAATACCCGGGAATGTATTTTGACCGTATATCATAAGTGACTACAACTTGTAACATTTCCATAACTAAATCCAAAACACTGTCAAAATACGACATTGAGTAAAATGTAAAGACAAAAATATATGTACTCAGATACTGTCACTTACTTGATTTATAGGTAGACAGAACTCCAAAAAAAAAAAAACCCACACAAACAAACCATAACCATCGGTACCCAGTGATGCAGTACGTTCCTGCCAAGAGCCGAAGAGTCAGACCCATTCATTGGTTGCCAGTGCACTTTCATTTTGATGCATCTCACTTAAAAAAAAAATGTTATCATAAGTAATACACCAAAAATTCTGTTTCTTTTGCTTTCGGCATATTGTATTTTTCTTGTTTTTCGAAAGAAGCCCCATCTTCATGAGTCATGAGAGGCTTCACTCTCTCTCTCTCTCTCTCCCTCCCTTCTTGTCTCTCTCATACCGGCTTAAACTGCATTGTCAACTTCCGCCCTGCTGTCTCACCACTGGCTGGCCTGCATACAAAATCTCCCAGCCATTTCAGTGTCTTATACAATGTGTCTTTAATTTCCATTCAACAATGATGGTGGAGATCAAATGTGCTCTTCTTGTACTTGTCTTGTTTGTACACAGTTCTCTCATTTTGCAGCTCGCTCATTCTCTTCCGAGCTGAATCTTCCCGCCTGTTTAGTCACATGTTGTCTCTCACGTCACTGTCCTAATTTGACTGACCCAGCATCACACTGTACACACTACATTAAACACACAGAGAACAAACACAACACTCTGAACGATGTGACGAACAACTGTCTTTCGTTTGGGTCTGATACAACAGCTGAAGAGGTGCAAAGCAGTTTCACTTTTGATTTTTTCTTTTACTCGAGCTGACTAATATTTTGCTCTAAATTAGCTCTGAGGTTTGGTTTTTGATTGAAAAGGAAACTGTGACGGTACAGCCGTTTAAGTTGAAGATTAGGATAATTCAAAATGAAACATGAAATCTAGGATTATCGCATAGACATGACCTCACTTAAGTCACAGACGAATGTGTTCATTATTCATTATTCACTTAGTGCACACACAAAGTTAACCCAAAGGAGTGAATAAGCACTTGATGGGTTTTGTAGTCTTTTTTTTTTCAAGAAGCTTGGTTTATGTCATCTTAAACATTAATCACTAGCAGAAACGTTCATTTTCATTCTCACTTTGGTTTACTCTTGACGGTTTGAGACAGAGCATTTTGAGAAGGAAAACAGCTGAGGCCAACAGTAAGTGGGCGGGCCGGAGGTGAATCAACAGCTAAATTTGTATTCGCTCTCACTCACACACACACACACACACACACACACACCCCTTTCATTCCCGCTCTTTTTCCACATGCATATACTCACATATTTTATACCAAATATTCACTTAATTAATCCATATACTCATACATACGCACTACAACTCAAGACTGAACCAAGTTTAAAATGCGTAATGTTTTATGCAAATTATTTTACATGAACACACAAGTTTATGAAATATTTCCACTTGATGTTATCTGTGAGCTGCAACCACAAAAAAGTATCTCTCGGACCCCTTAGTAAATGTAATTACTGTGAAAGGAGTGGTACGGAAAAGGAGGCAGACCAGTCCCAACCTACACAACTTCCTCCATAACTTCCTGCCAAGTTTTAGCGTTTTTTAGAGAACAGTTTGGAAGTCTCTGATGACTAACCACATACTTCCAATGCATTTTATACTCAGTACTCTTATCAGTGGACCTTATAACTGGACAAAAGTACAGTTTACCCTGAAATAAACATTCTGTCATTTTTTACTCACCCTCATATTATTCCAGAACTGTTGTATGGAACACAAAAGAAAGACATAAGGTTTGGGACAACATGAGACTGAGTGAATAATGATGGTTTTAGTTAAAGGTGTCATGACATGTTTTTATTATTATTATTATTTTAATATGTTCCTTTAGGTTCACTTATAAAGTTAATAATTGGGACGACGAAGGCTGTCCCAATTCGAAGGCTCCTTCAAATACGTCCTTTGTTTCTTGTGAAATGAAGGATACAACAGATGGATCCTTCACAGCCTTGCCTACCTTCATTGCACACCAGTTACGACAGGATTTTTTTAAGAGAACTTGCCGAATTACACTTTTAAACACAAGTATTGGGTTTCAACTTACCCAAATATCTGATGAGGAATGTAAAAAAAACTAAAAAAACTTTAAATCGGTTCAAATGTTGACATTTCTTACTAATATGCGATTATGCTCTTTATTATATGCAGAAACGGACCATGGTGAACATATTTAGACAGTTTGTAAACCCTGTTTTGTTTCCAGAAAGTTTAATGTAACTTTAAAAAAAGTCCAGTACAAACATTTCTGGCACTCATCAACGGCAGCTGTCACAGTTGCTAGGCAACAAGAACAGTCCTCAATAGGCTAGACCGTCCCATTTAACAACGCTCAGTCCGACCTTTGCGTCCTTCGAAGTCTGAGTCCTTTGAAGGATGCAGCCTCGGAATTGGGACACAGCATAAGGCAAATCATTTCATTCGGCGGCCATCTTTGAAACGCTTCTCGGGCAGCTATTTCAGTCATGCAAGGACAGGGGAAACATTAAATTCTCCAGAGCTGTTCACCAAGAAATCACCAATGAAGTCTGACAACAACGGTCTCATAAATTTTGTTTCTAAATGCTTAAATGACAAAAAGCATTTTTTTCCAGGCTGGACCTGCCAATGTGCATGTGCAGCCATGTGTCCACCAAAGCATTTTAGCCAGCTAAAGAAGATGTATGCAGGTCGTCAAAAAAAATCGGATACATTCAAAAAATCAGAATTGTCCGTAAAAGTGACCCCTATCCGATATCTGCATTTACACTATACTTGGCTAAATGAACAAAAATAGCATTATGATATCAAGAAATCAATTTCCATATAGCCTACAATGAGCTGAATTAGAGTTGTTAAAAGGAGTGAGTCCCCTATGAGGGACATTCTAAAATGCTTAACGTGGCTTAATTTACTAAGACTAGCCTATTAACAAACCATAGTAAACTCCATACTAATAAAGCATACTATGTAAAAGCAGATTAGCCCAGAATATGAATGCAACACGTTTAATTACAGGTTACTAAGACAGTGGCATTAAAAGACCAAACTTAGTAAACACTATACTAAAGCATACTATACAGAAAAATTGGCTTGTGATTTGATCTTTTAATATCACTTACATTAAGTGACGTGAAGCATTTTCTTTATAACGGTTTTCTATGGGAGGTAAACACTTAACGTGAAATTAAACGTGTTTTGGGCTCATTTGCTTTGCTGTGCATAGTATGCTTTATTAGTATGATGTTTACTGAGTTTGGTCTGTTAATATCACTGTCTTAGTACATTAAGCCACGTTAAGCGTTTTCACGGTTAGCGTTTTAGAATGTCCCCAAAAAAACTGGATGGGTCTTGTCCCACCAGTATACAATGGAAAGTATATCAAACCTGTGGGAAGCACTGTTCATGCATACCTGCTTAAACTCGATGGGAATGTGGGTAGGACTGACTAAAAAAACCTGGCATGCTTTAAAGATGACATAAAGTAATATGTGGTCAATTACTGTGGAATTACCCACTAGAAGAGAAACGCCCTACGAAAAACATCAAAGTTGAACCAAAATCAACTACTCACATTGTTCTGAGTCAGTGCTGTATGAACTTAATCAAGTTATTTTCATAGCTCAATTTAAAAACAAAAACAAAAAACACTTCTTTCCAACTACATTATTAAAGGGATAGTTCACCTAAAAATGAAAATTATCCCATGATTTATTCACCCTCAAGCCATCCTAGGTGTATATGATTATCTTCTTTCAGACAAACACAATCAGAGATATATTTAAAAATATCCTGGATCTTGAAGCATTGTAATGGTAGTGAGGGGGGGGGATTTTGAAGCCCCAAAATAAATGCATCCATCTATCATAAATATAATCCATACCACTCCAGGGGGATTGATAAAGACCTTCTGAAGCGAAGCTATGGGTTTGTAAGAAAAATATCCATATGTAAAATTTTATGAAATATTATATTTCCATAAGACTGTTAAATTTGATCACTAAATTAATGTCAGCCATTTTTAAAGACCAAGTAGTGATCATGATGAAACCTCCAAACATTTGGTATCTATGAAAAGCCCTGAATGTGCTCTTTAAAGGACATCCAGACTAAAACTGTGGCATGTAAGGTCTCAGAGAAATTCGCTAAAATATAATGTCCTCTACAGAGGACAAAACTCCATAGCTGGCAGTCAAGAGGATATGGATATTTTTCTTACAAAATATTTTTCTTGCCCCCAATAAAGACTCTAAATAAAAAGATGACAAAGTCAAAATATTTTTTTTCTACACAACTATTTATTATTATTTTAACAAGNTTTTTTTTTTTTTTTTTTTTTTTTTTTTTTTAAACAGATTATTAATAAAATGTATATTTTTAAGTGCAATTGTGTGAAATTCAGTTGGTTGGGTAAAAACATTACATTTACAATTTAAAATCATATGAAAATATTATTTCCCTATTCTTTGAATTAGGGAAGAGGTGCATTCATCAATGTTAATGCAAGTTATAGACAGCCCTGAGTGGGAGGTCTGTTACAGAACATGGAAATATAATCTTCTAATCCGTTTCTACATTGTTTAGTTAGTTTTTAAAACCAGATTTAACTCTAGTTGTGTCATTTAATGGTGGTATTGTAATGTTACTAATGTTGGCACAGCTGTTGTCAATGTCTTCATATGAATAAAAGAAACTTTCAGACACATCCCACTGTAATATTGAAATAAATGGCATACCCTGTTGCAAAGGGAGGTCTAACAATTGAAGAATAACAGAGAAAATTACTTGCATGTGACAGTAATACAGTCATGTGTTCTATGTGATAACACTATAATGCCAAGCGTTGTGTGCTGTGTAGCTTTAATCCAAAAGGCTCCAAAGTGTAAGTGGTGAATCTGTTCTTCAACCCCGAACATTCTGCAATAGACTGAAATTAATAGCTATTTGCCATGGTGGTAAAACCTCTGCCCTGATTGGCTGTGAGAGAGGTAGGTGTGGCGAGGGGCTGGTTGAGAAGAGCTTTGAAATGTAGCCTGTACAGCAGAATGAGAAAAAAAGCGAATGTCACTTTCCTTATACAGACCTTAATCAGACACTGAATTATTTTAATTGATAATTGTTTAATATAGTATACACTCTACTGTTCAAAAGTTGGTAAAAGAAGTCTCTTATGCTCACCAAGGCTGCATTTATTTGATCAAAATACAGTAAGAACTGTAATACTGTAAAACATTATTACAATTTAAAATAACCGTTTTCTATTTTAATGTATTATAAAATGTAAAATATTCCTGTGATGGCAAAGCTGAATTTTTACTAGCCATTACTGCAGTCTTCAGTGTCACATGATCCTTCAGAAATCATACTAATATGCTGATCCATTTTGAAAACAGTTGTGCTGCTTAAAGGGTTATTTCACCTAAAAATGAAAATTATCCCATGATTTACTCACCCTCACCCTCAAGCCATCCTAGGTGTATGACTATCTTTCAGACGAACACAATCAGAGATATATTTAAAAATACCCTTGTTCCTCCAAACTTTATAATGGTTGTGAATGGGTGGCCACATTTTAAAGAAAAAAAAAAAAAATGCATCCATCCATAATAAAAGTAATCCATATGGCTCCAGGGGGTTAATAAAGGCCTTTTGAAGTGAAGCGATGCATTTTTGTACAAAAAACATCCTAAACATCCACCTATGGTGGCTTGAGGGTGAGTAAATCATGGGAGAATTTTTCATTTTTGGGTGAACTATACATTTAATATTTTGTGTGAATACCATATTATGCTTTTTCATGATTCTTTGATGGATAGTAAGTTAAAAAGACACCATTTATTTAAAACAGAAACCTTTTGTAACCATGTAAAAGACTTTACGGTCACTTTTGATCAATTTAATGCATCCTTGCTGAATAAAAAATAATTTTTAAATATTCACTGACTTTTGAACAGTGTATAAATGTACATACATGCTATAAATAAAACAATATGCTTAGTTTGGCCAGAACTCACTGCATGTGCTTGTTGTGAGGGCGTTCCATGCGTGAATGCACCTGGGGAAGCTGGCCTTGGTGGATGTGCATATGGTAAGCCAGACTGTCCAAAGAAACAGGCAAGACATTTATGCCCAAAGAACAACAAGAGCAATGAAAGTAAGTATTTAAAGATAAAAGGATGAATATCTGCAGCACAATTACAAGGCTGTTTTAATGGAGATTTAATTAATTTGTTTTGGCTCTGACCTTGCCCGGTGGGATCTGGACAGCAATAGAGGGTGTGGGGAGCAAACCTGCAGCACTGACATGTAGAGCCTGTGGATGCATGGGCCTCAGTGAACTCTGAAAACACAAATATGAGTCATTATTTACACAGACACTCAGATGACCTTCCTTTTCTAGTTTAGTGAGTGTTCTTCCTGACCAACCCTACTTACAGAGTCTGTGAAGCCAGACTGCTGGTTGGCATGTTCCAACTGTTTTTGCAGGGGAATCCCAGCACTGGGGATGTAACCTGGAGAGAATACAGATGGAGTGTGAAGGTGTCTGCCAAAAAGCAGATGGAGGAAATTTGAACATTTATGTGTCAAAGGCCCTGTTCCAAAACTTAATGGGCTGCCTTGCAGTGTACTATCTCCATAACTGTAGTTCAAAAGTTTGGGGTCGGTATGATTTAAAAAAAAATATATTTTAAAAGAAGTTAATACTTCTATTCTGCAAGGATGCATTAAATTGATCAAAAGACACAGTAAAGAGATTTATGTTACAAAAGATTGCCATTTCAAATAAATGCTGTTTTTTCACTTTCTATTCATCCTGAAATAGAAAGTTTCCACAAAAATATCAATGTTTCATGTTTAAATGTTCCCATTATTTAATGTTCTATTAATGTTTTTTAAGGATCAAATCAGCATATTAGAATAATTTCTAAAGGATCATGTGACACTAAAATCTGCAGAAAATTCAGCTTTGCCATCAAAGTAAGAAAAGACATTGTAAAAATATATTAATAGAAAACTGTTATTTTAAATTGTAATAATATTTCACAATATTCGTTTTTATACACACACAAAAAAAGCAGCCTTTGTGAGCATAAGAGAGATTTCTTTCAAAAACACTAAAACCAACCCGACCCAAAACTTTTAAATGGTAGTGTGGCACCTTCCTTCCAAATGACTGATTTGAAATGCTTTTTATGCGCAGCAACATTAATGATCAAATATCGCCATACAAATATTTAAAAAATACTTAACTGTTTCGTTATAATAGTAAGCTATAGGGAAATGAAGTCATTCACACACAAATTACACACACCTGGCTGAGAGGTGAAGTGACTGTGGACAGCATAGCCCTGCTGCTGATGGGGCAGGTACTGCATGGCCTGGAAAGCTGAAGCACCTGGAAATAGAAAAGGTATCATCACAACATCACATCACAAATTTACACCATGGTCAAGAACACAACAAGAAAAATAATGTAAGAACCTTTAAATTACTGAATGAAGCATTTTTATTATATAACGTATTTTTAGACACTACTGTTGCATCAAAGTGCTTTGCAATTGGATCAGGAGTCTCCCAAAAGCATCGTTAGCAAACTATGGTCGCAAGTTCCATTGACCTCTGTTGAAATGACGGAACTTGTGACCAGAATGGCTTTTGGGAAACGCACACCTGGATAATGCGACTGCAGCCACAGTGCAACAGTACACTCACCACACTTCAGCCATAAGTGGAGAGGAGAGTGATAGAGACAATTCAATGGAAGAGAATTATTGGGAGGCCATGATTGATAAGGGCCAATGAGGGAATTGGGCCAGGACACCAGGGTTACACCCCTACTCTTTACAAGAAGTGCCATGAAAACACAGAGAGTCAGGACCATCCGAAGGATGGATGAGTCTTTGAGACTTACAAGCAAATAATCACTCATACCCATATCTCCAAACATAAGCACCGAGGGAAAATTAAAACTAGGTACCTCTCAGTTGTGAACCACTGGCATAGTTGGCTGGCACTGGCTGACTGGAGGCAAAAGGTGATGTATGCTGCGGCTGACTGACTCCATATGGGCTGTGACTCGGCTGGGCTCCGGAGTACTGGCCATGCTCTGTTCCACCTGCACTGAATCCCGGCTGAGACTGGAAATGACGCGCCTGGGGTGGTGGCAAGCAGCCAATAATATTTTCAATGAACACAAGCGAAGACACCAAACATGCAAAACCACAGTGAGTAGTAACTTAACCAGGTGTCCCGCATCACTAAAAAGTGTTGGTTTGCATGTTTTAAACTAATTTAGATAGCTTTACATTAAAATGTCACACTCACAGGAATGACTGGAGACTGGAAGAGCTGTTTACTGCGTTCCCCAAGAAGAGCGCCTGGGCGCCCATGACTCACCTGACCTGCTGATAGAAAACAAGCACAGCAAAATTAAGTCATTATTGGAGGGCAATTCTAACAACAACAAAAAACCCCGTTTCACATACAAAGCTTAAGCTAGTTCTAGACTAAAATGCATGTTTGAGCTGTTTTAACTGAAAGCAACTTGTACTGACACATCTTAAAATATGTCAATGCCATTGTTTTGTCTCAAAATGCACACCAGTAATGTTTTTTTTCTAAGGCATGTTTATAAAAGATTCTTGAACTAAGGCCTAATCCTGGCTTAATCTAAACTCTGTTTGTGAAACCAGGCCTATACTTTTGTGACAAATTACTGAAAATGCCATATAGTGGTCACCTTGCATGCTAAGAAGGTGCTGTCCAGGGTGGATGGCCATGTTTGGCTGGTATGATGCTGAAGTCAGAGTTGTCATATCACTGTAAACATATACAAGAATTCTAGTTATAAACTGAATAACACACATGTAATTTGCAAAATCTGACAGTTTTGTATAATAATGTGTTTTTTTTTTTTTTTTTTTTTTTNTTTTTTTTTTTTTTTTTTTTTTAGTGGGGAATTTTCAGTATTTCATTTTGGTATTTTTTCAGTAGCCATTATTCCAGTCTTTCGTGTCATGTGATCCTTCAGAAATCATTTTAATATGCTGATTTTGAGCACAATTGTTTCTTATAAATGCCTAATATTTTTGTGGGAAACTCAAGATACTTTTTTCCAGGATTCTTTGACAAAATAGAAATCTTTTTTAATATTATAAATGTCTTTACTGTCAGTTTAATGCATCCTTGCTGAATAAAAGTCTTATTTTTATTTCTTAAAAAAAAAAAAAAAAAACTTACTCTTTCCCGTACCTCTGTTCTTTCCGTCGTCTTTTCTCCTCCTCATGTAGGACTTTCTTTAGCTGTAGGAAAAGTTGGTGCTTCTCCTCTTGAAGACCCTGAAGCTTCACTCCCATCTTCATAATCTGAAGACAGAGAAAGAGAGTAAAAATATTGGTCAAGAGTCCTGTGCAAAAATGTCTGTATCTTTTGTAAATAATCAAAAATAAATAAATAAATCAAACAGCAATCATACAGACTTACCTGCTCTTTAGTCTCTTCTAAGGACATTCTCTCCTCCATCTCTTTCTTCCTCTTCCTCTCTTCCTCTTCTTTTAGTTTCTGCTCCATCATTTTGTCAACCTCTTCCTCCTCTGAGATAAACAATTGACAACTGATCACAAAGTTATCTTTAAAATGACTTCAAAAGTAGCTACATGCATCAACAACCCTATAATTCACACAACGCACCAGAAAGCAAGATGAACATGGAAATTATTTAATTTATTTGTAGTAAAAATAATATACAGGAGATTCCAGGGCTCACCTTGCCTCTTCCGCTCCCTCTCTCTCATAATGTGCTTGTGTAAGGCACGTGCCATGGCATTAGACAGTTTGGGCCTCTCCAGAAGAGCCGGCATGATGGTAGGGATTGGTGGTGCCAGCTGGAGTAGAGGTGACAGGTAAAAAAAAAGTTACACATGGATCTTAAAACATAAATATCAGCTACATTTTCTGTCACTAATTAGGCCACTAAGATTAAATTCAGATATTAGTGGCCTTATCACAGCAAAAATAGTGAAGAGTGAGAAACAATTAAAGAACTGGAAGTCTGAAAATTATTTAACCTTGTTAAATGACAATGTTAAAAACATAACAGAACCAATAACATTCTTATTATTTCTGTGCAGCACAATTCAAAAATTTCACAGAGGTTCAGAATGACACATCACAAACACGAACTAAGGCAGCTGTCAAAAAGTCGACAAGCCTTGCTTACGTTGTATAAACCAACTTACCATATCAATTCTAAAAACCAAAGACTACGAGTTAGAGCAAAATATAAATTAGAAGAAAGAGATGTGGTAATCTGAGAAGCAATATAAGGCAGTAAATCAGCAAACTCCCCTGCACCGGGTTAGCCCTATAATGACTTGACAAGCTAGCTGGCTATGCTTGCAGTAACCTGAAAGTTTTGACAGGCTATTCAGTTAATCTGTCCAAGAAAATCACCTTTCAAAGGCATGATTTTATAGACGAAAGAGTTTTCAGTATTTATATTTCCATCCAGTAAGATGCATTAACACCTGGCCATTAGGCTAGCAGGCTAACGGCTCAAGTGACAGCTTAGGCAGCTAGCTTGCAAAATCAGCGAACTAAATAAAACTCTTGCAGTGAAATTCGTGGAATCTTCATGTAACGCACTTTTGTCCGCTTCTGAGATTAAAAGTATGCTGAGCTTGTCTGAAGGCTTTCCTTAAAGAAAAATAAACAAGAGTATCAGTAATTAACCAAAATAAAAATGACAGGAAACCCAGTTTGGCCCACTTCCGCTGTGGGTGTGTCTTGATGACGGCAAGTGTCAGTGAGCAGAAAAGAAGAGGCTGCTCACTGCAGAGCCATGGGTCGAGCTCCCCCTCTCTAGATGTAATTTGGGCGTAATGGGTGGAGCTAGAAGGTCCAACCGCACCCTAACCCAGTGAATCTCAACCTTTTTTGAGTAATTGACCCCAATCATATTTAGAACCGTCCTGAAGGACCCCAGAATAATATTGGCTCATTGGTATCATTAATGTCTTTGTGATGACCAAACGCAATCAAGTATAATTTACTACTATGTTAGTTGACTTGTCCAAAATTCAGTCATTTTTTCAGTTATATTATACATATATTATCTTATTCTTTTATTGGAACATGTCAAATATCAAAATATACAAATATTCATATTCAGATATTTTATAAGGACCCCCTGGCATTACACCAAGGACCACTAGGGGTCCACAGACCCCTGGTTGAGAAACACTGCCCTAACCTACCACCCATAACTCTATTCCTCCAACCATTAGATCCACAGAGGTAGAGCTGGACTAGGTCAAGCTCAACCCATGACGTTCAGAAGGGGAACTGGACCAGTGCTGCCAACTGCTTTCAATTGAAAGTAGCTAAAACTGGTAGCTAAATGTCACTAGATGACATCAAAATGGCACATTCATTGATCTATTCTATATAAATATGGATATAGATATAGATCAGTGCGCAAAATAAGAATCTAGATAAGGTTTGTCATAGAAGTTGCTAGATTTGACCCTAAACTTTTGAAAAAGGTCTCAAAAGGGGCGGGGAAGTCACGAAATCTAGTGACAAAATTGCTAAATTGGCAACACTGAACTGGACGTCTTTTGGCTCTCCAGTGAGCACCACTTGGAAATGAAACGACATGACTCATAATAAGGAATATCATTTAATTATTCTGCTACTTCTATTAGCTAAAATTAGTATACATTAATGTATATATGTGGGAAACAATACTTAAAATTTTACCTAAGTTCAGCAATACCTAAAACAAGTTTTTTCTAAAGTAATTGTTACATGGCCGTCTTATCTCATATTGCTAAAAAGGCTTCTCCTCAGGTATTAATTATAATCATTACTTTATGAAATAAAACAAAAATTTAATTAAGACCTCTGCAAAATCATAGGCACTATTGAGCAGGATCACAATGCATTTGACTTTTTCCCAAAAGCCCATTAAGTTTTAAATTATTATTATATATAACTAATATGCGCAATTTATTATAAAACATACTAACTATAAAAACATGCACAACAGATATTCTCAGATTCATTAAAGACTCACACAGGCAGATTTTTACATCAGGTTTATAATGGTGGCAAGCTTAAGATGGATCTTTAGGGGAAAAGGAACAAAACACACCAATCCATAATAAAAATAAGCCCAAAAAAGCCAATCAAGTCATAAACTTTAACCTTAATAATAATGATAATAACGCAACAGAAATAAACAAGCAGTCTCCTATAATATGTGAACTGAAAAGACACTTTTTAATCTTTTAACCAGTTTATTCAAATAAACAGCAATCCCAACCCATTTAAAAATAATAATTATTGGCAATGATACACAAACACACTCACACTCACACACATTACATGGTATGATAGTCCAGTATTATCAGTGATTTTGGTCTGTGCAAATATGGTAGCTAAAAACAAAATCAAACCAAACATTAAAGACTTTAGAATAGCAAAGTGACTTCAGGATGCATGTCGGTGCCGAGGGAAAGTGAGAAAATGTGAAAGGAGAAGTGCAGAACATTGAAAAAGCTTTTACGGATATGAGTACCACTAATTTACTGAAACAGACCAGGACAAAGTATCGGGCCTAAAAGCAAGACTGAGGAGGGAACTCTAAAGTAGGAAGGAACAATATGCAGGCAGCATAGAGTACAAACAAGATTTCAGACTAGGAGGAGGATATGAAAGTGCATTCAACATGTACACTTTGTGTAGCCTAATGTATTGATCATTTTATTTTAAACAGGGGTAGTGTGGGGCAAGGAAATTGGTTACACATCTCTCAAAACGTCCCCATAGACGCTTTCATCACTGTAGGCAATGTAAAGGAAAAAGTCTTCTTCATGGTGCTCCTAAAACACAGAAACAGATACAAAGAGTTTAGAAATGCTTCATTCTCACTGAAAATGACAAAAATGACACTTTCCTAAATATATTGATCTAAACAAACCGGTGCAAAAGCTGGAACAAGCAAAATAAGTTATGTTCAGATACATTCAGAAAAGGGATGTACCTGGTAGAGCAGCCCCATAGTGGCTGATGTGGGAGGAATGACGTTGTTGACAAAGAAGAAGAGGGCATCTTCGGCCCTCAAGTGGATCCTTTTCCTAATGAGGAAGTAGAACTGCCCCACTTCAGAAATAAAAAAATGTGTCATTACATACATATCCTACATATTTTAATACCATTAAATATTATGCATATGATTCCACATTTTACAAGGAAATTAACCTGTGAGGTCAGAAGGGACAAGATATTTCTTCTTGTCCAGATCTCCTATTCTGGCTTTGGGAGCTTTCTCTACGATCACCTGTGGAAAACAAATCAGTTATAATGATGATGACGATAACCACCACTGTTAGTCATGTGAGAACAAGTGCATCTTTCAGTTGTATAATAACAATAGTGTCATGGGTATTCCCCAGTTTAGGGCTCATTCCCATTCTAACAAATTTCACTGCTGATATTTGACTGACGACACATAATATAACTGAAAATGAACCCAGTGCGAGGCCACATGGAAATGTTTCGGAAAACGTAATATTCTAGTCATTTTGTCCTCGACTCTGTCAAAACAATAAGGTTCATATGAATGATTCAATATCATATGCAGGATACAAAGCAGTTTACAAGCTCTCTCTTTTTATGATATTTAATACCTTGATATGTATCATTTAAATGTCACAAGTATTTAAAACTATATCATATAGTCTCATAAAAAGATATTAATTCATCTAATACTTGTACTTTAAACGATGCCACAATTTCAAATTGAGACAAAAGCTAACTGACGCTAGCGCTAGTCCTTTCATATTTGAAGGACAGCTTAAAAACGACAATGACAATTCGTTGATTAATCGTATATGTACATTATTTCGCGGTTTTTTTAAGCAAATAACTTGTTTCACAAGGTTCCTCCATATGAATAAGCGTTGTCACTGTGTAATTCCTCGATAGGTTTATGTTATCTGCAAGAGCAGGGCCCTGACAAAAACAACTCATTTGTCTGACTCACAGGAACTCTGTCCGGGTACTTCTTTCTGATTTTCTCCCCCTCGGACCGTCGCTTCTCAAAGGGATGTTCTTCTTTGTACATAAACTTCATTGTCAAGGGCTGGGAGATGCTTAATCTCCAAGAAAATCTGCCGTCGACGGTGTTTACAAAATAGCTTAGGTCTTTTTGACAACTGCGTCGGAGGGCGGAGAGATATCCAATAACAAGGAACAAGGGAGGCGGCGCACGTCACATCCCGTCAGCTGCGTAATGATGTCATCAGCAGCCAGGAGGTCTACGTGGCATTACCTGAAATCTAAACGGTTAAAACAAAACAAAAAACAAATTGTTAAAGTATTACAACATGCTTTGTTCTGTAAGGACAATTAGCATGCCGAATGTGATACATAACAGGTGGCCTGGCAATGAAAAGGTTAAAGGTTCAAATCATTCAAGACTTGATGCATGTTCTCAGGCTGAAATAAGGTGCTTTAGACAGAAATTCAAGATCATTTTTCAAATAGTCATTAGAAACCACAGACCAGTTTTGAGTTTAATCAAATTCTGGTAGGTAGATACTTATCAACTTACCCATCTTTGTAGGAAAACCCTGCTTGCTAACAGTAAACTCCCTCTCAAGGGGACAACCCATGCCATGAACAAACAGGGAGGGCTTGAATAAAACTTTAGGTTGTGAATGGGTGCCACAAAGATATTCAAAATCCTACACTTTTAGTTCTCTGTAAATGTTTATGCACTAAAATTATATAGGTTTCATTGTCTTATGTCTTCACAAGACGGGGAAAAAAAATATGCAGTTTACAATCTAACGGAATATCATGAAACCAATAACTAAAATCATTCCAAAGCAAAACCAATGCCTATATAATGAAAAAGGCTACAACAGAGGGGGCATTGACTACCAAGCCACCCAGAAACTTCCTGGAAAAAGTCAGGGTTCAAACATTTTTGAAGACAAGCCACAAAGCCACAGTGAAAGCAACAATTACTTTGACGACGTCTCAGATTTCAGCTGCAAGTTGAACAATGATGCATCAGTAAACCATAATGCGGTCTGCATAACACTAACTATATTGAAGGGTGGCATAAAAGAAGCCACATAAATCAAGTAGCACATGTGAAGATTAAGATGACTGGCTCAAAACACAGTATTGATCCTTGTGATGTGTCAGATGAGACCAAGATTTCTGACCAAATTCAAAGTATTGTGTGGTGTAAATCCAGCATTGCCCACACTCTTAATGCTGGGCTTTATTCATGAAACACAAGCAGAATAAATTCTGTGTAAATCATTCATAAAGCAATTCTCTTGTAAATTGCTCCACTGGATTAACTTAGGTTTAACTTAGTTTGGTTTTATATAGGATTTACACATCCTATAGGATTTTGCTTGTACTTCATAATGAATGGTAGTGTAAGCATCACGGTATTGGGTTTATTTTTTATCTGCAGGAACCGAGCGTCTCGTTAAAATAATGGATAGAAGCCGTTTTTCAGTCTGATAAAAATATGAAGCCATTTCGTGTATAAAAGTTTTCTACTGTCAAAACTCAATCCAATCCAATTTAAATAAAAAAAATGTGGCGCTCAAGTGTATAATCTGAAAAACCTAGAAGAAATTTATTTGGACAAATGGGCCAAACTAATTCTTGATTATGTTACAAACCTCCTCTTACTGCTTAAGTTTAAAATATTGAAATGTTGGAACAATCAATTCACCTAACATTCTCACATTAATGTTACAACATTACGGAAGTAGCAGCAGATAATTTTTTCTCTGATGTACATCCAGGTGAAACGGATTATCAGAAAAGAAATAAATGTAGGGCGGAGACTTGGTTCTATCCTTGGATTGGATGGAGGAAGTTTTGAGTGTGAGACTGCAGTCGATTTTAAGAAAGGGGCGGAGTTTAAGCAGACTTAATGATTGGATAAGTCCAGCATACATCAGCAAAGAGAAGTCTGCCAATCATCGGAAAAACGGGTTATGATGTTTAAAAATGAGGAGGTCAAAAATAATAATAAAAAAAGAAACATGCATGAATTGTTCACAGTAAGATACATTTAGAAAATAGGATTTTTCATTTCATGCAGACTTCATTTGGAGTTTCTGTGCTTTGAAATCAAAATATCAGACAGAATGAAATACCAAGATCGATCATTCAGTTAAATGAAAAATGGGTTAAGAGTCTCACATAGTTCAGCCAATTTAAAATGTAGAATACCCCAAAAAGTGGAAGAGACTGTAATTTCAGTTGTTGACAAAAGGCTCTATTTTATTTTTCTGTTATAGCAGAGTCCTTGTTGCTCTGTGTCTTTCTCTCAGTGGCTGATGTATCCATATCAAAGAACATCTAAAAATGTGTCCTCGAAATATATGATAAAACCTCTCTGATTTAACCAGAGGTTCCACATATGAGCCATTTTAAAATACACAGAAAATTAATACCATAATCTGTAATAATGGACTGTAGTTTTCTCTCCTGCTAGTTTTCTCTACCACAGCATACTATTAGTACAACGGTATTAACAGCTCTCAGCTCTTAACATAGAGAAGAGGCTCAGATACCTGAGATGGCAGACAGAAAAAAAGGAGAGAGGAAGGACAGAAGTTTAGAGAGAGAATGTGTGGATAAGACCATGTGACCATTTGTGCTAAGGTCATACAAAACAACAAACACTGACATTTAGGAAGGGGGGAATAAGTGCAAATGAAGTGTGGAAAGTGACAGGTAGTTACAACTGATTAACTGATTCTTTATTTACCCCAAAAAAATGAAAGGTAAAATTGGAATCAGAAGCTTTCTCCCCTATTCACTCAGAAACACTCCAACATGCACAAGTTGAATCCAAGAACTGTAAGGCAGAGTTTCCATTTTTTAAGAAAAAAAAAAAAAATACAAGAAAAAAATGCTGGCCTCTCATTTTGAGTTTATGTGTAATAGCTTCTCCATCGTGTGTCTCTCTCTCCTTTCTGTTCTCCCATGTCTTCTCATAGCATTTCCTCAGAGGAGTCCATGAGACTAATGGGAGTTCACATGATGACAAGAGGCTGACAGTTCCAGCGCAGGAGAGGCTAACACCTAGCAGGCAGAGCCATGTAAAAACAAGACGGTGACCAGAAGAGAGACTGGCCCTGACAGATACGATCACCAGAGCCGATGCTGGTGGAGATTTCGACTGAGGACGGAGCGAACATCTGAGGTAAACCTAGAAAGGGAATGAAAACACACTAAGGGCAACTTACTAAAACAGCAGCATAAAATGTGACAAACAAAAGAGTAGTTTAATATTAGTAAGAAACAGAAAGATTTGAGGATGAAATAGTAGTCATGTGCAAAAAATAAATAAATAAAATAAAATAATCGCAAACACTTTCACTTCTTGTCTGCAGAGAAATAAAGAAACAAACCTGTGGTATAGAAAGGAAAATTCGAAACCAATGTCTTGGAATTGTTTCTGTTGTATGCAATGCCATTTGCTTGCCTCCTAGCTCTTAAATTCATAATATTTTATTTATTTTTATTGATATATTTTACAAGTTTATACAAGTTTAAATTAAAAAAAGCCCTCAAATGAAGATGTTTAAAACATTTAATAGACATTAATAAAATTTTGAAAAAAGTCAACATTTTGTTTATTTTTCTATATCATTGAACATCAGCACAAATCCATTTTGCAATTAATATTTATAATGAATTTAATATGGTACAAATATTAAATGAGGGCACTACAATCTTATTAGAAAACATTGTAAAAATGTCCAAAATATGTAATACATAAACACATTTGCAAACAAAGGGCATTCATTATTGGGCATAAATTCTGTGTAGGACTAATCAAGATTAAGAGGATACTATGACCATGACTGAAAGAAATATTCATACCTCAGTGCATCCAACATTGGGAGCAGGTTAAGAAGTGCTGTGTCACTTGGGTCACTGAACCACGACTTTATAGGTATTGCATTGTCTGGGGGTGAAAAGTTAAAATTACATTCATATTATTTATTACACAAAATAATTTGTGCATCTGCATTTTTTTTTATAGATACACAAGATGGATGTTTGTGTCCCTAAACACAGAATTACTGTGTACTTAATTTTACATCAAATTTAGAAAATCAGAGCGGATGTGAATGTACTCTCTATAGATGTTCCATCTCTAACCTGGGTGACTTCGATAAGCTCCAGGCGAGTTGTCCAGAATAACTATACTGGAGAGATCACTGTGTACTACAGACAGATCTTTTATGTAGCTCCCTAGATCCAAAGTGCAGTGCTACAAAAATCAAGAAAGAGAGAAACCGACCCAGAGGTTCAGTACTTGAACAAAGAGACATGAAAAAGGCAGAACCAGTCAACAAAAGTCAGAGAGTAAGAATTGGTCATAAAATATCTTATCAAGAGCAAATGTGGAGTCAGTGGGTTTTACCTGTCTGTAGAATCTTCTTTTGAGGATACCCCTGTTGTTATCCAGCTTATCTGCTACGGCCGATCCATAGATCTCCATACTAGCTGTAAATACTACCAACTCATACCACTGACTAACCTGACATATACAAACAGGAGAACACACAGACACAGACACACACAATATACTCATTAAATATTGGTGAATTTTGTCAAAGAAAAACTATTGTGTAAATCAAGTAAAAGTACATTGGCAAAATGTATAAAAAAAAAAAAAAAAAAATAGTAAATTGTTTGCTATTCTGCTAAATTGAGAGAGTTCACTCACCACTTCTAAAAAGAAATCGACATGAGGCCTTTTATGGACAAAAAACCTGACTGGGTGTTTGTCTATTACCACCTGAACAAGAGAGAGAGATAAAAAAAACTTTCAAAAAGAAATCAAATTTAACACTTTAATACACATTCATGTTGGCTTTAAAATGTTTTATTTTTTATTGTAAATCTGCACTACCGTTTAAAAGTCTGGGGTAGGTAAATTTTTTTTTAATGTTTTTGAAAGAAGTCTTTTATGGCTAGGGCTGCACGATATATCATTTTAGCATTGATATCGCGTTGTGCGCATCTGCAATTGTCACATCGCAGGATGTGCCACGTCAAGTACAGGGATCGTAGTTGTTCCATGAACCATACGGGCCAGCTACTCCCTGGTTCAGAACACTTGTGATTAACTGAAAAAGTTTAACCATCAAAGTGAAAGTTTATCATTTGCATGTGTTTCAAGTCCCATCAGTTTAAACATCAAATGCAAGAAGACAGAGCCGTGCAGACAGCACATGAACACCGAATTCACTTTCTCTTCTTTTTAAGCTTGAACGGACATGTGCACACAATATATACAGTATGTAATATATTTTATATTATAATATAAAATGTAATTTATTCCTGTGAAAGCTGAATTTTCAGCAACCATTACTCCAGTCTTCAGTGTCACATGATCCTTTAGAAATCATTTTAATATGCTGATTTGATGCTCAAGAAACATTTATTATTGTTGAAAACAGTTGTGCTGCTTAATAAAATTGTGGACACCTTGTGGACAATTTAAAATATTATATATAAATATTATAAATTCTCCACAATTCTCCACACGGTGTGCACAATTTTATATATATATATATATATGATTTTCAATAGACAACCTGCATTTCTCATAAAGCAGCTACTAAAGAAATATAATTAACTATGCTATTCTATTGTTGGTGCGATGTGTGTATGTGTGTGTACCTTGAGGATAAAGTCTGGAGGTGTACCAGGCCTCACTGTAGGTCTAAGGACGCCATCATGGTGAGAGTGAATCAAAGTCTCATCCAGATCCAACACCAAGATCTTCCTCTTCACTGCATCTAAAGCAGCAAACAGTTAAAGGGATAAATGAAAATGTGTTCCAAACCCGCAAGACTTTCGTTTGTCTTCGGAACACAAATGAAGATCTTTTTGATGAAATCTGAGAGCTTTCTGTCCCTCCATAAACAGCTACGCAACTGACACTTTGACACTTCATCAACAGATCGTAAAACTAACCCATATCCATTTTCTGAAGAGACTTGATCACTTTATATAATGAACAGATTGAATTTAAGCTTTTATTCACATATAAACACTGATCAGTGAACATAAACTCAAACTAACCTGCTTAACACACGAGAATGAACCTCATTGGTTCTCACACGTGTCGAGCAAACATGCTTGAGCTTCCATTTACCATAACTGATGTGTGAGTTGATGAATGTTTATATGTGAATATAAGCCTAAATTCAATCTGTTCATCATATAAAGTGATTGAGTCTCTTCAGAAAATTTAGACTAAACCATCTAAATTCATTTGGATTAGTTTTACGATCTCTTTATTAACTTTTTGAAGCGTCAAAGTATCATTTGCGTAGCTCAATATGAAGGGACAGAAAGCTCTCAGATTTCATCAAAAATATCTTAATTTGTGTTCCGAAGGTGAGTTAATGACATAATTTTCATTTTTGGTACATGCGCCTGGCCACACACAGTTAAAGTGGTGATTCAAATTCAATGAACTCATATTGTGTCATGTCTACCAACCCCTCCTGGGCTAATATGTCTACAAGAAATTCTACCATGAAAGGACTGAGGAACTGAGACTTCTTCCACTCTGTCTCTCTAGTATTGATATATATATTTAGCTCAATTCATAATACACCCACACTATTTGTAATGAACTTTGGTTAAAAAAAAAGTATTTTCCCAGTCTATTAATATTTTACAGAATGCTTTACATGTAAATAAATTCTACCCAAAGTATAAGGTACTCACTCCTTTAAAAAAAAAATATCTGTTGACAGTGATTTTGATATAACAGATTCTGGGTCAAAAATGTGTCTTTAAAAAAATTTGCAACATTGCACCCATCTGTGTGGTTAGAAGCTCCCCTACTGGACAGAACTGCAAATAACAGAGGTGAAAAGGTGAGAGAACTTACGGAGTCTGTTTCTGGAAACAGGGGAGAGAGGTAATGTGTCATAACGCACTGTTTGGTACTGGATTATCTGTGGAAAACAGAACAGTGGACAAAGACAGAGTCAGTGATGCACGTGGAACAATGTAGTTTCCTTGCTTCCAAAATGAACACACTAAGATATTCAGACAGATAGGACCGACAGAGGTCCGTCTCTTTTCATAATCAGTTTCTCTTTCTGATATTTTATCTTTTCCCCCTTCATCACCCAGGTGCAAAGCTCAGATGAAGGCATCATGTAGCAGACATCTGTATAGTCACCCACCTAGAATGGCCCCATACTGCCACCACGATGGGACTATTAATACATCCCCAAAACAGCTCTCCAACGATGTCACAGAAGTGTAAGGGAAGTAGGAAAATCAGTGTACTTTTCATATCTACTTAAGAAATGTTACTTTTATGTAAAAAGTACAAATCTTTTTGTGTGATTAGAATAAAACTTATGTATAAAATGAAATTTCACTTAAATGTTGGTGAAAAAACTGAGCAGCATTAAGACATTAAAGGGTTAGTTCACCCAAAAATGAAAATAATGTCATTTATTACTCACCCTCATGTCGTTCTACACCCGTAAGACCTTCGTTTTAAGATACAAATTAAGATATTTTTGTTGTTGTTTTGTTTTTTTGGCACACAAAAAATATTCTCGTCGCTTTATAATATTAAAGTTGAACCACTGTACTCACATGAACTGATTTAAATATGTTTTTAGTACCTTTATGGATCTTGAGAGAGGAAGTAACATTGCTGTGAATGCAGGCCTCACTGAGCCATCGGATTTCATCCAAAATGTCTTAATTTGTGTTCCGAAGATGAACGAAGGTCTTACGGGTGTAGAACGACATGAGGGTGAGTAATAAATGACATTATTTTCATTTTTGGGTGAACTAACCCTTTAAGAATGGCAGCAGCATTAAGAGCCATAAAGCACACTAGACTGGGTAATCACTAATCAGGCTTAGGCTAACACTCAACACAACACTTTTGTTGGTTCATAGTTATGAAAACAACTCAAGGTCATTTGAGTTGTTTTTTCCAGAGGAGCCCCCAAACGACTTGGATCTAAATTGACTTGGATGCATCAATTAGAAAGGTTTGAATATTCGAAAAAAAATGTCACAGTATGCCACTGCTTTCCAGCAACAGTGCGTGTATGAATTTATAGCTGTCATGAAGTTACATGATAGCTGTATTATTCCCAGCAATTATTAGGAATTTAAAAAAAATATTTTTTTTTTGAGCAAAAAACAACATTTAACATAAAAGATATTTTTTATTTACATGAAGATTAAACATATAGGAGGGGTCCATAGTCCAATGTAATTAGGACACACAGCATCATAAACACTCTCCCAGGGTTACAGAGGTGCAGCTGAAGCAGGCACAACCCGAAACCTACTACTGTACAAAAGTTTCATCAAATGTTTTTGATAAGCACGAGTTCTTTAACACAAACAACCATTAAAGCAAAATATAACAAAGCTAAACCACTCATATTTCTCATCATATATTTTATTAGTACAGATCCTACAATGGCCCAGTCGAATTGTGTGTTTGTTTGCACCGAGGGTCATAAAATTTGCCTAAGTGAAAACGCAGTAAATATATTCTCGATTGCAGGAATCTAAACAGCTCTTCAATAAAGTGTTACAGTAAAACCATAGGGCTGGTTACCCTTAGGAATGAGTACATGACAACAATTAGTCAACTTAATAACTTAAGTGTTACAAAGTTTCTAACATATTAACAATACAAGTAGCTGATCTTTAGAATTTGATTTGAGGACAGGCGCTCTTAAATACAGCAAAACAAGATTATTTACAGATGAGAGGTCGGAGTATAAAGAGAACAGACAAACATGCATTCCCACTGACAGATGCTGACACGCTCACCGTACGTAGATGCTTCCTGAGGATGTATAAAATGAAACTCCATATTCTAGACGTCACTCCAAGGAAGGTGCGAATCCCGAGTAAACACTGACGTGTTTTCAACATGCTGACAGTCGATGAACGGCGCGACGGTGAATCATAGAAGAGACTGACACCATCCACCAGAGACCAATGACTTCAGAAGAGCTGGAACTACGGCTACAGCTAATCAGGTCGGCTAACCACTTCCCGCCGCTTCTTTGCTTTTAAAGTAATGCAGGGAACGCGAGCCAAACTAGAGAAACCAGGGGCTCTGCTGCACTTGGACCAGCCAGTGTCACAAATCTGCTAAAATGTCAAACGTTTGCCACGCACACAAACAAACCTCTGCGATCACAGGCTAACTGGACTTGTATTTCATTGGCAAGCCAGCTAGCTCTGGACTTGGCGAGCTCTACAACAAATTATCCCTCCTCGGATCGACAGCTCTTGTGCTTGACAGGTTCGATGTTAATCTCAAGACTTCAGACAAACGGCCAAGTATGCAAAAAGTCCAATCAGACGCCATCAAATTCGATTCAGTACATATCCGGGAGCAAACTGTGAGCCGCCATCAGTACTTTGGTTTCGTCACTTCCGAGAAACAACAAACGTGTCCTCAATGAAGCTGGGTCAACAGAGGAGTAAGGAGCTCTGGAGATGGAGAACTAATGTACTCACAGATATATTGTTAATGACACACGTTACTTGCTTTAATCTGACGTTATACAAGGTCAATAGGGCGAGCTAATAAAAAAACTAATAAAAATAGGAAGAAATCTTTTTTTTATTTTGATTTTTTTTTATTATAAAGATGCCTCTTGTTTTGGTATTTATGGAATAAGGTTATGATGACATGGTAGAAACACATCGGAAAGGTGTATGTTCAAAATAAGTGAAACTCATGACTCCTCTCTTTTCTTAGTTTCACATATTTAAATCTTTGGGGAAAACAGATACATTTTTGTCCAATCAAATATTCTCCAGAATGTCCCTCCACCTGCACCTGACCTGCAAGTCAAACCATGGTTCATGGTTGTGTTCTCACCTAATATCTAAAACAAACAAACAATATATATGCTTACACACAGACACATGGTTGGTTTCCATGGTTTATGGGAACATAATGATTTTTATACTATTCAAAATGTATATTCTATCCCTTAACCCTAAACCTACCCATCACAGAAAACTTTTTACATGTTCAAAAAAAATTTTAAAAATCATAATTTAGTATGATTTATAAGCAGTTTTCCTAATGGGGACCAAAAATGTCCCCACAAGGTCAAAAATTTCTGCTATTGCCATCCTTTTGGGACAGGGAATTCCAGGTCCTCACACACACAACATGCTGTATATTCTGCCTGATGGTGTATTCATCACAAGTCATAGGGGCTCTAATCAAAATAAATGTTTTAAATTTGTGAATTTTTAAATTTAAAAAATGTACTTTTTTAAAATTTGCATCTGGGTCAAAAACAGGCTTCTAGCTGATGACTATTGTTGATTAGATATGATATTTATGTATTTTCTGTGCTACTTATGTACAATGCTACACACACTCTGCAATTATACAATTAATGTTTAAAAAAATGTTAACATTTGAGATTTGCTTTCCAAAGTCTGATGCCTTGGTTAGAAAACAAACGAGGAATATTTTTTGGTCCAGTAATGTGTGCTCTGGCCTGCAGGGGGCAGTATTTCGAACTGAATGTGCAGCGAATCTGCAGCGGGTGTAAACCTCGCTCGCTGGTTGAGCTGGTTTCTGTGAGAGGAGGGCTGAAGGAGATCATTTTGTGGTTAGCTGCGTGTTAATATTATGCGAAAGATGCTGACCATTATTTCTAACGTTCTGAGGGGCAGCGCCAGCAGGAACGTAAGTATTTTATGCCTTGAAACATAATATTGCCGCTATGATTAGTAAAGGCAAATTCAAGGCTGTTTTGACGGCTAACGAAGCGCAGTCATACCATGTTGACCTTGCAGGGTACACAAGGCCCGGCTGGCACCCTACTAGACACATATTGCTGTTAAATGCGTATGTTAGTGCTGTTTATTTAACGTAAAACGGGGTAGCATTTGTTTTAATTATATATGTAAATATATTAAGATATCACAATTTTTTTCATAGTGATTGAGCTTGGCTAGCTGGCTAGCTTCACAGGGATGGTAACGTCTAAAATGGTTTGTCAACAAGCTGTCATTCTACTAATAATAAAAGACTATAACAAATGAGATTTGAAACGTGAATATAAATTTGCTGTTCATAAAAATGGTTAAGTAGTCTATTGCTGTTATAAAAGTTAATTAAAGGTGACCTCAGTGAGAGTGACAGTCTGTCTTTCATCATCTGGGCAGTGGCAGAAGTCCAGATGGTTGATGTTCTGATGTTTTACGCAACATTTTCTGGAGAGAAACACTGAAGTCTTTTTCTAATAATTTAATGTCACTCATTCCTTGTCATTTACGTTAGGCCACAGAGTGTCATAACTTATTATATATAAAAACATATAAATGATCAAGATTCCGGTGTATATGAGGGCATTAAATTTCCTAACCATATTAAAACACAGTGTCACCAATTTACTTTTTATACTGAAATTATATTGTAATTGATCTTAATTTTAAAGGGTTAGTTCACCCAAAAATGAAATTTCTGTCATTAAGTACTCACCGTCATGTCGTCCCAATGATGCTGACGCAGGAGCCGGCCAATAATGAGTCGGCGTTCGGACGTGAACACGGAAGCCTGCACTGCGTTCACTGCATATGACAACAGTTCAAATTGTCCAATAAAGTCGTTATTCATTTGTTTTTGCGCACAAAAAGTATTCTCTTTGCTTCATAACATTAAGGTTGAACCACTGTAGTCATGTTGACTATTTTAACAATGTCTTTACTGCCTTTCTGGACCTCAAAAGGTGCAATGATGTTGCTGCCTATGTGTGGTTCAGAAACCCTCGGATTTCATCAAAAATATCTTATTTTGTGTTCCAAAGATGAACAAAGGTCTTGCGGGTTTGGGACAACATGAGTAATGATTGACAGAAATTTAATTTTGGGTGAACTAACTCTTTAATCTACTTCTAATCTACTATCTAATTTTTATACAATTGGCCTGTCGTTTTTTAGATTGTACACTTCTATTCTCTATTGCCATAGTAGAGTTTGAAATGTAGATGATGTTTCATGTTTTGTAGTTTCTTGGAGATTTTTCTTTATTCCTGCATTTTCAAAGCTGATTTATAAAAAAAATTAAAAAAAATAAATAAATCCCAAATGTGCTACACATTCATACTTTGAGATGATAAACCATGTTTAATCCCATAACTACATTGTCCCAAACATGTAATAAAACATCAGGTTAATTCATAGCAGGAGTATTTTTGGTGCTTCTTTTTTGCCCTGAGCCCTGATTAATTTCTCTCCCTGGATGGTTCAAAGAGAGTCCTTTCCTGTAACTGTGACCTTAAGTCTAATAATAAACGATTTGTTGACACAATGAAATGAATGTCATTGTTTTGTAGACACAATGAAAATAATGGAAATTTGCAGACCAAGTCAGGCATCTTTCTTTTCCTTATAATAATTCACCTCTCATCTTCTGTCTCTTTCTCTCTCAATCAACATCTTTCTCTATACTAATTCTCTCTCTCTCTCTCTCTCTTTCTCTTTCTACCTCTCTTTCTCTTAATATCTCTTCATTACTGTTCTGTGGGCTGCCTTTATAGGGAGCCGATCTGGTATCAGAGGTAAGAGATAGTAGTTTTAGGAATGGGCTTAATGACACCGTCCAGCTGCTCTTTTTTTTCTCCATTTTTTTTCTATTCTTCGTTGTAAACATTATGATCTTTTTGTGTGTGTGTGTGTCTGAAATTATTCCATTACAAAGGCGTATTATTTTCTTAGATCATCTTTTCTTCCTCACTTATGATTTTTAGATCACCTTCTCTTCCTCACTGAGTTTTTAATCACTTGTTTGGTTCTGGCGTATTAAGTACGCTTTCGCTACATGCTTTGAACTTATTGCTCATATATTGTGGCTGTTTTAGTTTGCTGTGTTGTGGGTTTGAGTGGAATAATTCTGCTCCATTTACCCAATCTAGTTACTTACAGCTCAAATCTTACCTTTACATCACACACACAGACACACACACACGTTAAAAGCACTCCCATGGAATGGAAAGTACCCATTTATCCTCTGCTGGTTTTAGAATTTTTTTTTCAACAAAGGAGACATCAGTTGAAACTGGTTTCAGATATATTATGGCTTTCTGGTGTGACAAATAAATTAACCAAAGTGACTGTCGGTTCCAACAGCTGAAGTAGTGTATGACAGCTTTGTCAATGGATACTAGTTGTTTTTAGTTAATTCTGAGTAAATATGTTCAATTCATATCAGTGTACATCTCATTACTGATGATTAAATTGTATATGCAGGTATCAGCAGCCTTATATTGATTTTTGGGCACCTTGTTTTCTCGATATTGGTGTCAACATTGGCCTTTGTGACCATTTGAATGTGATCTGGCCAGTAGCAAACAACTGATTACCAGTTTGTTATTGCTTGTGAGTAGGTTAGTGTAGATTAGCTTGGATTTTTTTATTGATTTTTATTGGTTTAGTGCAGTAAAATCTTTTTCTTTTTGTGGTTTCTAGACACCTCTCGTCTTGCTTCTTGGACTTTAAGCATTCCCTTTTTATGGCCATTTGAGTCTGACCCTCTGGAGTGACCTGTGCCCTTCTTTTTACAGTCCTCCACTCTCCGGGCCGTTCTGCAGCTCCTGGCGGTCCAGGGCGAATATGCTAATTTGACCGCTCCACATGATCCTGACCCCCCTTTACTCTTAAAAGATCCACAACCCTGCAGCCCTTCAGTTTCTCCCCCATTAACACTGATACCTCTAAACACTTCTGTAGAATACAAAGCTTTAGGACACACCACCAGTGACCAGTCTTCAGGAGACACTGGATCATGTGATAGACTTCTGGTAGATGTCTTACCCACAGAGGCTATAGCTCAGAAAGAATATTATGTAAAACCGGTGATGACCAGTGGTTCATCCACCTCAGAAGAATTAATCTTGGGTCTGTCTGTTACAGAAAGTAAATCAGAAAGAGAAACACCTATTATTTCAATTATAGATGTTCCTCCATCACCTGCCCTATTTACAGCTCAGTTGCCTATTAACCCAGTCCCTCATCCAGCACAGTTAAACCCTGCAGTAGCTAACAGCAGTTTCAACGTAACCAGCTCAGACTCCCTCGCGCCCAGTTGTCCCCCACCAGCCGGGAGCCTGGGCCCTGATAATTCCTTCCCAGAGATCACCCACAGCCTGGCTGAAGAGACTGCCTTACCAGAGCCACAGCTTGCTGTGAGTACTGGCAGCTCTTATATTAAAATTATATACTGTCTCTTTCATACACAGCTTAACCCTCCTTATGGAGTGTTGCATGCCCCTTCCATTTTACCCAGAGCACTTATACTTAGGAGGTTTCCTCCAATTCTCACTGCTTTGGCCGACGTCTCTTCGATCACTAAACAGATTTTTCTTCTACGAACTTTGTTTTTTGTCCCGGTTAGTTACCTGAAGCAAAATAACTATTTTGTACTCAGCAGAGTTATTAAAGTTAAAAACTTTTTATTATAACTTTTTTTGTGTGTCGCCACCTGTCAGTTGCGTCATACCCGAGTTACCCTCGGTTTCCGGTTTTATTTTGTAGAAACCATTGAAACACCAAAGACGCTTTAATATATTGCATGTTTTAATAGACAAGGGAGCAACTGTTTTGATATATTTATAGACAGAAAACTAATTATTGTTATATAGCTCAACACGTTTTAGTCTTATTATTTAAAATAAATCTGATTTTCTTGATTTTTTGCGAGTACCATGCTTTACCATGCCTCAGAGAAAAACACTATTTTGTCAAGTAGCTAACATAGCATAATCAGATGCAGCTTTATTTTTAGTAACGGTAATACAGCATTTTCTCCTTCATACAATATGTTTTAAAATGAATTCCATGCCATTTATCAACACAAGCCATCCAGCATTTATTAATATGATATTCTAAAATCGATCTAGCTTACTGCTGTGTGCAACAAGTGTCTCACAGCAGCCGCCGAGCGAACGCACAGAGTAACGTTATAACATCATTTTCAACACACTCAAATGTATCTAATATGATAAACAGAGCTGCATTACCTCATACTCATGACCGGAAAAGCGGAAGTGGCGCCGGCGACTCTGGCATAATAAAAGTTCCGCTGCGTGTGTTGCGCAATCGCTCCAGCAGCCTCATTCAGCTCCCACAACACTCTGTCCTGCTCTGCTTCATACTACAGTAACATTAATAATTGCATCCATGAACATGATTTCTGAGTCCTATCCTGATTATTTTCCACCAGCTGTGAGGTGAAGACCACATGTCCCAAGATTCCGCGCTCAAACTTGGCATCATCAAGCTACGCCTTTGTTTTGAATAGGCATAGAGAAAATGTTACATATTGCACCTTTAACTGAAATTAAATACAATTTTATTTCAGGTAGTTGCCAAGGAAACATTTCTCATTTTCATTTAGTTTAACTTGATTAAAACAAAAATTAAGAAAAACTGAATCGCAATTAGTAAAAAAAACACACACAAGATAACTAAAACTTTATCAAAAAATTAAAATGGAAAATATAAAAATAAAAGCTAATTCAAACTATTAATAAAAACTATTATGGTATCTCAATGATACAATAATAACACTTGTGTTCTGCAATACGCATGTTGGTCCCGCATCTAATTGTGGATGAATTCCTCTTGATGTGTCAGTTTATTACATCCAAACCTGTAATCAAAGAGATGTGCAAAGTCAGTGCAGATGATGTGTCTAAGCCTGTGTGAAGTGAAGTGAAGTGACATGTGGCCAAGTATGGTGACCCATACTCGGAATTTGTGCTCTGCATTTAACCCATCCAAGTGCACACACACAGCAGTGAACACACACCCGGAGCAGTGGGCAGCCATTGCTGCGGCGCCCGGGGAGCAGTTGGGGGTACGGTGCCTTGCTCAAGGGTCTCACCTCAGTCGTGGTATTGAGGGTGGGGAGAGCGCTGGATATTCACTCCCCTCACCGACAATCCCTGCCGGACCTGAGATTTGAACCCATGACCTTTGGGTTACAAGTCCGACTCTCTATCCATTAGGCCACGACTGCCCCTGTGTTGATTTATTGGTATTAGAATGTAGGTCTGTTGATATGGTTGTTGAGTAAAATTACACTGGTGATTATGGTCGGATTATTGCGGATATATATTCAATTGTCTGTGGGTTTGCTTCCTGCTTCAGACAGAGTGCTTTTAACCAGGGTTGTTAACATTTCAGTTCCTGTCAGAAGTGTGTGTGTGTTTGTGTGTTTTCATGCGACTGCTATTTTTTGTTTTCATGTTCTCTGTTTCTCAGTAGAGGTTATATATTAATTTTTCTATTATTTTTTTTATTATTTTTCTATTATGTTTCATAGGGTGCAAGAGTGGTGGTATCTGCCAGGACCTATGCTGACTTTACCCCTCAGGCCAGCTTTGATATTAAGGTGAGTTTTATTAGATCTGTAATTTATGTAATAGGCCTATATAGTTTGGACATTTTTTAAAATGCAATAAAATTTGTTAATTCTGTTTAACATTTATTTAACTGACAGAAGTACATAGAAAAGATTTCCAGTGTTTTTCACTGACCAACTTAATTGTATTTTGTGAATATAAAACAAATTTTGATTTTGATGGCTGCAACACTCTCCAAAAAACTTGGGACAGAGGCATGTTTACAACTGTCATATCAACTCTTTTTAATCATTTAGGAATTGAGGATCCTAATTGTTGCAGTTTTGCAAGTTGAACTTTTGCCCAATCCTCACCTGATACAAGACAGCTGCTCAACAGTCTGTGATCATCGTTGTCTGATTCTCCTTTTAATGAGGGGCCATACATTTTCAAAAGACGGACCTGGGGCCTCATGTATAATACTTTCTGTAGATTTCATCCTAAAAGCTAGATTTTGTGTACGCCTGAACCAGCGCAAAATTCCCTTTATAAAACCCAGTCAGCGGAAGATTGTGCGTACATGCATCTCCACCCCATCTCCTCCCTGAAATAACCATATATGGAGCTTACAATGCCTAGTTTACTATGCATAACGTCATCTGCATATCATTTCCGTGCATATTCCCATCCACGTGATACCATGTTTAACAGTACAAGACATTAGGAAAATATGTAATGTATTATTACTACAAAAATACATTATTGTCCACAAAAATATCAAGCAGCATAACCATTTTTAACATTGATAATAATAAGAAATTTTTCTTTAGCACCAAATCAGCATATTAGAATGATTTCTGAAGGATCATGTGACACTGAAGACGCGAGTAATGACCCTAAACTTATCAACGGTTCTGTACTGTGCATTTTACTGTATCGTAATTCATTTGAAAGCATAAAAATGCACTTGTTTTGATAGAAATGTGACTTGCACAAGCTGGAGGAGGGCCCACCACTGCAGGCTGTGCTTACAAGAGAGGAGGGGCTTCAGTACTACCGCACAATGCAGACAGTGAGACGCATGGAGCTCAAAGCTGATCAGCTCTACAAGCAGAAGATTATCAGGGGCTTTTGTCACCTTTACGATGGACAGGTGACACATACAATGCAAACACGCAGGCATCTTTGCTAGCAGAAGACTAGTGCAAAATTGTCAAGTTAAATATTATCTGTTTTTATTTAGGTGGTTGGAAAAGTAATTTGTAATTGGTTCAAATGTTGACAGTAAAGACAGAAACTCTTATAAGCGCATTGTGTCCTAACAGGAAGCGTGTGCAGTGGGTATTGAAGGAGGTATTAATCTATCAGATCATCTTATCACAGCCTACCGTGCCCACGGGTACACTCTCACTAGAGGCGGCACTGTTCGTGAGATCATGGCTGAGCTCACTGGTGAGAACAACAAAATGGATTAATATAGTTTAACATTTCATTTTTTTGTATTTTTTTTTAAATCTTTTTTAATCTCTACCAATTATCACTTATTTTTGTATTTTTTTTCTTTAGTACTATATTTGTTTGTTTGTTTGTATATCTATTTATTTATTCTGTCCCTCTTCTATGTGTCTCTGTTTCTCCATCAGGTCGTCGAGGAGGTATTGCCAAAGGAAAGGGAGGGTCTATGCACATGTACACTAAACATTTTTATGGAGGAAATGGAATTGTGGGAGCTCAGGTATTTGAAATTAGTCCTTTTTGAAAAGTGCTGATGTGAAGAGTTTACCAAATCAGCATTGATTTGAGTAGCTGCGTTTACATGGACCGTAATAATCCGTTTGTAATCAGACTACTAGCACAGTCAGAATGAAAATGTCACATGTAATGTGCTGTTGTTGTTGTTGAATGAAGTGTCATTATAAAATTATCCTTCCACTGGAAAGTCTGTGAAGTGCTGCAGGACAATGTCTCACCAGTCCTTGTTTCAGACTTTCATCCACAGACGCCTTGGGTGCAGGAAGAGGCATTTTTACTGCTTGATAAATATAAGCAGCAGGATAATAACAACTTTTAATTTAAGTGAACTTAAAACAAGCTTCACATAAACCCATTATAATGTCATATTTACCTGTGGCCTTCGGAAATATACAGAAATTGAATAAAGTTATCAAACACTTAACAGTCTTCACTGAATAAATTATAAATTAAATATAGATTAATTCTTATTAAAGCTACAATTTTCTCTGTTACCTTTGTTCTTTGATTAACATTAATGACATCACAGTAACTGGTTTATTAGGCTGCTTCGCCGCTGCCGAACATGACGCAGATCTGACGCGCATCTCATTTTCTCAATTCTTTAAGTTCATTTAAGACGTTATTTAGCTTTAAGCTATTTAAGTCCTTGGGATATGAGGAAAATCTGATTTTTGGCATAATTCTATGTTGTTGTTTGTTCAAGTGTGAAAGAGAACTGTGAATGAACTGCATATGTTAACGCGTCAATTTTGAATGCACTATTTTTAACCAAGTAGATCCAAATTTAGTCTTAAGGGTTTTAGAGAAATGAATTTTAAACATGTTATTTAGTTTTATTTTTGAATAACTAAACCTGACTCCTGCCATTAACAATAAGTCATAGAAGCTAGCATGGTGTTAAAAAGAAAAAGAAAAAGTTTAATTGAGGTACTATTATAGTTATTAATATTTTGAATCAGTTTTTTTTATATATATATATTTTCTGTTTGCACTGTAGTTTTAGTTATAGTTTTTGTAGTTTTTAAAAATGTCTAATATAGTTTTTATTATTTTAAATTTTAGTTTTAGTTTAGTTAAAATAAGACGTTACCTTGGCAACTTGTTTAAGTTTTTTTTTATATATATATATATATATATTTGTATATATGTTTATTTCAATGAACGAAAATGTTGTTGTTGTTTTTTTAATGGTTTTTGAGTTTTAGTTAACTATAATAACCCTGATTTATATTTCATGCATTTGTATCTCAGGTGCCTCTTGGGGCAGGTGTAGCGTTGGCCTGCAAATACCAGGGCAAGAATGAGCTGTGTGTCTGTCTCTATGGTGATGGTGCTGCAAATCAGGTAAGTCACTTCCATGCAGGTCCAAACAATCATGTGTTTACCCACTGCAAGTCCCATAAACTGATTTAGCTACTAACTAACATTTCAACACAGATCTGAGCCGTTCTTGTACCACTTTACCTTACCTTACCTTATAACCATCTGAACAACTTTTGCATTATAAAGGATCCATGGCTGTGGTTGTACAGGAAGGTTTTATGTACACTTTTGCACTTTTTTGTTTCTGCAGGGTCAGATCTTTGAGACGTATAATATGGCATCTCTGTGGAAGCTGCCCTGCATTTTCATTTGCGAGAATAACAAATACGGCATGGGTACGTCTGTGGAGAGGGCGGCTGCTAGCACCGATTACTACAAGAGAGGGGATTTCATCCCTGGTTTGAGGGTATGATGCAGGAAGGACACCGTCATGCTTTAACTTGTGTCACGACGCACATAGTGCACTGAAATTACTCTTCATGTCAGAATATCTCTTTACCTGTTCTCTGGTTTTGTAGGTGGATGGCATGGATGTCCTTTGTGTGAGGGAGGCCACCAAATTTGCTGCTGACCACTGCAGATCGGGAAAGGTGAGTTCTGGTTAGAGTGATGTGAAATTGTAGGGATTGAAAAAAATGATTATTAGCTTTGTTAGGAAGTATGATTTTTGATGATGTGTTTTATGCACAATAATTGTATGGATAAAGTGGCAACTTTTTGATAAATGTTTCACTGGTTATGAAACATTTGTATAAAATATTATCATGGGATATTAACAGTTATGTTGCAAAAAATAAAATGCCTGAAATGTATAATCATAGGGTCCAATTCTGATGGAGCTGCAGACCTATCGTTACCATGGACACAGTATGAGTGACCCAGGAGTCAGGTAATAGCTTATATTATCTCAACCAAAGCTCAATGATATTTCTCTGAGCAACCAGTGGTCTTCATGGATTATATTTAGACAGGAGAGTTCGTAGATTCAAGAGGTCATCATCAACTACACATGTGCCATAACATTTTAGTAATTGAAATGCATTTGTTTTTGTTTCTAAAATGTTTTACTGTTTAAACTGGGTTACATGATCTACTGATGAAAAGTTTGGGGATGGTACGATTTTTAAATGTTTTTAAATTAAGTCTCTTAATACTCCGCAAGGTTGTATTTATTCAATCAAAAATACAGTAATATTTTTTATAATTTAAAATAAATAACCATTTTGTATTTTAAAGGGTTGGTTCACCCAAAAATGAAAATTCTGTCATTAATTACTCATCCTCAGGTAGTTCCAAACCTGTTTGTCTTTCGTTCATTTTTCGAACACAATTAAAGATCTATTTAATGAAATCTGAGAGCTTTCTGTCCCTCCATTGACACCCTACACAACTATCACATTCAAGACCCAGAAAGGTAGTAAAGACACCATTAAGTAATCCAAGTGACTCCAGTGGTTTAACCTCAATTTTATGAAGCGATGCAAGTGCTTTGTGCAAAAAAAAACATAATTTACCTATTTATTTACAAAATATTAATCTCCAACATGTATTCATGAAACATTGTCTGCTCTCGTGTCAACACAACACGCATGCATTGTGGTGCTCACTTGAATGTGCACTGAAAAATAATATTTTGTAAATAACGTGGTATTTTTTATTTTTTTGCACAAAAAACAAAGCACTCGCGTCACTTTATTAAACTGAGATTAAACCAGTGGAGTTTAATTTAATGATGTCTTTACTGTCTTTCTGGGGCTTGAAAGTGGTAGTAGGCTGTAAATGGAGGGACAGAAAGCTCTCAGATTTCAAAGGATTTTCAATTGTGTTCCAAAGACGACATGAGGGTGAGTAATTAATGACAGAACTGCGTTGTTCAAAAAAAGCAGTCAAGATGAGTTTAAAGGCTCTGAACAGGCAATGTGAAAAATACATTTAACATTTCAAGCTAACCCTTTAATATATTTTAAAATGTAATTTATTCATGTGCTGGCAAATCAGCCATTACTCCAGTCTTCAGTGTTACATTGATCCTCCAGAAATCTTTCTGATATGCTGATTTGGTGCTCAGGAAACATTTCTTATTATTAATGTTGAAAAAAAGTTGTGCTGCTTAACATTTTTTCAGGATTTTTTGACGAGTGGAAAGTTCATAAGAACAGCATCTATTTGAAATTTGTTTTTTAACTTTACTGTCACTGTTGATCAATTTTATTTGTCCTTGCTAATTAAAAGTATAAAAAAAAAACTTTCCAACCCCAAACTTTTGAAAGGTACTGTAACTTGCACAGCTTTACCTAGTATCATTGTACCTCAGTAAAACTGCTCTTGATCGTCTCTCTACTAATGCTTTTTTCTTTTAGTGCTCATATGTGACAGCCTTTGCTCTCCTTGTCTTCTGTCTCCAGTTACCGAACACGTGAGGAGATCCAGGAGGTGCGCAGTAAGAGCGACCCAATCTCACTGCTGAAGGATCGGATGCTGAGCAACAACATGGCCAGTGTGGAAGAGCTTAAGGTGAGAATGCTGGAGTTTACCAGAGACACCCTGAAGTAGGACACAATCATTGAGATGGTCACAGTTGCACTTGAGAATGAATTTTCTGAATCAGTCCCATTGGTGTATAAAATAGGGATTACTCAGTTATACTTGAGAATTGTTAGCATGGACATTTCTGCAGTTTTTAAACACTGACACTTTTTGCAGGAGATTGATGTTGAGGTAAGGAAAGAGATTGAGGATGCCGCTCAGTTTGCCACCACAGACCCTGAGCCTCCACTGGACGATCTTTGCAACCACATCTTCTACAATGACCCTCCTCTGGAAGTGCGTGGCACCAACCCCTGGACCAAACTCAAGTCCGTCAGCTAAATCGCCTTCCTTACATCCCAAGTCCCCTTCTCTTCCTACCAGTTGACCCTCTCCTGATGAAGCGCACAGCAAAATATTGTCACCTCCAATGTGGCTATAGGTTTCATAGACAGTTGTTGGGAAACTCAGCCAAATCTCTCAGCCACATTGAGACAAGTTGCCTCATTTTACATTTTATCATTTCCTTGTTTTCTTCTTGTCTCCATCACTTACAATACTGACCTTCACTATACATTTTAAAAGGTTTCAGTATTAAACAAAAATGCTATATTTTTCATCTCACATAGCATCTCAGAAATAGCATGTAATATGTGAATAAACGGCGGTATTTGGCTTGTAATTATTGGTACTTTCCAAATGTCTCCAGTACAACTGTTGCTTATACCCAGTGTGCACGCAGTGGCGGAACACTTACCTAGTGTCCATGCATCACAAACACCTCCCATCGTTGCTCTGTGCAGTCATTACAGACATACACACACATACAAACTTTATATATCTGCAGAACATGTTTTAGCCGAGGTGTCAGTGAAATGCAACATTCTTGCAGTCCTAACTTGACAATATATTTAAAGGGAAAATGTATTAACATTGATCAAATGTAAAAATCTGTTAGAAGGCCATACTACAAAAATATTTGTGTACTATTTATGAGGTGTAAAATGAGACGTTTCCTTTCTTTCATATAGGTTTGAAAAAATGAATCTTAAAACCAAAATGAATAAGATTTAAAGTAAAATCCACTTAAAATGTGGCTTTAGAATAGGAAAAGATTATTAGATTCTTACCTTTCCTTTTACTCTTATGAACTTTTATTTAAAACAGGGGTTTTGTTGTCATATATTTATTATGAAAAAATTGCTTTTGTTACAAACAGCGTTACTGGGGGTATAACTTCAAATTTGGTGATTCCAGTTTAATAATGGTTGTTTTAATAGAATGTTAATTTAAATTCACCCCGAATCTGGAAAGTAATAATTGTTGCAATAGATGTTAGGATGCTGTTAAGATATTGAAGGAGGCATCAGGGTAAACCATTAAACCATTATGATGTGTTGACAAGGATGAGGAGTCTAAAACATCTGGCAAGGAATCCAATGTGGTTTTTATACCATACAACTACAAATAAATATTTCAAATACTATTTTTGTGTGATTAAATGCCTTTATGCTGTTCTACAGATACAGACCTTAACCTTTCTGTATCATATTTGATACATGAATGTCTAATTTTTCACTTGTCAGCATGGTCAAACATTGCTGAAAAACCTGTTGCACAAAATCTACTACATGCCTTTTATTCTCTGGTTGATACTTTTTTAGTAAGTAAAAGGACTTTTGGTAAACTGTCTTTTTGACATAAAATCTTTATTGATTTTTACATTTAAGTTAACATAAGAATAACTTTTATATTGTTAGTAATATTTCATGATGAAATTTGTCTCTCAATCATTATTGTATTGCATTATATGTTTTGCCACCCACAATTAAAACTTTTGATCATAAAACCAAGCAGTTAAATATCATATTACTAAGACATTATTGGGCGATATAGAGTAACAACTGATATTTACATGCATTTTATGTAAATAGTATGCTGTACTGTTTTAAAAATCCCATTACTTTACACTACAAGCTATCAGAAATTCTTATCAGAATGTTAATCAAAATGTAATCTTATAAATTATATTTATAAATTTCATATAAATTTATTTAGAAATGAATTTTTCCCTTC
>RJVU01073043.1:3560773-3615546 GCA_003731715.1 Anabarilius grahami | reverse complement strand
ATTAGTACTCAAGGGACCATGTCATATAATTAAGTGAGCTCTTTAATTTGTAGGATGAAGGTTCTTTTACATTTTATCCCATGCTATGCATGATCGCCACACTAAAAATAGCTATTTGGAGAAATGGGTCACAAATAAACTGGGTCTCATCAAAAAAGAGAGTGAAAATAAAGCACAATCCTCAAATCAGCTTTATTCTAAGCCCTCTGGTACAGCCGGATGAGTGTTTATCAGCTGTGGTGGTGTGATTCCCCTCCCTCTGCAGTGTTTTTGATTGTGCACTTCATTTATTGAAAAGTCTCACGTGTGTTTTTCTTATGAAGGACTGAATAAATAAAAACATGTGGATGCTACGCTGGGAAAAGAGATTTAAAAAGATTTAATGATCAAAGGATTTGGAGACAGAATGTTCTATAATCATCAAAAATAAATCAAAACCAAGGATGCTCCAATGCGCAGTTTTGAAAAACTGTGTTGTTTAAAAAAGCAGTCAAGATGAGTTTAAATACTCTGAACAGGCAATATGAAAAATACATTTAATATCTCAAACCAAAATATTTCTTGGAATTTATCCCTCGACCCAATTAACTTTTACCTGAGCAACAATGTACAGGGTCTGCACCAGTGGGTGACCACGGTGTCCCTCGCTCTATGACGCATTATGACGTATCCTCCAGCCTCGTTCTGACAGACAGGTGAACGGGGCGACGACGCCATGTTGAGCGAAAACGGAAGTGTATCACTCTGCTGTTAAAACATATTTTGAATGTTTGCGAAGAGCAACCGGACACTTTAGAAGTAAAAAACTACCTTGGAGGCATTGGAACTGAATTATACTTTTATTTACCCGCCAGAAAGGAACGTTCCTCTTTGTGGGACTCTTTTGTGCAACTTTACACTGACTGACAGCGTCAAATCACTTCACGGGGGTGATCGCGAGTTAAAGATCGGGACTTGAAGATGCCGCTGGCGCAGTTTGCAGACCCCTGGCAGAAGCTGCCCGTGGGACACATGGAGAATGAGGTAGGTTATGTTACGTTTAGGATGTTGAAGAGTGTTATTGCATGATGTCACGTTTAATCCGATTCTTCGTGTTACAGAGGAATGTTAGTGTACAGTCTTGAAGTGCATATGTGGACTAGTAGTTTACAGTGTGCAAACACTGAATTCAAACAAAAAGCTTGCGTTTCAGAATTTCGCTACTTTTCAAACACGTAACTGAATGCAGAAAGTGCGCGCTTTGTAGTTATACGCCGATATTAAAATGCAACAAAATATTAAAAGCGATTTGACGTGTGTCTTTTAAATCCTAACATAGAAATTTCATTGGACCAAAGTGCCTAGCTACATGGTAAAGCTAGAGAATGTGTAAGCCGTCGAGGCAAGACTTGACCAGACAAGCACAGTATGAGTGTGTGTGTGTGTGTGTACCTGTTCGATGTACTTGCTTCGTTCTTACTTAAAATGGACACATGTTTGCCTTTTTGTAACTGGTTGAAGTTTGACTTGAGTATGCATTGGGCAATATGCTCAGGGTGGGGAACTAACTTCTCGTACACAGACTGACAGTCTGTTTCTCAAAACCCAAGTTGGCTGCCTACATACCTAAACAGCATTTTTGGGCGTCACATGCGTGCCCAAAATGCCATAAATGTGCAAAATACAAGTTCATGATACCCCCAAATGCTCTTTCTTGGTAGATAGACGGCCCATTAGCTTCGGAGACATGGTAAGTGTGTTACTTAGATTATGAAACAGTAACCTTAAATTGCATTTTTGTATTCTGGAACTGTGGCTGGATTCACAAAACATTTCTTTAAGAAAAAAATGCTTCTTAACTGCTAGGCAATTTTTTTCTTATTTTCATACATAAGAGAAAAATGTTAGAATATTTTGTATTCCCAAAAATACTTAAGAATGTTCTTATCTTTTTTTAAATATTGTTCTTACCACAAAAACAAATCATCATAAATAACCTCTTAAAATAAGGATAACCTCCAATATATCCTAAATCCCCGAACACAAGATGTTTAATGAGTTTATTGGGTTGTTTCAAATTAATTGTTGTTATTAAGCATTACTACATAACACTAGCTAAATATAATTCAAATTACTACAACTAGGGAAGTACACAAGTTCTCTGAATTGGCACCAACTTTGATCGGTGATGGTTATGTGTGACATGACTTTGCTGGATTTGAAATTCAATAACAGCTTTTCAAAAACTAGGGGCTCACAGCTATAACTAAATATGTTGGGTGGTGCTGTGGAGTGTGTAAAGAAGTTGATGACAAATGACAGAATGTCGTCGTCTGCCTCTAGGCGCAGTGAAGTTTGGTATTACATTGATCAAAATGATCTTACTCAATGATTTTACAAAATTGAATTACATTTGAACAAACAAATTAACAGTAGTTATCACAATATCAATGTACGTTCTGTACAATAATTGGCAGTCTGTTTTAGTAGCTTTTTTTTTGTTTGCTCTGTTTGAGCTTAAATGCTTTTGTTCTGTATATTTTTGTTTACACATGTTGTTTAATGTTTTCAACTAAAAGGAAACCTCAAGATATAAGTTTGTTGTGTATATTGCCTAATCATAAGCTTGTTCAGAAATGATGACAAAGCTGTAGTGATTAAAAAATGTCTTTCTCGTTAAACATAATTTATATAAACAAGTATTCGAAAATTCATTTTTTTATAAGCCCAAATATGCAATATTTTTGAAAAATGCCTATCCCTAAAAAAGTCAAATAGGGACATTTTTAAATTTAGCCTAATTATGACTTTTTGGCAGCATTCAGCACATATGAGAGTAGACATTTTTTTCTTAAGAAAATATTTGAGAATTTCTCAAGAATTTTAGAAAAAATTGAGCTTAGGAACATTCTTACAAACTACTTGAAATTTATCTATGAAATTTTTAAACTTTTTTTATGAAGATTTTATTAGAATTTGATCAAGTTAGACTCCTTATTTCATCTCAGGATTGTGTCTTTCTCTCTATGTTCTGTCTGTGTGTGTGTGTGTGTTTTTGTTTTTTTTAAAAGAAATTAATACTTTTTTCAGCAAGCAAGTATGTATTAAAGGGTTAGTTCACTTTAAAATGAGTACTTTTTACATTTCCTCTTTCACTCTTGTGGGAAAATGTACACTTTGGCTTTACTGACTATTCTGATCAAAAAGAACAGTACTTTTACTTAATTAATTTACTTATATTGTTAGCCAAATTTCACATTCATAAGTGTAAATTTACCAATAAGAAACCAAATTTTATGATTTTGTTGACTGAAATATGTATATATATTGACAGTATCAGAGACTCTTTGAACAAGAAAGCTTTAAAGGGGGGGGGTATAATGCTATTTCATGTATTTTGACTTATTTACACTGTTAAAGAGTTGGATTCTCATGCTAAACATGGCCAAAGTTTCAAAACACAAGTTGAACGTATGACGGAGTATTTCTGTGCCAAAAATACTCTTCCAAATCCTCATAAACTTTGCAGACCTTTTTTCGTGTATGTGCCTGTGTGACGTCAGAAAGGTCAGAATTCCTTGTACAGGCACTTCCCCCGGAAGAGCGCACGCACGTCGACCAGAGTGAGAGAGCAAGAGCACGCCCATCAACGTGCGTTCAGCTTTATGGAAGTCGTAGGCAGCGCTGCACAGGTCACAGGACTTCATGAAATCAACAATGTCACCAAATAAGTGTGTTTTTGGTTGTGAGGGAAAGATAACCTTGCTTCCTAAAGAACCCAGCGTTAAGTGGAGCTGAGAGTTTTGTGCTCACGCATTACATTGATGCGCTCTCGATATTTGTCATTAAAATAACCATAGAAACTGATAGTTGCAATCACTTTTTTATTGGTTAAAACGAATAGAGAATACATTGTGTTTTTCCATGGCTGCTCGAGCCCTCAGGATCGGCGCTTATGGTTTCATAAACAAGGCCCAGTTCTACGCTGGATTTACAGATCGTTTGAAACTAAAAGATGGAGCGGTCACAGTGGTAATGATCCCGGTCATGAGTCAGAACCGCAGGTAATGAGTAAACTGCTTCAAATGTCTGCTTTGTTCGCAATAGGCGCCTACGTGCATATAATGTAAACAACACAAACTTAGTGAATTCATTAATTCATTATTCATCATTCACTATAATCTATATTCATTATAGTGGTTCAAAAGTTATCCAGGGATAATGCGATGGTGTATTGTGTGTGCTTAAGTACATTTGTTTAGCTGACCATTGATAGCTTGCAGATGATCGCTACGCAAAAGCTGCGTGTGCTCGTGACAGCTCGTCACTCTTTAGCTCCACTCACACGGCACGCCTCCAGGCGCTCGGCTGTTTTCGGAAAGACTCGGTACGGTATCTTTCTTTTATAAATATGATCAAACTAAAGACTTTTCGGAGATATGAAGGATGCACTACTACTCTATAGGTACTCAAGATTAACATGAGATTGGCAGAAACNACTTAGCCTATATTGTTAGATTTACCAATAAGAAACCACATTTTATGATTTTGTTGAATGAAATATGTGTTGACAGTATCAGAGACTCTTTGAACAAGAAAGCTTTACGAACTTGTGAACTTTATAATACATTTGATTTTTATCTATCTATCTATATATATTCTATCTTTGCTTTGATATTTACTTCCCCCTTGTTTCTTGATACACTGTATGTTATTGTTCTTTGAATAATAAAAAAAAAAGTTCATTTGTGTGTTTGGATACACTGAGCATCTGAGACAGATCGGGCAGGTTATTTGTGCATCTATCTATTGTTGTCGGGAGAATTCTACCTAGTCGATAACGCAGCGCAATATGGCAAATTTCAGCAGTACACAGTATGCACGTTACAAGGTAGTGATCATTGACATCATTACTTTGTGGTAAAATTTCTATTTCGGTAAGATTGGTTCCATGTGATATATAATTAAATCTAGTGTATGATTAAAACGATGAGTAGGTCTAGTGACGTTTTGCTTGACCCAAAGGAGTTTAGTAAATCTGTAAATGCAGCCCCTAACGTATCCTTTGTATTGTCTACATGAATGTTAAAATCCCCAACAATCAGTGCTTTATCAACGTTAACCAATAGTAGGGCCCTATGAAAACCGTTCCCCCCCCCCCCTAAATTCCGTTTTATATTTTCCCAAATTCCGTTTTTTCAGTTTTAATTTTTCTGGATTCTGTTTTTTTTTTTTTTCAGTTTAAATTTTTTTTGGACTCTAATCATGTCTAATCAATGGAAATAATGAAGCTTATCTAATTTACCAACAATTTATTAAAAGTTTAACAATAAATTACATTTTTTAGGGCCCAATGAAATACGTTTTATTCTTTCCTCTCAAATTCTGTTTTATTTTTACCAAATTCTGTTTTAACTTTTCTGGATTCCATTTTAATGGTTTAATTACATTTTAATAATCAAACAGCATGTCTAATTAATTGAATTCTTAAAAACAACAAAATTTATTAATTAAAGCAGAACTAAGTAACTTTTTTACCTTCATAAATAGTTTTCTAAGTCCTTACGATGGTTAATTGACTTGTAGTGGTGTGTTTGAGGCGTGCACTAACCCCCTCTGGCACGTCTACGCCAGAAAACAGCACTTGCAAGTTGAGTTGCGCCGACCCGACACAATCTCGCCTCATGTTCACGCGAGAGTGACAAAATGCTTTACGGTAATTCAAAATCAATGTATATATTATGACTTTATAAGACAATTTCGAAAATTACCCACCTCCATCGAGATTTCTTGTACTGTATTTGCAAAACTACTGCGCTGGTGAGCGTTGTAGTCCAGAGCTGCGCTTGGAGTATTTACGACAGTGTGATTCACTGAAGGAACCTGTAGGGGGAGCTTCGCAAATCTTACTGAGTTCCGCTTTAAAAAAATTATGTATTTAAATTTTTCCGGCAATCAAATGAACGCATACCATTTAATTTATCTTTTAATCATGAAATTAAACTTTTTTGTCAAACAATGCTGCACAACAGAGCTTTACTGTTAAATTCATTTCAGAGGCTCACAGACATGCAGGGATTCATATTTAAATAGTCTATTTGCAGTTTAATATTAAATTTAATATTCAATATATCGCGATTTGATTTAAGTGTACTGACCTGCCTTTTATTCATTCATCAAAATTTTGACAAATTCTGTGACATTCTGCATTATATACTAAATTCAGTTTTTATGACTGGATTCCGTGATTCCGTCCGTGTTTTCTGCATCGTGGAAATCATAGGGCCCTACAATAGGTCTGAGAGAAAATCTGCTCTTTTAGAAAATCAATATAGGGCCCTGGAGATCTATATACATGGTAGCCAAAGCAAGAAATGTTAGGGATTTTTTCTTATATCTGAGAGTGTAACATTTAGCACAAGCACTTCAAATGAATTAAACCTGTGTTCTGTTTTCTGAGTAACATTAAGAATATCTATAGATAGTTACACAAACGTATCACTTGGCTTCAGAAGGCCTTTATTAACCCCCCGGAGCCGTGTGGAGTACGTTTATGATGGATGGATGCACGTTCTTGAGCTTCAAACTCGTTGCCCCCTTTCACTGCTATCTTTGCAGGTAACTTGAAAAAGTTTTCAAGCCCCAGTAGAGATAATCCATAAACTATTTTGAGAGTATGTTATTATGAGTATATAAATTTGAGTATGGCACAGAAACTCTGCTTGCTCAAGGGGGCAGTTTTAAGTTCTGTTTCCTTTGATAAATGCCATCTGAGTTGATAAATAGTAACAAGCATTGTCTCATTCTGTTAGCCCTCTATCCTCTGGTACTCTTTCCTTAATTAACTTCCCTTTGATCCAGGCTAATCCCGTGGTCTGAAAATAGCTGTCCTACGCTGCCTGTTTTTAGTCCCCTGTTTGTGTGTGGACCTATAAATAATCACTTAGTCTGTGACTTTAAGTAAACAACAATCTTCCACACTGCCATTTTACTCTCATGTCATTGTCAACACTTGGTCTGGTGATTTGGTATTGCATATACTAGACCTGCATGATTCTGGATGAATTAAGAATCACAATTTTTTTTTGTTTAAAACAAAGAACACTATTCTCCCACGATAAGGAATAGAACTAAATTATGTCATTTACTAGAGGTTCTGACAACGTTAATTGCTGCAGTCTATTTAAAAATATTTAATATATATATTTTTAAAATCTGTTTGGATGAACGATTCAATGACTACCCAAGCTTCATATGCACATTTCATATGTACTTATGGTGTTATGGACTTAAAATTGCTGCCGTGTGATCGTGAAGTTCATGTTCGTAGGGTGTCCTTTTTGTCATTTTTGGTTTCAGAAGGGTGCTTGTGAGTGTTTAGGGTGCCATTTTGGGACAGGGCCAATGACTTCACTTGTTTTATTACAGGATGAATCAACATTTTTGAACAAATCTCTTGAATGAATTATTGAATGACAACTAAAAAAATGTAACAGTCACTACTGGTGTAACGATGTAATTGATACAATCCTTATAGGATTAGTTCACTTTCAAATGAAAATTATCCCAAGCTTTACTCACCCTCAAGTCATCCTAGGTGTGCATGACTCTCTTCTTTCTGATGAACGCAATCTGAAATTTTCATACTCGTATACAACTAGGATCGCTTGAGGGTGAGTAAAGCTTGGGGTAATTTCCATTTGAAAGTGAACTAATCCTTTATTTGAAGTGTCACGTTACAACCACTCTCTGGTTCGGAGGCAGCGCCGATGCACATTTGAATGTTTGCTGTGATCATAGTTCTCAAAGGTTTATTAGTTTTCAAAGTTTTTATGCCGTTTTGTGATAATATTTTTCCTGTTTTCTAGGATGACTCCATGGTAGATGATGATGCTCCTGTTCAAGTAAGTTCAACACTATGTACATTTGTGTGTGTTTTATGTGTTTTATGTGTAATCATGTGCCAGTGTGTGCAGTTGAATGTAGTTTGGGTGTGTGTGTCTGCATATTAATAATGATAATAATATGTTTTTTATATAGGAACCAAGGACGCTTTACATAAAGTTAGACAGAATGTCTGTCAAACTGAATTAATTATGTTGACAGATTACAGCAGTTCAGCTTTGTTTCCTCACAGTTTATCAAACAAGCTCTTTGTTCACAGCTTGAGGAGAATTTGATCTACTGTAATGCCCCACCGTCTTTGAATTCAGAGATGTTTCCTATGTCAGCTAGTTGGCTTTTAACATCACATTTCCTGTCTCAGAGGACAGCCTGGTTTTTTTGGTTTCCTGTTGGATGAGTGACATGGCAAGCAGATGTTCAGCATTCTCTTCAAGCAGAGCTTCATTTTCCACTTACCCAGCAGAAACTGAAAGCTGTCATAGATCATTTCATGGGGCCAGTTGCGACCCAAACCACTGTGTTCACTTACAACTGTTACACTGTTTAAAAGTTTGGGGTTGGTAAAAGTTTTTAAAATAAGGATCTTATGCTCACCGAGGCTGCATTTAATGGATCAATAAATGGGTAAAACAGAAATATTGTGAAATATCATTACAATTACAAGAAAATAACTGTATAAATTTATAACTTTTCTGTTTTAATATATTTAAAAATTAAATGTATTCCAGTGATGGCAAATCTGAAAATTTAGCAGCCATTACTCTAATCTTCAGTGTCAGAATCTGAATGATCCTTCAGAAATCATTCTAATATGCTTATTTAGTGCTCAGGAAACATTTCTTATTACCAGTGTTGAAAACAGTTGTGCTGCAGGATTTTTTGATGGATAGAAAGTTCAAAAGAACAGCATTTATTTGAAGTAGTTTTTTGTAACCACGTTAAAGACTTATGAACAATTGAATTTGTCCTTACTGAATAAAAGTATAGATTTCTTTCCAAAAAAAATCTTACTGACCCCAAACTTTTGAACAGTAGTGTATATTTAGGCCTGTCCCATTGAATGTGTGCGTGTATATGGGAAGGAGGACTGTTGAGACATAGCGTGTGTAACACCCACGCTCACTTCCTGTTCCTGTCGTGAGGTGTCCCTCAGACATATCCTTGGTCACATTTCAAATAAAATCTCTTCTGAGATCTGCTAACACTGTCTCAGCCTACTCTTTCTCATGTCAAGCCCCGTCAGTCATCTCATCTGCTCAGAAGCTTCTAGAATTTAATTCATAAATTCAGTTTTAGATTCATTTGCAGAGACTTATGCACCATTATTTAACTTAATTTATTTTATGCAAATCGTTTGTTGCGGTTGTGGCATGATAAGATACATAGGACTTAAAATTTTAAACGGCACATCAGAGAAATTCACTTAAAAACTACAGAGAACAAACATTAATTTCTGCATCCTATACAATGACAAATTACATCTAAATCTCTCTCTAATTAATGTATCTTTACAAAGCCAAGTTAAAGGTAGGGTAGGCAATGTTTTTCATAAACTTTTTGTTATACTGGTTGAAAATCTCTTCACATCCTGATAGCAATCACTAATAGAAGTGGTCTAAATATAATTAAATGTACATATCTTCCGTGGAAGTCTTAGGAACAAAGAATGTTTGCCCAATCATTGCATTCAGTCCGAATGCAATTATAGTATGTCCTACTTGCCTGTCAACGTATACCTCCATGCACCCTACTCCTGCAGACATCACACGTCATCAGAGCGTTTCATAAGGCTATGCAGAGTTGAAGACATAAACATCAAGCACAAGAACACTTTAATTTGCATGTCGTTTTCTGTGCGTACATGCAGAGCCACGAACACAGCTTAAGAACACCAAGTTCTCTTTTTCTTTTGGGCTTGAACCACAACAAAATTAAGTCAATGTCCATCTCGGCAAGTATCCTCGTAAACACAGTCGGTTATGTGTTGTAAACAATTGAGAAAAAAATGGATGCGTATCATTATATTGGATCCGTGGATTCGTCTTATTAGACAGCAGCCTAATACACCCGCAGCTTTTTGTCACCAAGGTTAATTAAACAACAAAAGAGAAAGAGAAAATCACTTTTGTAGCTTTAACGGAGATAAATTGTATTAATGAATGAATGAATTATATTATATGTTATTTATGCAGTGAAGAAACGAATGACACTGTCTGTTATTTGATCAGCTTTTAAATATTCTGCCATCTAGAACTGCTAGTGAAAGCAGGTCAGGAGGGAAGTGTGGATTATTAATGAAGCATGCAGTGTCCCAAAAAACATGGTTAAGGCAATCAAATAACAAGGCTGTCTGTTTGTTAAACGTATTTGCTCTGAAATTCTTCTTGCATAAAAATACTGTACATACAAACATTTCTATGTGCTGGCACAACTTGTATGTCACATCAGTTGCAAGTGCTCTTTTACACATGCACAAACACACACTTATGTCCCATCGCTTTCTTTTAGTTATTTTTGACCTCTGTGGTGGATATTGATGTCTGTGGTCTTTTTCCACCATCAACAGATTATCAGATATCATCCACCATTTATCTAATTCCTGTTGGCAGTTTGGTGTGGCATTTATTGATCAAAATCTGTGTGGATGATTAGATTATAAATTACTTACCACCTTGCTTTCCATCTCAAGTGTATGTTAAGGACAAGAGAGAGCAGGAGGGGAAGAAAAAGGAGATATGATATGTAGTACTCTCAGCTCTATCTAACCAATTTTAACAATAATTAGCATTTTAGTGTGTATAGTTGGATGATTCTGACATAGCACGCTTATTCTGTCTCTGAAGATTCTCTCCTTCCTGATCTCTTCCTCTGCTCATTTGTGGGCATTCAGTCAGTTATTTGTTCATTTTGTTGGATGAGCCAGGTTTAAACCCTCACTGCTTGTTTGTGGTGTTTATTCTCTTTCTCCTCTCACAGGCTTTGACATGCTGCTCCTCTGCAGAGACACCAGCCATCCAGGCTTCCCTTTAACATCCTCTCAGAGTGTGTGTGTGTGTGTGTGTGTGTGTGTGTGTGTTTGTTTGCCTGATCCTCAGTAAAAATTTTTTTTTGGGCATGAGTTTGTATAGAGGGTATGCATTGATGTCACTTTCTCACCGGAACTCCCCCTCAGCCAAACTAAGTGGCCAAAGAGCCTGCTGCATGACTGGATTTAATAGGGGAAACTGCGAAAATGCGAGTAAAACAAACGATTAAACTTAAGGTTAGACTCGATAGTGTTCCTTACAACTAACCAAAGATCCAGTAACCCATTAATATTGACATACAGCCAGGAATAGTGTTTCCTGTTATTTATATGTGCCTGATTTCCGGGGAAATACATAAAGCAAATTTGCCTGTGAACGCTTATAAAGATACAATATAGGTAGGTATAAATCTTTGTGATCACTTATATCAATGATATATATATATATATATATCGTCAAATCGTCCAGCCCTAAAACTTGAATAGTTTTTGTCAGTGTTTATTTAAAAACACCCAATTATGCAGAATATAAGATTGTAAATATTTAATTGATGACTTGTCAATATAAAATATAACAATACTAAATATAGGGTATGATTTTACCCCTAAATTCAATATATTGACACAATGATAACTGCAAATCCACATTTCACTGCTTGGAGTCCAGTTGTTTCTGTGAATTGCAGCGATCCATTTGCTTCTATACCTCAGATTTCTTGTCAGATCTATTTGTAAAGTCAATCGCAAAGCTCTTTGCCATTTTGGATGTGTTTTGTTTGTTTTTCGTTGCATTCATGCTGAAAACCAATGCTGCCGCTCAGTCTTTTTGCCACTCAGTGGGCGTAACCGCAGTCGCTCTGGCCGACGGTGACGTCATGTGCATACCCTCTATTGATGTGATGAAGTGGTGTTGGTGTATCCTGACATTTGATTTTAGTGTTGTTGTTGTTGTTGTTGTTTTTTTAAGTTACACTGCTGTCATCACTGTGTTTCTAACAGTACAGAACAAGATAAGTGATCTGTGTGTGTGTGCTTTGGTGTTGTATTGCATGTTTTGTGGGTGACACAAGCATCCTCATATTTCATATGTCTCTTTCATAGGATGAGGGCTCTGTCAAGGAAATCAGCATCACTCACCACGTCAAGGAGGGTTCGGAGAAAGCTGACCCACGACAGTTTGAGCTCTGCAAGGTTCTGGGCCAGGGCTCTTTTGGCAAGGTCAGGTGAACTGCACATATATAAGTAAAATGACTAAAAATGATTTGTTTCATCATCGTGTTTACATTTTAGAAGCATTGTTCAGCTAATAATGATGCTCATTTATGCAGGTGTTCCTTGTCAAGAAGATAACTGGGCCCGATGCAGGACAGCTCTATGCTATGAAAGTACTAAAGAAAGCTACACTGAAAGGTGTGTGTTTTGTGTGTTGTTTTAGGTCTTTAAAATAATTTTATCTTTTGCTGCCAATTCAGTGTTGTTGAACACATACACACAAAAAAAAAGAAGTTTAAGTTATTTATAATGTTTGTTTATATTTGGGTGTGTGGTTTCAGTACGAGATCGAATACGTACAAAGATGGAGAGAGACATCCTAGTTGAGGTCAACCATCCTTTTATTGTTAAACTGCACTATGGTGAGTTGACATCCCATCACCATTTAGATTTTTATGCTTCATGGTTGTGCATTTCTGTTGAACTTTAATTGAACTTGCAGTACATCATCGTATCTTGTTATCTGGATTACTTTTAAGTACTTGTTTGTTAACTAAATTATTTTTTGTGGTTTCGTTGCCGAACCCAGGGAACTTTAAGAATGTACAATTTAAATTTTAGTACCCTTGTTACAGATCTTTCAACTTTAATTTTGATTCCTCAGCATTTCAGACAGAAGGTAAACTCTATCTGATTCTGGACTTCCTCAGAGGAGGAGATCTCTTCACTCGCCTGTCTAAAGAGGTGAATTACATGTCTAGAACAGACAAATCCAACATGTACACTACAATTTGGGATTGGTATGATTTTTTAAAAATGTTTTTGAAATAGTTCTCTTGCGCTCACTTAGGCTGCATTTATTTGATCAAAAATACTGTAAAAACAGTAATATTGTGAAAATTAATTACCATTTTAAATGACAGTTTTCAGTTTTAATATTTCTTAAAATGTAATTTATTTCTGAGCTGAATTTTCATCAGATATTACTCCAGTCTTCAGTGTCACATGATCCTTCAGAAATCATTCTGATATGGTGCTCAAGAAAAATGTATTTTTATCAATGTTGAAAAAAGTTGCGCTGCTTAATTTTTTGTGGAAACTGAAGACTTTTTTTCAGTATTCTTTGATGAATAGAAAGAATTTTTAGATACTTTGTTTTAACTATTTTGCAAAAATATTAGTCTTTTTTTAATCAGTTTTAATGCGTCGTTGCTGAATAAAAGTTAATTTCTTTTGACAAATAAACTCTAGGATTCTTTATATTTTGGTTGATTTTTATGAAAGTGAGATTTAGTTTTAGATTTTTTTTAAGAAACTTTAAAAACCTTTGATACATTTTGCTTTATTTGATACATTTTGCTTTATTTGTTGTTTATATATAGTATAGTGGCTTACTTTCTCACGTTTTCCACTTATTTTTTGCCATGAATATAGCCGTGGTAGTGTGGTGCTAAATGAAAAACAAATAAACGAACAAACTTTCAACAAAAAAACTGAAAATCTTACTAATCTCAAACTTTTAAACAGTAGTGTACATTTAAATCTCAATTTAATTGTGAGCGCGCATTTAAAATTAAGAATTTAGAAATTAAAAATATTAAGACTGAATATTAGACTAGAGTAAGTTCTGCTAGTTCTTCTACCGCTCTTTTATGTCTTTTTTTTATTTAGGTCATGTTTACAGAGGAGGATGTAAAGTTCTACCTTGCAGAGCTGGCTTTGGCTTTGAACCATTTACATGGACTGGGAATCATCTACAGAGATCTCAAACCAGAAAAGTGTGTTTCTCACCCGCATATTACATAAAATGCAAGGTTAGGGCTGTCGCAGTAAAGGAATTTCCCTTTCAGTGATTTTGAGTGGCTCAATATTGCGATATGCGATATTATCGCCATATTATTATAATATATAAGATTATTATTTTGCTAAATAAATAAGCTTGTTGGGATATTATTATATTTATATCAGTTTTGATTCTTGAATCTGACTGGACAAGAGGCTTTCCAAAAGTGCTGATATTTCACTGGCACATCTCTGCTTGCTAGACAGGCTGTCAGTCAGTGCAGTTACGTTTTTATGCCAGTAGTTGGCAGCAAGGGACTGTCTTTATGAGTGAGTCATCAATAAACCTTCATAATAGGCTTAAAACGCTGATTCATTTATGAATTAAACAAGGTATTGAAATTGATTTAACTTTGAGTCCCACTTCAGAAGGCTCAACTGACCTTCAGCTGGGTAACACTGAAGCTGATCAGTGTTACCCAGCTACCCACTTCATAGAGATCAATGGCACTGATTCAATGCATTGAACAGCGCTGACTCCAGTCATGGAGCATTCAAACGATAAAAGGATACTATGACAGATATCGTTTTAATTTTCTGACAACTGATGGCCAACTGATTTATTTCACAAAAAATTGACTTTTCCTGAAGAAGGACAGACGCAGGTAATCGTACACGTACAGTTCCCTTGTCACTGTCTGCTCTCTCTCTCTCTGTTTCTGTGGGTGTGTGGAGGAGCTCCTTTTCAGACACCGAGAGCAGATGAGATGACAAAGGCAGCGTTATAGGCTAAAATGTTTGTGAAATTAATTTTTATGTAAACACAATGGGCAGTATATCGCATCACCAAAACATATCGCAGTCAAATATATCGTCGATATACTGATTATCGTGACAGGCCTATGTGAGGTCACACAGCTCAAAGTACAGCAGGAGACTGCATAGTTACAACTACATGTTTGAGAACACATCATTTACTTGTAAAAAAAAAAAACATTTTAACAATGATTATATCCAGTAAATATTAGAACGTTTATAATAACAACACTTTGACTATGCCAATGCATTGCACATTTTCATGAGTGAACCAAATTTGGATCTCTTACAGTATTCTTTTGGATAATGATGGACACATCAAACTTACAGGTATGTGTGTTTTATCACTGCATAATGATAAGGGCTTATATTGGTATAAAACTAAATCTTGAATTAACTCAGGTCATAGATATGAGCATTTTGTGAGAATCTTATAATGATCAGTGTGTCAGTATGTATTAGATTTGTTGTGTCTGTGTATGTGTTACTTAGACTTTGGGTTGAGTAAAGAGTCCATTGACCATGAGAACAAGGCATATTCGTTTTGTGGTACAGTGGAGTATATGGCTCCAGAGGTCGTCAACCGCAGAGGTCATACCCACAGTGCTGACTGGTGGTCCTATGGCGTGCTAATGGTGAGAGTTGTGGGGTTAAGCTGAAATTACTCTTCAGTTTCAAATAAACACAAACATAATTTATCATCAAGTTGGTCAAACATAATATTTGTGGATCAGTGCAGTGATTATTGTGTATTTCCACCTCCTTAGTTTGAAATGCTGACTGGAACACTTCCATTCCAAGGGAAAGACCGCAAGGAAACCATGACAATGATCTTAAAGTGAGTCTTATTTCCTTAAAAATAGTATTTGTATATAGTATAAGAGTTTTGTAATAGTATAAGAGTATTTGCACTGACATTGTTTTTTGTGCCTCAAGGGCTAAGCTAGGAATGCCTCAGTTTCTCAGCCCTGAGGCCCAGTCTCTGCTCCGCAATCTGTTCAAGAGGAATCCTGGCAACCGCTTAGGTGAAAAAGCTCATTTTCAGCTAGTTTCAAAGAACAGGTTGTTCATGCTGAGTACATTTGGTGAATTTTTCAGTCTGTTCATTGAATGTTGGGGTTGGAATTTCAGGAGCCGGGCCTGATGGAGTAGAAGAGATCAAAAGACATTTATTCTTCAGCACAATTGACTGGAATGTAAGTTTACAAGAAATTGAATGAATCACAAATTGAAGATATTAGCCCCAAAATAATAATTTACTCATCCTCATGTCTCTCTTACCATGTATAATTTTTTTGTTTTTTTTAGTATCTGTCACTATTGGACTTTGAATTGATCATGTGCATTTCCTCTAATTTTACATTTGCATTACCTTTGCTGTTATGCTCACCTAAACTTAGTTTAAAGCACCAGTAATTATATAACATGCATTCCTAATTTTTATGCTTACAGAAATGAGTATTTTTTTCCCCTCTAGAAATTATTCAGAAAGGAAGTGCCTCCTCCCTTTAAGCCTGCCATCCAGAGGCCAGATGATACAATCTACTTTGACAAAGAGTTTACTGCCAAAACCCCACGAGGTAAGCGATGCAAACATTCCCTTTTTTTAGCAGGAGATGCATTTCTAGACACAGCAATTGGGCGGTACTCACTTGCCTGTTTCTTTGTTCCCAGACTCTCCTGGTATCCCTCCTAGTGCCAATGCTCATCAGCTCTTCAGAGGGTTTAGCTTTGTTGCTATGGGAGTAGAAGAGGAAAGCCAGCCACCCATTCAGAGCAACGTCAACTTGAGCGGCATACTGCAGGTATACTCGCATCATTTGCACGCTCCTTCTCTCAAACCCCTTTAACATCTGTGCACATGGGAATAAAGTGCATGTGTGAATGTTATCCAGCAACCCCACCGGAGCACGCTTCAGTTCACAGATGTGTATGATGTTAAAGAAGACATTGGTGTGGGCTCCTATTCCATCTGCAAGCGCTGTGTGCACAAGAGCTCAGGCATGGACTATGCAGTTAAGGTAACCGCATACCTTTTCATCTGTTTTTATTGATGTGTTTATGGTTCTTACAGTTTTATAGAGAGGTGTATTGGCAGTTCTGATTGGTTTGTCAGTTGTAGAAGAGGTTTAATCATTTTTAATTGTTTTTTCAATGATACACTACCATTCAAAAGGATTTATTTTTGAAAGAAGTCTTTTATTCTTACCAAGGCTGAATTTATTTGATCAAAAATACAGTAAAAACAGTAATTTTGTGAATATTATTACTAACTATAAGCTAACTGTCTTCTATTTTAATGTGTTGTAAAATGTCATCTATTCCTGTGGTGGCAAAGCTGAATTTTCGGCATCATTACTTGTCTTCATTGTCACGTGATCCTTCATAAATCATTCTTATATGCTGATTTGGTGTTCAAGAACCATTTCTTATTGTTTTAAAGCCTGTGGAATTTTTGTGGAAACCGTGATACATTTATTTCAGGATTCTTTGATTAATAGAAAGTTCAAAAGAACAGCATTTATTTGAAATATATATCTTTTGTAACCATGTAAAAGTCTTTACTATTACTTTTGATCAATTTAATGCATCCTGGCTCAATTGAAAGTATTGCATTTATTAAAAAAATTCTTATTGACAACTTTTTGTATAGTTCTGATTTTTCTGTTTGTATTGGAGTTATTAGAGATTTCTCAATGGCTCTGATTGGATTGCAGATTATCAATAAGGAGAGGAGAGATCCAGCAGAGGAGGTTGAGATTCTGCTGCGATATGGACAACATCCCAACATCATTACTCTGAAGGACGTGAGTGACTTTTGTTTGTGTGCTTGTCTGTAGGAAACTTCTAACTCAAATATCCCAGGTGTTGTCTGCCATTATTCTGAGTCTGTGTGGTGTTATAGGTGTTCGATGATGGCCGATCAGTATACCTGGTCACAGAGTTGATGAAAGGTGGAGAACTACTGGATAAAATCCTCAGACAAAAGTTTTTCTCTGAGAGAGAGGCCAGCGCTGTCCTCCACACCATTACAAAGACTGTTGAATATCTGCATGCCCAAGGGGTAAAAGCATACACACACACCAAATATTATTGATATAATATTTAATGTCCACAATAAATAAATATACGATTACATGCATTTAAACATCTTTTTAACGTGCCCTAAAAAAATCAACATGCAGCATTACTTAAGCAACACATTATGCTCACCAAGGCTGCATTTATTTAATCAAAAATACTGTAAAAACAGCAATATTGCAAAATATTATTACAAATTAAAATAACTGTTTTCTATTTGAATATATTTAAAAATCGAATTTATTCCTGTGATGGCAAAGCTGAATTTTTAGCATCATTACTCCAGTCTTTAGTGTCACATGATCCTTCAGAAATCATTCTTATGATGATTTGCGTCAGGTAACATTTCTTATTATTATTATCAATGCTGAAAACAGTCATGCTGTTTAATATTTTTGTGGAAATGGTGATATTTATTTATTTTTTTAGGATTCTCTAATGAATAGAAAGTTAAATGAACAGTATTTATTAGATGTATTTATTAAATTTATTAAAGAATTTATCAAATAAAAAAATCTTTTGTAACATTATAAATGACACTTTTGATCAATTTAATGCATCATTGATGAATAAAAGTATTAATTTCTCTTTTTTTTTTCCTAATCTTACCACAAATGTTTGAATGGTATCATTGTTTCCACACAAATTTTCAGCAGAAAAAAAAACTTTTCAACATTGATAATAATAATAATAAGAAGAAGAATGTTACCTGAAGCAAATCAGCATATTAGAATGATTTCTGAAGGATCACGTGACTCTGAAGACAGAAGAAATGATGCTGAAAATTAAACTTTGCCATCACATAAATTACATTTTTAAATGTATTAAAATAAAAACAATTATTTTAAATTGCAATAATATTTCACAATATTACTGTTTTGATTAAATAAATACATACAGCCTTGGTTTAGCATAAGTCTTCTTTCAAAAGCATTAAAAAATTGTAATGTTTCTAAACTTTTTGCAGATATTGTATATTTTCTATACACTATATTTCCAAAAGTATTTGGACACCCCTCCAAATAATTGAATTCAGGTGTTCCAATCACTTCCATGGCCACAGGTGTATAAAATCAAGCACCTAGGCATGCAGACTGCTTCTACAAACATTTGTGAAGGAATGGGTCGCTCTCAGGAGCTCAGTGAATTCAAGCGTGGTACCATGATAGGTTGCCACCTGTGCAATAAGTCCATTCATTAAATTTCCTCACTACCAAATATTCCACTGTCAACTGTAAGTGGTATCATAACAAAGTGGAAGCAATTGGGCCACGTAAAATCACTGAGCGGGGTCAACGCATGCTGAGGCGCGCAGTGCGCAGAAGTCGCCAACTTTCTGCAGAGTCAATAGCTACAGACCTCCAAACTTCATGTGGCCTTCAGATTAGCTAAAGCTTTGGCGGTACTTGCCTGACTGCATTGTGCCAAGTGTAGAGTTTGGTGGAAGGGGGATTATGGTGTGGGGTTGTTTTTCAGGGGTTGGGCTTGGCCCCTTAGTTCCAGTGAAAGGAACTCTTAATGCTTCACCATACCAAGACATTTTGGACAATTTCATGCTCCCAACTTTGTGGGAACAGTTTGGGGATGGCCCCTTCCTGTTCCAACATGACTGCTCACCAGTGCACAAAGCAACGTCCATAAAGACATGGATGAGCAGTTTGGTGTGGAGGAACTTGACTATCCTGACTTCAACCCAATAGAACACCTTTGGAATGAATAAGAGCGGAGATTGCGAGCCAGGCCTTCTCGCCGACATCACTGCCTGACCTCACAAATGCGCTTTTAGAAGAATGGTCAAAAATTCCCATAAACACACTCCTAAACCATGTAGAAAGCCTTCCAAGAAGAGTTGAAGCTGTTATAACTGCAAAGGGTGGGCCAACTCCATATTAAACCCTACCGATTAAGAATGGGATGTCATTAAAGTTCATGTGCATGTTAAGGCAGGCGTCTCAAAACTTTTGGCAATATAGTGTATGTATTTTTTTTTTAAGTTTTAGTTAAATATTTATATAAATAAAATGTATTTAAATACACATTATATAAATCTATATTCAGTATGAGTCTATTAGGGTTAATAGGTTGGCACTTTGTTTATCAAATATATTTATTTAAATAAATATGCTTTTATTTATTTAAATATTTTATGTTTAAATATTATTATGTTTAATATATTGGCACTTTGGTTGCAGGTAGTACACAGAGACCTAAAGCCCAGTAATATATTGTATGTGGATGAATCAGGCAATCCAGAATCAATCAGGATCTGTGATTTTGGTTTTGCCAAACAACTTAGAGCAGAAAACGGGCTGCTGATGACACCATGCTACACTGCTAACTTTGTTGCACCAGAGGTACCTGTTGACCTGTATTTGTTTTAGATGGGAGACTAGATATATCTAGATTTTGTGTGTAATATTATATTATATTATATTATAATGTGGTATGTGTGTTATCCGCTCAGGTCCTGAAGAAGCAAGGCTATGATGCAGCTTGTGATATATGGAGTCTGGGAGTTCTCCTTTATACCATGCTCACAGGGTACATTAACTCACTATACAAGTCCAGCTTTCAAGACTTTTTATCCTCCATTTTACTTTTTTTTTTTATACTCCAAATGTTGCAAGAAAATGAATGATTTAGCATGATGTAGTTTAAATACAATATTCATGTCAGTTTCAAAACCACTCTTGTCCGTCCTTCAGGTTCACTCCATTTGCTAATGGCCCGGAAGATACACCGGAAGAGATTCTGGCTCGGATTGGCAGTGGGAAATTTTCCCTGACTGGTGGATACTGGAATTCTGTTTCTTTTCAGGCAAAGGTTGCAGGCTCTCCTTTTGTTTAACACACTTCTTAGCCAAATGTATGTTCTATCTGTTTGATCTTTAAACTTCTTTGTTGACAGGACCTGGTATCAAAGATGCTTCATGTTGACCCTCATAAGAGACTGACCGCTGCTCAAGTTCTTCGTCAACCATGGATAATCAACAAGGAACAGCTACCCAAATACCAACTCAACCGCCAGGACGCCCCTCATCTAGTGAAGGTTTGCATTGTAATAATAGTTTCAAATGTGAAACTAACAGTATCAGAAACGTAATTATGCTTTCCCTGTCAGCCCGACAGCCCTATCATTATCATCACATTATAATTCTTAATGCTTATGTTTGACTGTATTCTTATTAAGATTTTTCTCTTTTATCTCAGGGAGCGATGGCAGCCACTTATTCAGCCCTAAACAGAAATGTTTCTCCCGTACTGGACCCGGTGGGTTGCTCCACACTTGCTCAGCGCCGTGGTGTCAAAAAGCTGACCTCTACCGCCCTGTAATCATTCAAATCTAACCCCAAACTACAAATGGCACATAAGTTTGCGAGATATCTGTCGATTCTAGCTTTATCATGTAATGGCAGTCCAAACCAAAAAAAAAAAACCAACACTTTTTTTTCCCCAATTCTTGTAATTCATCATCGCTGCATCACCATGTAGAATATTTTACAACACTCTTAGGAGAATGTTAAATTCATGTACAATTGTTTTATAAAAATACTCTAGAAATTTACTTCATATGGAATTATATATATGAATATAAAAGTATTTCTGTGCAGTCTGTGTGGAGATGATAATGTATGATGTTAAGAGACTGTGGTACAGTTTGTTTTCTGTATTATGGTGGTGATTTCATGCCTAGAGACTGCATGGAACCGTACTATTGCTAGCATCACCAATCATAGCTGTGCCCACCCTCTTCAAGACAGACCTCATGTGCTGAAATGGCTTACTCAAGCTTTTCTTTTTAAGAGAAAGCTATCAGTTAGTGATGCCACTATATGCAACTTCAGATGGTGTTTAAACATGGTGCAGTGTTGAAACCTTTTTTGTGAAATCAAAGAAAACTATGCAAGTGAACTTACAATCCTCATTGTATGTCCCTAGAAACGTAGAGAGAATGTCACAAACCAAGTGTTTCGTGTTAATATAGTGTTTTAATTGGGCAAAGTGGTCCAGAAACCCTTTGTCATGCACATGTGTCTTAAAGGGCATTTGATTTACAAAAAAGGCAATCATATAGTGACCTCATCCTTGGAGTCTTTTTCCTCTCCAGCAGACCAATATTCTTCATATAAGAGCCTCTCATCAGAACTAAAATGAGGCAAATTGTATGCTGTATCTTTCATAATGGATATGGTAAAATTGTGTAGGAGCCGACTGTAGGTGGCTATATAAGGACAGTTTGTTTGTTTTTCAATGGGAATGACCAATATACTGCTGTCTTACTCTGATTCGTAACACTCCTCTTTTTGTATTTCTTTGTTTATTCTCTTCTTGAAATTAAAGGGAAATATGCAGGCTGTATCAATCAATTTTTTTAATCATGATTTTAAAGACTATTCAGAACTTATTATTTTTATATCTGATAATGAACTTGTCTCTATGTATAGTTATGTTTGTATGTGAGGCCACGTGTTTGGGGAGAATTGGGCCACAGGCGGTGTCTTGTACTGGAATTAATTTACATGAATTAGTCAGACTGTTTTATATTGTTGCTGCTCTATTTTAATAATCACAGTGCAAGTGAGAAATATGTCCTTGTGATCTCTCATCGCCTCTATTGTATAACACGGGCCATGTTCTTTTTTTCAGCACATTTGGGCTTGGGAGAGCAGGATTGTATTCATGTTTTAAAAAATTATCAAGTTTAAACAAAATAAATCTTGCAATACTGTTTTATGTTTTTTTTTTTTTTTGAATGACTCGACAGCATTGAAACTTTGAAAACATATTGTCCTCATATTGTATTTCTAGCCCAATAAAAATGGTCTCTTTGAGATTGTAAATAAAGTTTTTTGGGAAAATCAAGCGTTGCGCAGCCGTAGATTACTGGCTTAAGCGGAAGTCTTCAAAAGGGGAGAGGGAGATTATTTGACGTTCTTTTCTTAAAATTTAACATTTACTTATTATACGACATCATTGAACAAAGACTGCAGTATCTGTAATCCGAATATGCCAAAGAATAAAGGTAAGGGAAACAAGACACTTTATTGTTCCAAGCAGCTGTTAATGTCTGAATTCAGCCTAGCTCTCGAGCAAACCACCCGGCCTTCGCCAGCAACGTGACCACGAGCCCTCATGAGCCAAACTAGTTGCTTGTATAGGGGTAGTCGCTGCTTGAGCGGAAGTGTATTATTAAGATACTGACACGTTTAATCAGTTTGTCTCTTTATAAAGTTTTCTTTAGTTACACTTTCTGCGGGTTACATCATTACCCCGTTGTTGTGCCGAATTCTGACCTCCGCCAGATTATTACCCCCCTGAGTCCCTAGTATAGGTAGGTTTAGAATTAGGCAGGTCTAATTATTTGGCAGGGAGTTAAAATTCTGCACAACACCTGTATGTGGCGCCACCTGTCTTATTGAGTCATTCATTTAACTGATTCGTTAAAAACAAGTCGACCCAAACATCCTGCGTGACACGTGAATTTACCTTGTAAAGCCTGACATATGAAATAAAAGCCTGATTTTTTTCTTCTTCTTCTTTTCTTTCAAATGGAAATTGAACCTTTGGGGAAAATGTTTTTTTTTTTGTTAATGCTTTGATTAAATGATTGCATATATTTTATTTGATACATTAGGCTTTTATGACCTATATAGTATGATGTAGTTAGAATATGGAACTCGCAATTGAGGTGTACAATTGAATGCCGTTATTGTTATTAATGATATTTAAATGTTCAGTTATGATCAAATAATTTTTATTAATGGGGGTGAAACATATAATGCAATGCAATACATTTATGGCAGAGATCATTGTATTGCAAAATAAATGGATAATCAAGAAAAAATCATAAACAAGATCATCAAGAAAATATGATGTAGGCTATAATCAAGCAAACCCAAGTAAATGTTCATAATATAATATAAAAGTTATTCTTATGTTAAATCATTAATGTACCACGACCTGAAGGTGAACATTTGTATGGTAATAGGCCTTTTACTTATAAAAAATTATAGAGGGCATGTATCAAAAATGATACAGTAGGCTTTATAGAGTTTATGTGAATATTCAGAGAGAAAATTAACCACAACAGTTACTGTGAGTACAATACATTGGGAATCCTAGTATAATAATAGCAAGAAAAAACGGTATAGAACATGCACAGTATGTCACATGTATGTAAATAACTGTACAGCTGGTTCTGATTTTGAATCCAACGTATTAGATTTTGGAATAGGTGACAACCAGGATGAGAGAGGGAACTGAGATATAATAGAAGATCTAATATCTGCTGTTTATGAACAGTATAATTCAGAGTCGTCTTTTTTTTTTCAGGTAAAGGAGGTAAGAATCGGCGGCGTGGTAAGAACGAGAACGAGTCCGAGAAGAGAGAACTGGTTTTCAAGGAGGACGGCCAGGGTAAGTAAATATCAACATGTGGGATAGCATTGAGATCGACTAATAGTTAAGCCCTCTGTATATATGCAAATATATAACTATTTTCACCACATAATTTTATGCTCCTTTACTCTGATTTTGGTGATGTTGTTTTTTGTCAACAGTTTGGGGTCAGTAAGATTTTTGTTTATAATTTTTTTTTTTTAAGAAATCAACACTTCAAGCAAGGATCAGTGGTGGTCAGTTCCGGTGTGTGCTCCATCACTGTGCACATTTTGTATCTCTTATCTGACACACTCTGGCTATGTCTATATTAACCAGGTATATTTGAAAAATACTTCATTTCAAACGCTCTCGTCCACACTAGCATTTTCAAGCATTTTACAAAAGTTTCTCGTCCACACTAAAACGTCAGAAAAAGCCTAAATCATCTTACTGCACATGTGTAAAACATAATAAAAGCTCACTGAGATGATACCAGGCATAGTTCTCACGCTATTCTTCTGGCATGATAGTTCTGTTAGCAAAATATCCCACCACTTACTGGTGTGTCAGGGTTGCACTCAATCCCCGTTTCGTGTAGGGTCTAAAATGGCCCTCATGTTTTGGCACAGGACAGCAATTGTGGATTAGTGTGGATTAGTGTTTATCAGTGGCCACTGCGATGGCCCTCCAGGACTGGACTTGAGGAACCCTGGTGTAGATGAAGCTTCAGTTTGGTTCATAGATCTCTCTCCTAAAAAGCTGATGGTCTGAATCCATGTGTTAGATAAGAGAGGTGGGGTGCCAGGAACCACTGCACTAAATTTAATCTTTTTACAGGGTTCGTACAAGGTGCTTAAAGTGCTTGAAGTACTTGAATTTCACTTTTTGAAATTTAAGTCCTGGAAAACCCTTGAAAAGTTTTTTTTTTATATATATATATAAATGAATTGTCTACTTGCTCACTCTAAAAGTCAGTTAAAGTCAGTCCCTTGCCGCCACCTACTGGTATAACTATGGAACCTACACTGAAGTAGTCGATAAATCTCCATTATTAACATATAGATGTTTCTCAATAACAAGTACGCCAAAATTATGATTTATTTAACAATAATTTCCATTATAAACTTTGCATTTAATATATATTATTAAATAAGTTGTATTTTGGCTACCTTATATCTGTAATTTGAGTTAAAAAAAATCCTTAAATAAAAATATTGTTTGATAAGTGCTGATTGTAAACCTTGAAAACAAAAAAAAAGTAGTGCTTGAAAAGACCTTGAAATTCCTGGAATTTCATTTTACAGAATCTGTATGAACCCTGTTTTTATATTATACATTTCTTTAATATTTCAAATAAATTATGTTCTTTTGAACTTTCTATAAATAATAATAAACTTTCTAAAAAATAGTATCAAGTCTCCACTAAAATATTAAGCTGCACAACTTTTTTTTAACATTGATCATAATAAGAAATGTTTCTAGAATGTTTTCTTATGGACCATGTGACACTGAAGACTGAAGTAATAGCTGCTGAAAATTACATTTTATAATACACTGCCTGGCCAAAAAAAGTCACTGTTTGGATTTAAATAGGCAAATAATTAACCCCTGTGGCCTGTTGCATGAAGCTAGTTGAACAAACTCTTCAGAATAGGTTTGGAGTTGACAAATCCAGATAAATCCAAACTGGTTTAGATCAGGCTCAATGGGCTCACAAAGCTCGGTATAAACATTCTCTGTCAACTCTGCCAACAAGGTTTAATCCAGAGTTTTGCGATTAACTCTGAAGTGTGTGCACCTGAATGTGTGACATGTGCGGCAAACAGCCAATCACACGGAACATGGAGAACGTCCATTTGATTTACTTCTCGCGAGAGAGCCGCGCAATTCACGTCTCTTCTGAAGATTAAAAGATCGATATGAAAAAATATCATGAAATTAAATGCATTTACAAAGCAGGAATAAACACTGCTGCTGCAGTGAAAGTTTGAGTAGGCAACTGAAAGAAAAACTATATCAATGCATGTGAATCAAACAAATAGGCCTTATAATTTATATAGCTTCAGAATGAGCTTAAAGGAATACATGTAAGCATAACCTGTTTTAAAGCTTTATATATTAATGCATGTATTATATTTATTTTATTATAAGTTTAATATTGTCAATTAATCTAATAATTATGAATATGTCCTATGAATTATACATAATTATAATTTATTTAATATAAGTATAATAAATAATTAACAGCAAAAGATGAGAAATTTTGTCTCTAAAATGTTTTCACTATAAATTTGGAGCGAGAGATGCAGGGGGAGTGGCTTTATTGCATCAGCTACAGGTCACTCACACCTGATTGGTCGAGTTTTGGTCTGCTATCTCTAAACCAGAATAAAACCTGTTCCGGAGCAGGTTAGCCGTGTAGCGTAAGTTACCATAGCAATGAAACCCGCTAAAAACCAATCCAGCTTCATGAGAGTTTGCTCAAACTAATCTTGAACTTACCTGGGTAGAAACTGAAACCGGCTGTGTGTAACAGGCCACAGGTTTCACAGACAAGGCTTAAGGTAGTCCTAGACTAAAAAGCAAGTTTGAGCTGTTTTAACTGAAAGAAACTTGTACTGACATATCTTAAAATATTTCAGTGCCATTGTTTTGTCTCAAGATGCACACCAGTAATGTATAGTGTACGTTTATAAAAGCTACTTAAATATCCTAATTGAACTAAGGCCTAATCCTGGCTTAGGCTAAGCCCTGTCTGTGAAACCAGGCCTAAGAGTCTGTGATTGGATCATTATTGCAGTGATTATGTTTCTAGTATGTTACATGTTTGGCAACAGTTTTTCTAAGCCTAATTGATGGAGCTTTTCATTTCTTAAAGGTCCCATGGCATGAAAATTTCACTTTATGAGATTTTTTAACATTAATATGAGTTCCCCTAGCCTGCAAATGGTCCCCCATTGGCTAGAAAAGGCGATGGGTGTAAAACGAGCCCTGGGTATTTTGCTTCGCCTTTGAGAAAATGAAAGCTCAGACGGCCCAATCTGGAATCTTCCCTATATGTCGTCATACGGGGAAAGGTTAGCTCCCCTTTCTCTGCTTTGCCTGCCCATGAGAAAATGAGCTACTACAGTGAGTGCAAGGCGAGCGCAATATTTTTTTCCCTCGAGAGAGACATCATGGCTTGCAAACGAGCGAAGCATGGCAGTTGCTCAGTGTCTGGATGTACAAATGAACACCGAAGTATTTTTTTAGTTCCTTCACCCGAGCCTATGAAGAAATAGTGGGTTAATTTTATTTTCTCTGGTAATGCGGCGATACAACTTCCCATAGTTTTGTATGTCTGCGCCACACATTTCACCGACGACTGTTTCCTCAACGTGGGCCAATACAGCCCAGTTACTGTCGCTAATGTAAAGTTAGATAGCATCAAGTATTTGTGTGAATACACTCACTGTAACACAAGTGTTGTACATTTCTTTGTTGTTTGGATAACCGTTCTGCTGTTGGTGTTATATCCACATTTTCAGATTGCAGAGCTTGATGTTATTGTAATAAAGAAAGATTGTAAAAACTTTTAAGATTTATGAAATATAAAATATGTAAACAAATAAATGATGTTGGCATGGTAGCACATTTTCCACAATGGCACCTATCCGAAAAGGTATTTGTAATAATGGCAGAGGTCTGACTAATTTATTGCTCTGGTTAGTGTCTATAGCTGATAATTACATATATAATTATTACATATATTAATTATATTATTATTATTATTATTATTATTATATTATTACATATATTAATATATTATTAATTATTATATATATTATTACATATATATATATATATATATATATATACGATAGCATATCAGAGCAACATGAAAAGCCAACAATGTAGGCTAGCTTTAGCTAGATGATAATAACTGTAACAGCATAAACAAACCAACTAAAGTACCGTATCCAGACACAATGTTTTAAACTAACCATTCGGAGACGTCCTGCTGTAGCCGCTGAGTTGCAACTTCTTCATCCGGTGCTTCTCCACCTGGATCAGATTCTGGGTCAAACTGAAACGCGTGAACGACTGCGTGTCTATGAGCCATAGCGATACATCCACTGTCAACATTAGCGCATGGTACTGTAGCCGCAAGCTGCTTAAGGCCACACCCACCCTCCACCTTGCCCCGCCTTTCTCCTCCTCATTAGCATTTAAAGCTACAGTTCCAGAAACGGCACGTCCTGAGGAAAGCTCATTGTTGGACTGGCTTGTAGTGGCTGAAATTCTGCACCAAGGCTGAATTTCAGGAAAGAGACTTCAGATACAATACTAGGGACCACTTAGGCCTATATAAAAGCATCCAAAAAGTAGCATGTCATGGGACCTTTAAACAACCATATAGGAAGACGTATCATGGCCAGATTCTAGGATGACAATGTCAAGATTCATCAGGGTCAAATTGTGAAAGAATGGTTGTGAGTGAGCATAAAGAATCATTTTCACACATTAATTGGCACCTCTGAGCCAGACCTTAAATTCATTGAAAGTCTTTGGGATGTGCTGGAGGAGACTTCACAGAGTGCTTGACTCTTGAATTGTCAATACAAGATCTTTTGGTCATGATGATTGATCATGATTGATCTTGATGGAAATAACATCACATTTATTTCCATCTAGAGGTGCATCAATTTTTTTGACAATTCAAGAGTCAAGCACTCTGTGAAGTCTCCTCCAGCACATCCCAAAGACTTTCAATGAATTTAAGGTCTGGCTCAGAGGTGCCAATTAATGTGTGAAAATGGTTGTGAGGGAGCATAAAGAATCATTCTTTCACAATTTGACCCTGATGAATCTTGACATTGTCATCCTGGAATCTGGCCATGATACGTCTTCCTATATGGTTGTTTAAGAAATTAAAAGCTACACACTTCATCAACTGTTGCCAAACATATAAAATACTAGAAACATAATCACTGCAATAATGATACAATGATAGACTCTTAAGCTTTTGCCTATTTAAATCCAAACAGTGACTTTTTTTGGCGGGGCAGTGTATATTGTAATAGAACTTTGTATTAATATTTTATTCACGATATTAGTGCTTTTGTGTACTTTTTATATTTGATCAATTCTTTCAAAAACATTTTTTTTTAAAAATCTTACTGACCTCAAACTTTTGAATGGTTGTGTGTGTATATACAAGAAACCAAGTTAAGATGCTCTTCAGTTATTCAACATCTCCCAATGTCTTGTGCTAGAATATGCTCAGGTGATAAAGATGCTGGGAAATGGGCGGTTAGAGGCCATGTGCTTTGATGGGGTCAAGCGGCTTTGCCACATCAGAGGAAAACTCCGGAAAAAGGTGTGATAATGTTAATGATGACAGTCTCTTCTTTGTATTGTATTGTATTATATTGTATAATATTGACTTTTATTGTCCCCGTGGGTAAATTGTTTCATTGAGTTTCAATAAACATGGCGTTCACATGTAAACAATGTACACAAATGTAAAAATCCCATCCATCACCATCCACTAAAATCTTACCTGAGACAATACTCATGCTCAGTAGACATACACAGCGCAAAAAAAAAAAAAAATTGTTTTTAAATACTGGCATCCTAAATCTCCAACATGAAGGTAATAGCTCAGACTCTCACAACTTAATAAGGACACAGCTAAACCAACTTTTTTTTTCTTCTTTTTTATGTTGGACTTTGAAACTTTTTTCCAGCCCAAATATTAAACAAATAGTCTTATGTCCTTTAGGTTTGGATCAACACGTCTGACATAATCCTTGTTGGTCTTAGAGATTACCAGGTAGGTGTTATATATTTTTATTTATTTATTTTTTCATTAATAGACATTTTATTATATTATTATTATGTTATTTTTTCATTTGTATTTCATAGGATAACAAAGCAGATGTCATTTTAAAGTACAATGCAGATGAGGCTCGCAGTCTTAAAGCATACGGAGAGCTTCCAGAACATGGTAAGTCACAAACTGGCATCATTCATGTTTTGTTTTTTTGTTTTTTTACTTTTTTAGTTATTTTATGAAAATGTCATAGTACTAAAACAAATCGCCCACAATTATAAGTGCACAAGCTCTCACGTAGCACAAGTTTTGTATCCTCAAGGATGAGAGTGTGTACCTAACCACAAGACTTTTGGCTGATCTTTTGTTGTGACTTTCCTGCAGCTAAAATCAATGAAACGGACACATTTGGACCTGGAGATGATGATGAGATTCTGTTTGATGATATTGGTAATGACGATGAGGAAATTGATGACGTAAGTGCACAATTCTTTTTAACATGACTGGAAGCGGGTTTTTTTTTTTTTTTAAAGAAATGTCTAGTGTCTGTATTAGTTTGTCCACTGTATACAACTTAGATACACTACCATTCAAAAGTTGGGGTCAGGTTTTTTTTGGTTTTTTTTAAACAAATTAATACTTTTATTTAGAAAATACATGTTAAATTGAAGTAAAAATAAAGATATTTTTACAAAAGAATCTAGTTCAAATAAAATTCTTGTTAAATAATGTTCTAGTTCTGTTCATTTGAACTTTCTAGAATCCAGGAAAAAAAAAATCTAGGTTTCCACAAAAATATTAAACAGTTTTTACATAGATGCAAACTCCTCACCTTTTGGTGAGAACTCACCTTTTTGAGATCAAAATAGGTCACCTATGGGATTTGCATAGATCCAATGAGAAAGTGTTTTATGGGAGGTAGGGGGGGTCTTACAAGGGTACTTGGGAACTTACAAAGGTAAATAAAGAACTGGTTCTTTCAATAAGTACTGTACAGTGTTTCCTTTACTCTTTACTTTAAAAATTAGATCTATAATGGGTAATATTTTATGCATTTGAGGTCTGAGATGTGGCAAACAGTATTGCAGTCTAATCAGCCAATATTGTCTTAAATATCCTGCGTAGCATTTCATTATTTATAACATGAGATTTTAACCAAATGTTGATTTTTGGTAAAATGTTGCAACAATGTTAATTTTTTGCACAAAAAATTACAATTTTGGACATTTAAGGGATTTTTACATTTATTTTTCATTACCCTGTAAGTAACTACAAATGAGCATGTAAAGCAAATAACTTTTAAAAAATTCCGTGCGCAGCATGCCCCCGCCCCGTGCAATGTTCTCACCTTTTTTCCTCCTTACCTGTTTGCATCCCTGGTTTTCAACATTGATGATAATAAAAAATGTTTCTTGAGCATGAAATCAGCATATTAATATGATTTCTGAAGGATCATGTGACACTGAAGACTGGAGTAATGATGCTGAAAATTCAGCTTTGCCATCACAGGAATAAAATACACTTTAAATTAACATATAGAACAGTTATTTAAATTGTAATAATATTATCTGTGTTAATGTATTTTTAGTCAAATAAATGTAGCCTTTGTGAGCATACAAGATCTTTCAGAAACCTGAAAAAAACTTTTACTGACCCAAAACGTATTAAAAAGAATATTACAAGCATATTATGTCATTGATCTGTTAAGTATAAACAGTCATTTTAAAGTAAACCGAATGTAAATTGGTTTAACTATCTGCATAAAACAGCCTAAATCACTTCTTTTAAGGTTAGAACATCATACTGAAGTGTTTGGGGAAATCTATTCCTTAATGTGTTTGTTTCTGCCCTCTCACACAGATCTGAGTCACGACTGCTGGTGGGCTATACTGTTTACACTGAGAGGAGAAAATGCTTCCTTGTTGGGGAAAAATTGCAACTTGGGCACAATTGATGCCCTATATCCTACTGCAACCTCCTTCAGAGAAACACAGTGTCTTATTGCTTCACTCTGTTTCTCTCTCTACCGCATAATCTGACTACAAGGCTTCTCCAAGCATTCTGACGGTCACATAAATCTTTCATTCACATTTAATGACAACCACACAACTTAGACTGCATATTTTTGTTTTAGTTTTAAAGTATTTATATTATGTTCCACTGTATGTGGTGGAATTTAAAATGCAAAGAAATCCAGAATCTACAATAAAAAGTTGAGTCTTTTATCTGTTTGGACTGAACTTTATTTCTTGTATTGTATATTTGCTTTTTTTTTTTCTCTGTATTTTATTTTCTCAATTTACACTGTCTCTTCTCTATGGCATTTGCATTAATTTCTGCTGTGCCTGAAATAAAAATATATATTTTAATTTTTTGTTGTTTTTTCCCGTCTGTTTGTTTGTAGTAGTAATAGTAGTAGCAGTAACATAATTTTACCACTATTTGGCAGTAAAGGTGGAAACTACCATTATTAAATGTTGCCTGACACTGAATTTAATATAAACCATACAGCCATAAACTTTAGATAACACCTAGATGTTTAGTAATAGCATTAGATAATGATAAATAATCAGATAAATATTAGAGGTTTTCAAATTTTGTGTAAAAATATTGTTTTTGCAGTCATTAATTTGGTCACCCAATTGTAAGTTTGCTGGATGTGGTCTGGAGACAACCTTTTTCTACTGTTGTACTCCCTCTCTGTGCACATCGCTTTGTAAGAGAACTCATACTGACCCATTTCATTTGGACTCATTACTGCCAGTCCTGTTGCCCCTCTGGCTGTATCAGAGTGCCACGTTTCATCCATATCACATGGACCGTCTCCAGTCTCCACAGAAGAACTGTTTGTTCACTATCCTTGGAGATGTACTACCATTAACCTCAAACTTCTCTTATACCTGTAATGCAGCGTTTGAGTAATTGATTACTCATAAATCTTTATTTTAACCATTTTTGAGTCATTTTCGAAGTGTAAATTAAGCTTTTCACACTTAAAATGGTTAATCCTGGAAAATTGTTTCGTGTTTAACAGTTTTCATACTTCAGTGGATTAGTAATTATTTTGAGTATTTAAATTTCAAGAACCCAAGTTACAATGGAAAACCGTGACGTTTGAAATTGCATATTTTTGAGCTGTTGAATTGTTTGGACTCATAGCTCGCAAAGCAATCCTAATGGTTGGTCTATTCACTCAAGTTAACCTTTTTGGGTTAACTGTTAACTTGTTCATCATTTTCCTTTTTTAAAGCAGTGGTCTCAAACTCAATTCCTGGAGGGCCACAGCTCTACACAGTTTTGCTCCCTCCAACCCTAATCAAACACACCTGATCCAGTTAATCAAGGTCTTCAGGAATACTAGAAACTTCCAAGCAGGTGTGAGTTGGAGCTAAACTGTGCAGAGCTGTGGCCCTCCAGGAATTGAGTTTGAGACCACTGTAGGGTTAGTTCACGCAAATATTCAGAGCGTGATATCAAACTGCCAAAGTCACATGATTTCAGTAAAAGAGGCTTCATTACGTTATAAATAGGCTTGTTCGAGATGCATCTGCGCAGACCGATCGGCGTATGACATCAAAGTACCGCGAGAGCGATTCAAAAGCATAAGGAGTTGAATGCTCTCCAATCACTCTCGCGGTACTTTGATGTCACACGCCGATCGGTCTGCGCAGCGCCGATGCATCTCGAACAAGCCTATTTTGAAATTTCAATGGTTCACGTGACTGGCAGTTTGATACACGCTCCGAACCACTGATTCGAAACAAAAGATTCATAAAGCTTCGAAGCTTCATGAAGCAGTGTTTTGAAATCGCCCATCACTATGGTTGAATAAAGTCGTTATTATTATTATTATTATTTTTCTCGTTGCTTCATATTGAACCACTGCAGTCAAATGAACTGTTTTAAATATGCCTGTAGCTTTCTGGGCGTTTGAAAGTGTAAATTAAATTGCTGTCATTGGAGGCCTCACTGAGCCATCGGATTTTATCAAAAATATCTTAATTTGTGTTCCGAAGATTTTACGGGTGTGGAACGACGTGTGGGTGAGTAATTAATGACACAATTTGCATTTTTGCGTGAACTAAAACTTTAAGACGCAGACAACAGCGTGTGAATTGATTGGGTTGTGATTTATACACACCGAACTGGATTTTGATTTCAACTTTTTTTTTTAATTATTATTATTATTCGAATAAAAAAAAATGAATTTGAAAAGTTTTGGTTGTGAACGTGGCCAGTCGTTTCTCGCAGATCGAAATCTGTTCTCTGCCTCGTTTTCACCGCTGTGGATGACGTCACTCAGTGTTTCAGCACTACTGCGCTGTCCAGCCTCTCCAACCACACTCTCCTCAACCGCTATTCGGGTGCGAGCATCCTCTTTACGGGACAGCTGGTAAGAATACTCCTGGCTGCCGCGCGAGACAAACTTTCCCCTCAAACGATTCATCACTGCAATCCCAACAATCGGTGATAGCGCCACAGAGCGCATTCTGCTGAGATTGTGGAAAGCGGATCGGTTCCCGGTACCGCAGCCGCAGTCCAGGAAGGAGCTGGCTATGCTGTTTCTCTTTGCTTGATTTTTTGGGAGGTAGAGTTTTGCTGCGACGCTGTCCGTGACATTGCGGTTGGGAGAGCCGCCGGTGGACCACGAAGATGGCGGAGAACGCTGTCAACACCGCCGTCAGTACAACGACAGGTGAGCGACTTGCTCAAAGGTAACATTCTGTCAATGATTCAGAAAGCGTACCTGCGGTGTTTTGTTAGCGTGGTACTGGTTGAGTAGGACAATGACTTGCTTACATACTCATATATGTTTACATGCGCTAGCTTACAGCGGGGCGACGGAGAACAATGACTGACGTGCCCAGTTGAATTATTTCCTTCTCAAAATGCTGCTGTCTGATCTGGCAGACAAAACCCGCTAAAGCTTCTGATCTATTATGCGTTTACAGCCTAACGGGCCTTGCTCCACTTCGAAATCCTTCTTTCATTTGGCCCTATTACCTTTTACTTTTTCATGGTTTTTTCCTTTTTTGGTTTCATCCCATTGCCGGTGCAGGTCTTTATTGTTTGTTTGTGTGTCACCATCAGATGGGGCAAGTTCATTATTTTTGTACTGCGTTGCATTTTCATGGCATGGGATGCTCTCGAAAGTTGATGGGGCGAACATCGTCCAACACTGTAAAGTAAAAACTCTGATGAGATTAGAGCCGTTAAGACTAAACCACATCCATTTACCAAATTAATTTAATGGAAAATCGATGAAGAAGGCTGCATCCGGCTCAGGAGCTCGCTTCAGTAGCTGTGAGTGACTGCGTGTGATATAAGCAGCATCTGCAACTGTCTCCATGTTACTCTCGTGTCCAAACCAAATCTGAATAGTGCACTCAGTGACATAATTATGCCTTAAAACACAATTTATCTTAAACCTAATGGGATAGTTCAGCCAAATATGAAAATTTTGTTATAATTTACTCGCCTTCAAGTTGTTTCAAACCTGTATGAATTTCTTTCTTCTGCTGAACACAAGAAGAAGATATTTTGAAGAATGTCGGTAACCAAACAGTTGATGGGCTCCATTGCTTTCCATAGTATTTATTTTTTCCCATATTATGGAAGTCAGTGGGGCCCATCTGGTAAGTGTATTTGTTGTGCTGTGTTGCTTTGTTCATGAAACTGTATGACATTGAGCTCACACGTTCTCAGTCAGCTTTATGTGGGCTTCTTATAGCAGTATCAGGAATATAGATTTGGAAGCAGAGAGAAAGAGAGCAGACAACGGACACCATCATGAGTGAGCGATTCACTTAAAAGAGCCGTCATGCAGAGGAAGGAAAGAGGGTCGGAAATTGAACATAACTGAACTAAAAAGAACATCTGACATGATGCATTTTTCAATGCTGTCAACAAGAAAATAGAAAATGAAGTAGAAAATTTAAGAACCGTCTAGTTTATTTTTAGAGCCCACTGTACTAAACTGCCTAATATATTGATTGTCAGTGGATTGTTTATTTTCATGTGTTCTCATGGGTGCAAATCTTTGTGGATAAATTATATAATGTCTGACTCTGTTAAGTGTATGTGTCTGTGAAATGATGCATTTGCATTTAGAGTTTGGGAATATAGATCAAGCAGAACTAACTAGGCCACAGTTTCAGATTTATAATCTAGTCCAGAATGAATCAATGGTCTCTTCTTTGTCCTAGACTCAGAACAGAAACAAACTCTGTTTAGCCTGCCTCAATTTGTTCAACGGTAATTCTGTAATGCGCTGTCTTGTCTTTTTATATACTTAAATGTGTGTGTCTTTATAACTCAAGTACAATATCTCTATGTTTAACAAGTCCAGCTATGTATGTCAAGGTATCTCAACACTGAAGCTTGCCATTTCAAACTATTTTTCACCCCGGTTGATGTGTTCTCTCTTTCACTGCAGTTACTAAAGTCATGACATCACCTTTAACTCCAGAAAAGAAACCCCAAAGCAATGGCCATTCCTCACCAACTTACCAGAAAACCAACCAAGGCAGCCCTTCTATAAAACAGAGTAAGACCCTAGGAGGAGACACTTTGTCCAGTAACATTAAAAGTGAAATGTTTCTTTTCTTTTCTGTTGTTGTTGTGATTAATTAATTAATGTGCAGAGACTTTAAATTTAAGTAAGCCAAACTACCAGTTTGTAAAAAAAAAATTTTTTTTAAAAATAGCGGACAGGTGGCAGATGTGTTTGGTAAATAGTCAGTATTTTACATTTCTCTGTTGCTATTGGTGCTGAAGTTAAATTTACATTATATTATATGATTTTGGGACAGATGTCATATTGTTAAAAAGGGGTTGATGGCAGAATTAACAATGGCTACTTTGATTGAACTTTCACTAACACAGTTTTCATCTTCATCCTGTTTAAAGCTGATGCACTGGCCCCGCCCACTGTTACAGAAAAGAAAACTCAGACCAATGGACACGCTTCACCTTCACGCCATCCGGCTAATACCAACGCACATGCAGGTAAACTATGTAAGTCCCCTCTTTTCTGTTGATGTTGAGTGGACATCTTCCAACTCATCTGATTGTTTGTTTAAAAGCAGAGTAAAACCTGTCTGAAGAGACGAAGTGTCTATTTTCCTTTGTTTCTATGTTTCCCTGTCACTCTGTCAAAGATATGGAGGGATATTTGAAGACAGATGATAGGATGAGGCTTGCCAAAGAGAGACGTGAGGAGAGGGAGAAGAGTTTGGGTAAGTGTGTCTGTTCATGTCTCTGTATGTGTGGGTGCAATGACTCACAGGGCGATTTTTTAATCTATGCATTTGGCCTACACTATATAGTGATGGTGTATTAATTTGTATTTCTTTTCTTTAACGCTAGACGTAGTGCAATGCAAATGTCTTGAGATACAATTTAAAACAATTTTAAAAAAACTTTTGAAGCCAATTGTAAAGCTGTGTGTAAAAAGGGGCACCAGCATTTGTTTTATTCAAGGAAACTATTTATAAAACCTTTATTTTATCATGCTTTTATTGAACCGATCCTGTTTTCTTCTCTAGTGTTTGGTTTAAAAATATATCTTTAAAGAACAGAAACTATTTGAGTCAAATTGTTAAATGGTCTAGACTGATTGAGGAGCCACAGCTTTACCCAGCATCTCTGTATATTACACAGTTACAGCGGATGAATGGTTCGATATTAAATGATGATTCCCATCCTTTGTACTGCAAATTCCAGCTTCTTCCTTTTGGACAAAGATTTACAGTCCCACAGTGTGCAAAGCGGTATAAAAATACTCATACAGCCATTACTCATTTGAACAAGTTGTAGCAATACTGCAATGATGATGATGTGGAAGTAATGTTCATTTAAATATCTATTCATTTATTTTTGTTTACTTCCTTTATTTATTTATTCCTAAGTGGCCTTAGTGATGATGGGAACTTGGAGCACTTGTATCGTATCATATTTATCATGTTGCCCATTGTTTGTGTTGTTTGTAAGAGGTTTGTTAGGATGTATGAACACATCCACTGCAAGACAAATCTACCTAATGGTACAACTAAAGTAATCTTACCTGATATCTAAACAACACAATGCTTATTGCCAAAGATGCAGAAAAAACACAAGATTAGATTTGTCCCATTTATTGCAGGTTTACATAGACCAACACAAGAATGTTTCCTGTGAGAGATCAATCCCCAAATTGCCGAAGCTGTCAGTAACAATCATGATGAGCGCTGGGTTTGATAGTGTTTTTTCATAACAAGCCAAAATGATAATTTCTCTTTCTCAGCTGCACGGGAGCAAGCTATAAAGGAGAAGGAGAGGCGAGCACAGCTGCAGTATGAGAAGACGGTGGAAGAGCGATGGAAGCGGCTGGAGGAGCAGAGACAAAAGGAGGAACTTCGCAGGGCAGCCGTGGAGGAGAAGAGAAGACAGCAGCTAGAAGAGGAGAAGGTCAGAGATCTATAATCAAATTCACCTGTCCTAGGGCTCAATGAGTCACTGGAATCACAGATACTGGTTTTCTTTTCATTTGAGAAGGACACAAGATGATTGTGCTGTTCTTCCCTTGACCTTTCGAATGCAATTTTCTCATACGGCAGTGATATGCCAGATGTCAGGAAACAATTAGATATTCGTTCATTCCAGTTATTAATTTCAAACATCCCTTGTGATTCATCTCCAATAGCTGTAGGATTTTTAGGCCTGTATTGTGAATAAATTTAGGCCTGTATTGTGATTAAATTCATATGGTGCAATACGAAACCATCTGAATTTAAGAAGAAGAAAAAAAGAATCACGACTTTTTATGTTGTGTGAAATGACATTTTCAGCAAATGCCCTGTATCTATGGCAATGAATTACTGCCTCGCCATGTAATATCACCCACCCACAGGGCAGACACTATTCTTACACACTCATTTATCTGGTATGAGCCTCTGAGTGTTTACTGGGTGTCGTGGCTTGTGATACTTCTCCAATCAGAGGGATTTGGCCAGATCAGATCAGTCTTTATTTTAATCCTTGTCTCTCTCTGGGCTGTGGATTCATTATTCTTCTCAAACACAGCCTTCATCTGCCACACTGTCAGCTTTCACAACTATGTTCATTTTGGAAAGACTGATCCTGAAAAGGAGTGGGCAAAGAAAGAAAGAGGAACAAGGTGGCATGCGGGGGAGGTGATGCTGGTCTCAAGAAATGTTGCTGGAACCATTTTCATAGATGCAAAGCAAACACAAATGGAAGCGTAAATGAAATGTCTGAAACTTGCTTTCTGAATTGCCATGTGAATATTTGAGTATATGACTTGCTGATCATGTGGTGCTTATTAGTGCCATTTCTTTGGGTGGGAATGAGTTATAGTGCTAAACACGGCAACCTGAAATCTTTGTAAAGAACTTTTTGAGGGAAATTTGAAAGTTAAGGTTAAAAGTTAGAATCTGAGTCGGTGATGTCCATTCTAAAATTTCAAACGTTTAAGTTTTTTAAAATGTTTTTGAAAGAAAACTTTTATTCTCACCAAGGCTGCATTTGTTTGATCCAAAATACAGTAATTTTGTATTTTAATATATTTTAAAATGTAACTTAGTCCTGTGATGGCAAAGCTAGATTTTCAGCAACCATTACTCCAGTCTTCAGTGTCACATGATCCTTCAGAAATCATACTAATATGCTTATTTAATACGAAAGAAACATTTATTCAATGTTGAAAACAGTTGTGCTGCCTAATATTTTCACATTTTTAATGATTCTATGATTAACAGAAAGTTCAATAAAACAGCATTTATTTGAAATAGAGATCTTTTATAACATTATAAATGTCTTTACTGTTACTTTTGGATCGATTTAATGCATCCTTACTGAATAAAATATTAATTTATTTAAAAAAATAAAAACATCTTACTGACCCCAGACCTTTAAATAGTGGTGTATACAGTCAAACCAAAATTTATTCAGACACCTTGAACATTTCATTCATTATTTCAGTTTATTCACTATAGTTAAAATTTTTTTTATGAAATATGACAAGATCTCAGAGTTAAACTGTGTCAGAAAAAATGAATCTTAATTATGTCAGATAAAACTTAAGCAAAACATGGTCAGGTCAAAGTGTGGTTACAAATTTTTATTAATTTTACTGGTAGTCCACTGTATGAAAAATTTTTGGGTATAATATGTCACATTTTACTTTATTTTGCTATCCTCACTTACATAAATGAACTATAGTGTCCTGCACGCACTAGTAAAAATATATCAAAAATATCAAAAATGTCTGAAAAGTCTTTGGTTTGACTGTATGTGCACTCATATGGAATTATGCGTAGTGTAGATGAAGATCATTCATCTATCAGTGCATATATCTGCATTGTGCTAATATTGTCGGTGTAAATATCCATTGGTGAAGTGAGTGTCTGGTGTTTCCTGTGCTGTAACGGCACTCACAGGAGCGTCTGGAAGCTCTGATGAGGAGATCACTTGAGCGCAGCCTTCAGCTGGAGAACAGGAATAAACGCTGGGTATGGGGTCCCAACGGCACTGCTCAAGGTGAGTGTAATGCACACACATCACATTGGATGAAGAAAAAGAGAGACTGGGAGGAGGGGAGAGAGTAATGATGGAAAGGGAATAGAAGGAAGGCACTACTGCGATAAAATGTTTCATGAAATGGTGGATTGAGATTTTTCTAAATTCAATTAAATTTATTATTAAAATTTTCATTCTCATTTCATGTCATGAATGTTTTTTTAATTTATTTTTTACATAGTAGTTAAATACAAGATTATTGGCTTTAAATGCATTTAAATTCCTAATAATGTTTTGAGGTGACATTTTCCACAGAGCAGTGTATGATAGGAAAAACAGCTGTTGTTAAGCTGTTGTTCAGCTACAGTGCAGTGTCCTTGCATTTGTATGATTTCCATCTGGGCTTTAGGACACAGTGTTACTCGAGCTCAGGTTTCATAATTCAGCTCATCAGAGAGGAAAGACAGGCAGGCATGAGTGAATCAGCACTTTCTGTGTGCTGCGCCCCGTCCTATTGGCTTGATTTAGATACACGCTCATTAATTGGTTAAGAAATTGGATATTGATTTGAGGCCTCCGATTTAATCATTTAAAAAGCTAGGGAAGTTCAGAAGGAAAAACGTGTGTCTGTATAATATTTCTTAAGTCATTGTAGATTGTAAAATTGATTTCAAATAAAGTAAAATTTAATTTTTTTATTTAATTTAAGTTACATTTATTCATTTAGCATGTGCTTTTATACACGGTGATATTTGAACAATTCATCTTAAGACACAGTCATGCTAATTGCTGTTGTTTTTCCCCAGACATAAAGTGCGAATGCTTATTGAGAGCACTCAGATGATTTCAGGACTTGATCATAAAAGTGTGTTCTGATTTTATAGATGATTGCAGTGTGTGTATGTGAAGGATGCAGGTTTTGAGTTTGAGTGTGTCTGAAGTCAGATCATCCCTGCTCATGTCTGGATGCAATGCTTGGAGAGCGCCAGAGGATGTGGTGAAAGTGTTTAGGTGTGTGTGCTTAGGTACACACACACACACACCACCCCAAAAACACACACTTCACCTAAGTGTGCCCAGTCTATCCATAACGCTCTGCTGTTTCTGCTGTGCTCTGCCATGACCCCATCGCCCAGGTGACTGGGAGAATGCCCCGCCTCCTCTCTCTGCTGCCTCCGCCCTCTCCCATGACCTCGCTGCCCCCTCTCCTGCTGCCATCGATTCAGGCAACGGTATGAACCCTAGCTGGCCTTTTCTCATCACCTTCTGCCTCCTGTCCCCTCAGAATGACACCATTCTTCTAGTTTTTGGTTTCCATCCCAAAACTCTAAACCAGCCTGCTCTCCTTCCCTGGTTCCTGCTTGAAACACTTAGGGGGCTAAATGGGATTAATGCTTGCATAATATCCATATTGTTCCAGTTGCATTTAGGTCTCAGACTAGAGACTGTCCATAAATGCTATGTAAAATTAGCTGCCTTGAAATTTTCAGTTTTTAGATCAAGAGCCAGCAAGATAAGGGGATGACAAGAGGAGGCTGCTTTCAAGTATGATAATGTCCAGGGGTGCACAAAACTTTTTTGGTCTGGTTCTCAAGGGAGCACCTGGAGATGTTGCTTGGTACTCACACTTTACGCGACACACTTATCCTAAAAGCTGTCCTCATCACTTTCTTCCTGACTGCTGTCCTCACTATCTTCTTTTCTCTCGAACATGGTAGATGATGATAATGATTTTTTTTGTTCTAACATTAATGACAGACAACAGCAATAATATTAGGCTTTTGTCACTTTAAGAAGGAAAGCACAGACCGAATAACTGACACACATCCGGTTTCTTTCTCAACTGTTCACTTATGACATAACCAAGAGAATACTTGCCAAGACAGGTATTTTGGCATAATTTTGTGTGTATGTGTCCGTTCAAGTGCAAGTAAATGCAAAAAAGGAATTAATTTGGTGTCTGACTGTGTCTCTCTATCGTTTCGGGGGTTTGAGGCTGTGCACACAGATAACAGCTCGCGAGTCCCGATTTTCGCCTCTTCTTCCGCTTTTAAAACCCTTTGAATGTGTTAATTGGCGAGACAAAACACGTCCAAATGATAAACTTTCACTCTATGATGGGTAAATTTTGCAGTTGTTAATCCGCAAATCACATGCGTGCCCAACCGTTGGACCTTATCCGTACGGATCACGGATTAACTGCGATCCATTGCACACCTAATAATTAAAGAACACACTTATCATCATGATTGCTATCTTACCAGAGATGGAGAAAAATCCTACTCCAGTAAGTAAACGTGTCCCTGTGAACCGGTCCTCAAAAATATGGTACTCAAAGGCGCTTTACTCCATGTTTTCTGGTGCGCATCGTTTATTTTTACCACGTATGCGCACCTGCGTACCTGCTGTGCACCCCTGATAATGTCCAAGATTTTGGTTTTGCTGAGCAATTTACATGCTGCTATACCTAATCTGAATGTACAGTGCCTTGTAAACATATTCAGGCCTATAGCACCTTCTCTCAATCACTGAATTACAAATCTTTCATTTAAATTCAAATTTATGTGATTTTCTTTTCTTTTTTACCACTGAAAGCCAAAATTAGTTTAATTAGTGGTGGATGCTATGGCAAATGCTAATACTTTTTTTAAGCAAGCTGACTTTTGATTTTTGCATGCTGGGTGATAAAACAGGTAAAGTTCAATAAAATTACAATAAAGGAGGGATATGAGCCATATCTAAGCACCAGACACTCAAAAAAATATTTGGGCGAATTGCATATAAAATTTCCATCCATTTCAACATATGGATTACAGTTTTAACATAAACAAACAAAATAATCTGTCAGTCTTATAGAAAGGAAACAGGTAAGATTTTGCACTGAAATTTTTTTTTTAATATTAACTATTGGCATCTAGTTGGTTTTATTTAAATAATCATATTTTCAAAATGAAATTACAAATTAAAAGGGACAGACCATTAAATGCTGTTTTAAATTAAATTGCTTAAAATCAACATTAATCTGTTTATTCAGATTAAGAGTATGAATATGGATAAAATATCACAAGATAAGGAACAAGGCAAGCAATATTTAATTATAGTTCAAATATATGAGATTGAAATAAATGTAATTTATTGATGATAAATATATAAACCTGGTTATTGTGTATTTAAAACACATTGTTTTTTTCAAGAGTCAGAAATTGTATTGCAATTCAAATGCATAAATCTTGTAATTTAGACCTAAATAGTAAATGTATCACACTTGGGGATGGGTTCTTTTGACTTGGGTACAAAACCACATAGAAACAAAGTCCCTTTAGGACAAGTCATTTCACTCGGCGGCCATCTTTGAAACGCCCCTCGAGCATTCAAGTGCAGCTCCTATCTCTTTGAATGGGGAAACATCAAATTCTCCAAAGCTGTTTGCCCAGCTTTCGATTAAATTTCATATTTGAAATCACCAATGAAATCTAACAACAACTGTCTCATAAAGTTTGTTTCTAAACGCTCGAATCATGACAAAAAAAACTGTATTTTTCAGGCTGGATCAAGCTAATGCGCATGAGCAGTCCTAAATGCGTGTCTCTTGTGCCTCATTTCGGAGGCACGCGTCTGACTGAGCTTCTAACGGCCGCTGCAGTGACGTGATGACTTTACCAATCGGCGATTGGCTCTTATTTAGAAGGCGGGACTTATTCCGCCATATTGCGCGTTGCACTTTTTCCCATTCAAAACGATACTCCATTCCTCCCTCTGTCTTGTGTTATTCTATAGTCTTTGATAGAAACCACCAGAATACTCTAGGAATTGCATAGCAACATACTAGCTAGCAACCACATAGCAACACCCTGGCAACCACCCAGAAAATCCTAGCATCAAGACAGGACGTTTTGCACAGGCCAGAACCGCTTGCAAAAAAAAAATAATAATAATAATAAAAATGAGTAAAAAAAAAGACAGAAACAGAAAACAGGCTAATTTCTGGTCTTAGTATATCTGATCATCTGTGGCACTATTTCAGTATGATGGTAAGCAATATTGGTGCTTTGAAATAAAAAACAAAAAGCAGAGAATGGGAGAACTGTTTAATTGTGAGTCTGAATTCTTTAGCATGGCACTGTCTATTCATTGTGCACTTGCTCTGTATCTCAGTACTTGGTTGGTGAAAGTCAAAGCAAATCTGAATGTTTGTGTGCTGCTGTGTCTTCTTGCGAGTTTTGTATGATTGTGAGTGTACATTTTTTACTAACAACTTCATTCGTGTGAACCAGTACTTCAATTACAGCTATAGTTCTTTCAGTGTTGAAGTGTTACGTGTGCATGTTTGTCTGTACATGGGTAGTTTTTCTTTCTATTTTTGGATCTCAGCTGACTCATTTGAGAAGGCATGGTCACATGAACACAAGTACACACAGACACACACATACATGGACATCTTTGCAAATATCACCATCTTTCAGAACACCTAATTGCCCTACATCATCATGTTTTCTATATTCTTAATTTATAATTATAATTTTATATATCATTTTTTTTTATATACCTTAAAACAGTAGTTCACATGAAAATAGATTTTCTGTCATTATTTGTTCAAACTCATACCATTGTCAATCTCAAAACCTGTAGAGCTATATGCTTCTGTCCCTCTAAAATAGTCAAACTTTTTTATGCATGCTAAAAAAGAGGCTTTGAACACACTTCTCCAAATACATCCCTCCATCTCTCCATTCACATTAATGTTATGTCTGTCCCATCCATCCAATTCATCCCTTCCTTTTTTCCTTCATTCTCTCCATCCCTCCATCCCTCCCTCTGTTAGCCCATCATGGTCATCTGAACTCTATGGACAAACTAAAAGTGAATCGCCTCCTCACACACACGCACTCCTCACTGGCTCGCTGTAACAGTCCTGCAGAGCTGCATCTGTCCTGTCTGCGCTGCAAAGGTAACATACACACAAGCGCGCACACACACACTCCTCACTGGCTCGCTGTCACCATGCTGCAGAGCTGCATCTATCCTGCCTGTGCTGCAAAGGTAACACACACACACACTCCGCAACACATGTATTATGTTATGAAAGCTTGGAGCTGAATTACATCTGTGTACATTTGTCACTGAATATGTTTTTGTTTGTTTTGTTTCAGATAACCAAAAGAATGTGTATGTGTGTACATGTGGCTTACTAAGTGTTTAATGTTAGTTTGGTGTGTAGCTAAAAATTGTAATATTGATAGATCTATTCTGACTTAGAAATGCTCCTATGTCTCTCCTATTCAGTGCCCCCCAGTCCTCACAGGTCACCGTATCGAGGGTCACCGAGCCGCCGCAGAAACAATCCTGTGCCAGTAGAAGAATCCAGTGGAGCTGTCAGTGCCCCCAGCACCCCTAAGGTCAGTAGTTTTTAGATAGTCATACTGTCATACAGACATGCAAATACAAGCAAACAAACACTTTTACCCTTCTATTGTATACATTATCTTCATTATCACTATAATTATCACGATTTTTAACACTCTAATGACAATTTGAAAAAATGGGGGAACATTTAGAGAAAATTTGCCCTATGCTATTACAATGAGAAATGGAAAATAGAACAGAAAACTATTATTTCTTAATTTATATTAATTACTTCTCTAATTAAATTAATTTAGTATTAAATGTCTCATTCATTAATGCAGAATTAACATTTGGTGATATTTTATCAATATTTTGAAAAACTACTTTTATTTTGAAAGACATTAATACAAGGACACATTAAATTGATCAAAAGTGACAGTAAAGACATTTATAAAGTTAAAAGATTTCCATTTCAAATAAATGTTTTTCTTTTGAACTTTCTATTCATTAAAGTATCCTGAAAAAATATATATCACGGTTTCCACAAAAATATTATGCAGCACAACTGTTCCCTTTCGAATGGGAACTCGCACTGCGTCCAGAGACACTTTGGGGAATGCCTCCGACATGACGATGTCTGAAGTATGTGTATCAAGCGCGACAATGACATTGGCCTGCGACAGCCCGTCATGACACTCTAGTGCAACCGTAAGTATAAAAGGGCATCTAGAGTACACATCATCAGCTTTTTTTGTCTTCAGGAGACTGTTTATTGTGAAGCGTATAAGGCGATTTACAATTGTGTCCTCTGACAAGCGTTTCAGGAAGTGTGCTTCCCCGTGTCCGCGTTATCTGACGCCGGAGGATAGACACGACCTGGGCGTTTTTTGTTTTGGTGAGGATCATGCCCATTCTATTCTCGAGGGGGCAGAACACACACACTGTGAGAGCTTTCCATGATAAAGCTCCAATCGCATCTGTCCCTTTTCTTAAGGGAATTAGGACAGGCATCTGCATCCTGAGGTTCGGGACCTGCTGCAGTTGAGGCACATGATTTCGAGCGAGGTATGCCTCCTGACGTCAGCGATCTGCTGCATCTGATCCAGCAGATAGCGCTCTTCTGGCTTCGAGCCAGAAAAAGCAGGATGTGGCTGTCAAGGGCGAAGATATGTTAATGGAGCGCCCTCTCAGCCAGCCTGCCCCATATGTACAGTGAACTGGCCTGCGCATCTGAGAGATTAGATCTTTCTTTGAAGCGCGATAAGCCGCAGATCGCTTGCGGTAGATTAGACAAGTATTTCTTGGCTGGCCATAACCACCAAGTTCCAGCGAGTGTTCTGTTTCTGCCAGACCGCTGAGGTGGAGAGGTCCTGGAAGAAACCATATTCGGCTCGCAGTCATCAAATATGATTGTGAACTTTTAATGGGGGGAAACATTTATATTGAAGGTGGCTGTGGGTCAGGCTGGTGGGTCTCTGTACACAATGGCAGTGTTGCAGGCCTAAGTGTGTTAGCCCTCCTTGGGCCACTGTGATAAGCTGTTCTTGAGGTTAAACGTAGTTTGGCCTCCTCTCATTTTTGAGAGTCCCTCTGCTGATGCCTCCACTCACCTGAGCTCTAGCTAGACAGTAACACCAAGTCGTCCTGCTGAGGCCTCTGCTAACCTGAGATCCAGTTAAACTGTGCCATCAAGTGTTTGGCCCTCTGTTAGGGCGCCTTGTTAGACTGTCTGTGAGGTTCAGTATGGTTGGCCTCCTCTTGTTTTAGAGAGTCATTCTGCTGAGGCCTCTGCTTTACTTAAAGGTAATGTCTGTCAGGAAGGCTGGCATTACCAGACCTTTGAGCTCTGTCTTTGGGAAGGGCACTGGACACCCGCCCCGGTAAGGAGGAATTAATGCCAGATTCTTCCTCGCATAGGGCATGGAGCTTAGGCTGTGGCCTTAGAGAATAGTTCCGTGTTTGACCTGAGTGAGGGATTGGTCTCCGGCATCCGTTGAACCTTTCTTTGTGCTTGCCTTAGCTATTTAGGCAGTTATTTCCCTCAGCATGGGTACTCGATCCCCAAAGTTACTTTGGATGCAGTGCGAGTTCCCATCTCGTTTGATACACATACTTCAGACATGGTCATGCCGGAGGCATTCCCCAAAGTTTCTTTGGACTCAGTGTCTTGTTCCCCTTCTCAAGAAACCATGGTTACTTTGCATCACAGGAATAAATTACATTTAAAATATTTAATTACATTCAAAATATATTAAAATAGAAAACAATTATTTGAAATTGTAGTAATATTTCATAATATTAATGGTTTTCACTGTATTTTGGATCAAATAAATGCAGCCTTGGTAAGCATGAGAGACTTCTCTCAAAAACATTAAGAAATCTTACTAATGTATGTCAAATAAAGTTGATCATTGAATAACAATACAAAATTAATTTATAAAAAATATAAAAAGTAAAAAGATCTGAGTGACAGAAATATGTATAAATCTGTGTAAAGAATAAAGGTTGACATCTGGAAAAACTTGGAGAGGAAATCGGATGTCAAGTGACTTAAAACAGCACATTATTAGTTTCTTTAAAGACTGCCCTTTTGATTTCAGCATTGGAATTCTTTTTTGATAAAGCAACAAAGTGAATGAAACTAGTATGTTTCCATTTGGCAGCAGTGTCCCATAAGGTGTTATGTGTTATTTGTGTTTGTTGCAGAAGGAGAGATTGCGTAGAGAGAGGAGAACTGGCTCTCCGGCCACAGGCTCACCAGTGAGGCGAGCGAAATCTCCTGCTGATGTTACCCGCCGCTCTGCCTCACCTGCCACACCCAAGTAACATACACTTATCTATATATATTATATACTGTATAAATAAGATGCTGACAAAGTGATCTCCAATTAATTACATTTTTATTCAGTAATGTGCTGAGCTATAAGTATCTGATTCAGCTGTTTGTTTGTTTGGTTGAAGGTTATTACCTAAGAATCGTACTCAGTCACCATGTGCAGTGCGGCAGTATCCACCCTCCCCTATGAAACACAGACCCGCCACACCAGTTAGTGACAACAACAAGAAGACACAAGACAAAAAAGCAGAGGATGTCAAAAGTCAGGATCCTAAGGAGGGGCCTAACAATGAAAGTTTGGATAAGGCACCAAAAATGGAGACACCTGTTTCCTGCACACCACCTCCAGAAAGAAGAACAATAAAGATAGAAAATCACACTAATGGGGCAAAGGAGAAGAAAAGTGTAGTTTTGGAAAACCAACAAAAAAAGAATGACAAGATGGAGACCCCTGAGAAAAACCATCCCAAATCAAACTGTAATGATTTGACTTCAAACAAGTGTGCAGGTGGGTCTGTATTATCAAAGAATAGTCATTAATTATTGCATGATCATGTAATATATAAACATTGGGATGAATTTCAGGGAAAAATAATTATATCATGAATATATCATTGCTGTGATATAAGATTTTGGTCATCCTGTATACCACACATGGTCTCATTAGTATAAAAGAATTACAATAGTATTTAATTGTTTGGCCTTTGAGATTAAAGGGATCCTTTTTTGTGGTCCCTGAGCTTTCCAAAGTTGAGTATTTTTGGACAAGTGTCTCACTTGTTTAAACTCATTTTAACTGCAATGACATTTATAATTTGTATTTATGCTCTTCTCATTCACAGTAGCTTCAAATTGTGAAAATAGTTTTACTCTTGCTTTCACTCTCTGACAGATCCTTCACCTGTGAACTCTCCTGGAAAGGTGGTTACTGGAACGACAGATGCTGAGGAGGCGTCTCGTCTGCTTGCAGAACGCAGGCGTCTGGCCAGAGTGCTGAAGGAACAGGAGGAGAAACAACGCAGGGAACTGGAGGAGCAGGAAAAGTGCGTGTCTGTGTGACTGATGCTGTATTTCTCTGAACTAGTGTACAATTTGTTCAGCGCTTGTTGAATGTGACTCAGACATGTATAATGAGTATGTGTTGGATAACAGTGTTAGCAAATGTTTTTGAATCTTGCACTAGAAATTTGTGGAGTTTTTGTATGTGTTTTTCAATTCAATTCAAATTTATTTATAAAGCACTTCAAAAACCAGAAAAAGTACCAAAGGTGCTGTACAATTATAAGAAACTGAAAGATATCTTATAAAAACAGAGAAATAAAAGAGAATTAAAAATACATAAAAAAGAATAATCTTTGAATGTCGTTTGAATACAGTACAAGAGTGATGTTTTTAGTTAAAAGGGGCTAGAGTGACATTTCCATATGAGACTGTGTTGGTCTGTGTGTGATTTTCAGACTAAAGAGTGAGCAACTTAAGAAGAGGCAGCTGGAGGAAAGAGCTCGACAGGAAGAGAAGAATCGTCAAGCAGAGGAGGAAAAATGTAGACAAGAGCAGCAACAGAAGAAGAGAGAGCAGGAGGAAAAAAAAAAGAAAGAGAAGGAGCTCCAGGCCCAGATGGAGAAAGAGGTCAGAAGATTTAGAGTGAAATTATTCTTTTCAGTCACTAGACCAAAAAGCATTAGCTTGCTGTTAGATTCCAAACTTCTGAAGAATGAAAAATCCTGTTTGCAATTGCATTTTCAAAATCAAAAAAAAACTTCTGACAATAAGTCTTTGTACACGGGTCCTAAACAAAACCAACTCAGAATTTCTTTCCTCTCTGCATTCTTTTTTACTCCACTCTTCTGAAGAATAATCTATTTCTGTACATCAGTGGTTCTCAAACCTGTTCTGGCAGACCCCCAGCCCTGCACATTTTATATGTCTCCCTATATCTGACACAACCATTTCAAGTCTTGCAGTCTCTACTTATGAGCTCACGAGTTGAATTAGGTATGATAGATGAGGGCTGGGGGTCCTCCAGAACAGGTTTGAGAACCACTGCTCTACATTATTATTGAAGGAATCAAATAATAAGACCAATTATCTATCTATCTATCTATCTATCTATCTATCTATCTATCTATCTATCTATCTATCTATCTATCTATCTATCTATCTATCTATCTATCTATCTGTCTGTCTGTCTGTCAATTCCTAATCTTTTCAGTTGTATCTGTGTTTAATAGAAAGAAGAGGCTGAGATACGTGCTCAGAAGGACGCTGAGCGTCAGCGGCAGGAGAGAGAGCATTTCAAACAGCAGGAGGAACAGGAGAGACAACAGCGAAAAAAGGTAGTACAGCCAGCAGCAAGCCACAGTAAGCAAATTTGCAAAGATCAGCTGTATACTACACAATCTAGTAAAAGAGCAGAAGCAGTGCATGAAAAGATTACACCATGTAGATATAAACTGTTAACACCAAACCGCACTGACCACTTCATTCTAGTCGGTGATTTCACCAAGTACAACATGTTCCTGGATCAACAACTTTGTTGATCCTGGAACAACATTCCAATCAACCAATCAGATTTTAAGAACAAGTTTACAGTTTATGTCAAGTTTAGGCTTACAACCAGTGTTAGTTGCTTCTTTATCAGTGTTATTCACCTATCATTTCCCTCTGATTTTAGGTATAAGTTATGGGTAGGGTTAGGTTTAGGGGTAGGGGTAGGACAATTTTTCGGACAGGAACATTGTTCCAGGATCAACAAAATATGTTGATCCAAGAACATGTCTTGCTTGGCAAAATCATGTGGACCCATTGTGGTCATCAGTTTATAAGGGCCGGGCTTAAAGTTATTTATATATATATATATATATATATATATATACAGTGGGTACGGAAAGTATTCAGACCCCCTTAAATTTTTCACTCTTTGTTATATTGCAGCCATTTGCTAAAATCATTTAAGTTCATTTTTTTTCCTCATTAATGTACACACAGCACCCCATATTGACAGAAAAACACAGAATTGTTGACATTTTTGCAGATTTATTAAAAAAGAAAAACTGAAATATCACATGGTCCTAAGTATTCAGACCCTTTGCTCAGTATTTAGTAGAAGCACCCTTTTGATCTAATACAGCCATGAGTCTTTTTGGGAAAGATGCAACAAGTTTTTCACACCTGGATTTGGGGATCCTCTGCCATTCCTCCTTGCAGATCCTCTCCAGTTCTGTCAGGTTGGATGGTAAACGTTGGTGGACAGCCATTTTTAGGTCTCTCCAGAGATGCTCAATTGGGTTTAAGTCAGGGCTCTGGCTGGGCCATTCAAGAACAGTCACGGAGTTGTTGTGAAGCCACTCCTTCGTTATTTTAGCTGTGTGCTTAGGGTCATTGTCTTGTTGGAAGGTAAACCTTCGGCCCAGTCTGAGGTCCTGAGCACTCTGGAGAAGGTTTTCGTCCAGGATATCCCTGTACTTGGCCGCATTCATCTTTCCCTCGATTGCAACCAGTCGTCCTGTCCCTGCAGCTGAAAAACACCCCCACAGCATGATGCTGCCACCACCATGCTTCACTGTTGGGACTGTATTGGACAGGTGATGAGCAGTGCCTGGTTTTCTCCACACATACCGCTTAGAATTAAGGCCAAAAAGTTCTATCTTGGTCTCATCAGACCAGGGAATCTTATTTCTCACCATCTTGGAGTCCTTCAGGTGTTTTTAGCAAACTCCATGCAGGCTTTCATGTGTCTTGCACTGAGGAGAGGCTTCTGTCGGGCCACCCTGCCATAAAGCCCCGACTGGTGGAGGGCTGCAGTGATGGTTGACTTTCTACAACTTTCTCCCATCTCCCGACTGCATCTCTGGAGCTCAGCCACAGTGATCTTTGGGTTCTTCTTTACCTCTCTCACCAAGGCTCTTCTCCCCCGATAGCTCAGTTTGGCCAGACGGCCAGCTCTAGGAAGGGTTCTGGTCATCCCAAACGTCTTCCATTTAAGGATTATGGAGGCCACTGTGCTCTTAGGAACCTTAAGTGCAGCAGAAATTTTTTTGTAACCTTGGCCAGATCTGTGCCTTGCCACAATTCTGTCTCTGAGCTCTCCAGGCAGTTCCTTTGACCTCATGATTCTCATTTGCTCTGACATGCACTGTGAACTGTAAGGTCTTATATAGACAGGTGTGTGGCTTTCCTAATCAAGTCCAATCAGTATAATCAAACACAGCTGGACACAAATGAAGGTGTAGAACCATCTCAAGGATGATCAGAAGAAATGGACAGCACCTGAGTTAAATATGAGTGTCACAGCAAAGGGTCTGAATACTTAGGACCATGTGATATTCAAGTTTTTCTTTTTTAATAAATCTGCAAAAATGTCAACAATTCTGTGTTTTTCTGTCAATATTGGGTGCTGTGAGTACAGCAGCTAGTGAGGCTGGGAAAACTCACAACCGGCGCCCCTCAGGGTTGTGTGCTCTCCCCACTGCTCTTCTCTCTCTACACCAACGACTGCACCTCTAAAGACCCCTCTGTCAAGCTCCTGAAGTTTGCAGACGACACCACAGTCATCGGCCTCATCCGGGACGGAGACGAGTCTGCTTACAGACTGGAGGTTGAACTGTTGGCTGTCTGGTGCAGTCTTAACAACCTGGAGCTCAACACGCTCAAGACAGTGGAGATGATCGTGGACTTCAGGAGAAACCCCCCTGCTCTCCCCCCACTCAGCATCATGAACAGCACTGTGACTGCAGTGGAGTCATTCAGGTTCCTGGGCACCACCATCTCTCAGGACCTGAAGTGGGACAATCACATTGACTCCACTGCGAAAAAAGGCTCAGCAGAGACTGTACTTCCTTCGCCAGCTGAGGAAGTTCAACCTGCCACAGGAGCTGCTGAAACAGTTTTACTCAGCTGTTATTGAGTCAGTTCTGTGCACTTCTATAACTGTTTGGTTTGGGTCAGCCAGCAAATCAGATATAAGAAGACTGCAACGGATTGTTAGTACAGCTGAAAGGATAATTGGTATGCACCTGCCCAACCTTCAGGACTTGTACAACGCCAGAGTGAAGAAACGGGCAGGTAACATCATCACAGACCCCTCTCACTCTGGACACAACCTGTTTGCACTTCTGCCCTCAGGCAGACGTTACAGATCTCTGTGCACTAGAACATCTAGGCATAAGAACAGTTTTTTCCCCAACGCCATCTCCAGCTTAAACAGCTAACATAGCAATTACCGTTTTAGTATTCACTTTCAGTACTTGATAGAGAGTAAAAATTAGTGTAAATATATATATATATACTATTCACCCTGCTGTATATACAATACAAATCTGTATGTCTTCTGTTCCAGATGTATACCATATTAGTATTATTATTTATTTTATTTTACTTATTTATTATTTTCTTAGTTTACTTAGTTAAATGTTTCTGTTCTCATGTCATATGTATGTGTGTCCCAAGAGCTTCTGTAAAAACCACAACAAATTCCTTGTGTGTTTGTGCACACTTGGCGAATAAAGCACATTCTGATTCTGATTCTGATTCTGATTAATGAGGGAAAAAAATGAACTTAAATGATTTTAGCAAATGGCTGCAATATAACAAAGAGTGAAAAATTTAAGGGGGTCTGAATACTTTCCATACCCACTGTATGTATATACAGATGCTGGTCATATAATTAGAATATCATCAAAAAGATGATTTATTTCACTAATTCCATTCAAAAAGTGAAACTTGTATATTATATTCATTCATTACACACAGACTGATATATTTCAAATTTTTATTTATTTTAATTTTGATGATTATAACCGACAACTAAGGAAAATCCCAAATTCAGTATCTCAGAAAATTAGAATATTACTTAAGACCAATACAAAGAAAGGATTTTTAGAAATCTTGGCCAACTGAAAAGTATGAACATGAAAAGTATGAGCATGTACAGCACTCAATACTTAGTTTGGGCTCCTTTTGCCTGACTTACTGCAGCAATGCGGCGTGGCATGGAGTCGATCAGTCTGTGGCACTGCTCAGGTGTTATGAGAGCCCAGGTTGCTCTGATAGTGGCCTTCAGCTCTTCTGCATTGTTGGGTC